>JAJJWX010002432.1:0-600000 GCA_023529315.1 Papaver bracteatum | reverse complement strand
TATTGATATAGCGTTCTCGCGCTAGAGATTAAATTTAGTAGGGCCCATTAGTTAATTGTCCAACTAGCTCTAACGAAGAAAATTAAAGATTACAAGACTAATTATGAAAAGACAAAAGAAGAAATATGAGAACCACTTTTGTGAAGTTTACCGCACCAACTAAGAAAACAGCGCAGCAATAATATTTTAACATGAAATGAACACCTTTCAATGTTGTCGAGAAATATCGCAGAAGTCTTTGTCAAGCCCAGTTTGTGGGTCTTTGTCGAAGTATCCGTCCGTAGTGATTTTTTCGCAGAAAGAAAATTTAATTTTAACAGGAAATTGAGTTGCAAGCAAGTGAAGTCCAATTTCCGCAGGATGCATTTATTTCACATAAGAGAATTCGCCAAGAATGGTTAGAGGCAGGAATTTGGTATTTCATTACTTCGCAATATCTTTGGTTATTTCGCAAGAAGAAATGGGAGATTATTTCGCAGACATATTTCGCAAAAAATGGTTAGAACAGTTGGTATGTCGCAACATTATACAAGAGGCAGATCAAGAGTTAATTTCACAAGACTTCATTTATCATTCCTTCTCATTTAGTAAGCAAATCGATTACTTCGCAAGAGACGACAGCAACAGAAATCGCATGAAAGATAAGTACCACTTTGCTAGAATATTTTATTTACAGAAGATAAAAGATTTTTGATTTTATTTACCAAAAGCGATATACTCGCAAGATTTCTAAAATTTCTAAGATTTCAAAACATTTCAAAGATTTTTTAGATTGGTGAAAAGCGATACAATCGCAAGATTCAAAAATGAATTCATCGCAAAAATTTAAAGATCTCAAAAAATTTCAAAGACTTCAAAGTTACAGAAAACAGAGAAAATTAAATTTATATATTTCTATAGAATAGTTTTGATCTAAAGACGCGATATGAATACTTCTCATATTTCTTCAAGGATTGAAACAAAAAGGTAATCAGTATATTTGTTCGCAACGTATAATAAAACGTATTTTGAAAAACAAGAAAATGAAATGAGGCATTTCGCAACATGAAAAATTTGTGATGAGTTTTTATGAATAAAAACGATTTATTGCGATCAGATTTCATTAAAGAAAGACGCAAAAATTTATTTGCGATCAGCTTTCATAAAAGAAAGATGCAAACTGTGATCAGCTTTCAAAAAAGAAAGAAAGCCGCAGAAATTTTACACAGGCAAACCTTTGTGACATACACCCTAGTTTTCGAAGCAACATTTCACAAGAGGCAAAGTCCTAAAGTACGTCATTTAAGGGGGTACCTATAAGCATGGCTCAGGGGAAACGGAACACTACCACGGAACCTGAGTACATGGACATTACGGGGTACATAACCCAAAAAATGGGTACCTATCCGGGTAAGACACTTTGGATTCTCAACCTAATCTTGCGATGTAACATGATTTAGGTTGGGCGACTAAGGCATACTGTCTTTCCCAAGAAGTGCAGAAAACAATCAAGGCGCCGAGGTACACGGTTGAGTCAAGAGTGCCGGATGGGTTTGAAGCACATCTGCCATTCTTGACAAGTCTTGGCAAATGATGCACTTGGCCCAAAGATACCCCATATGGTGCAACCTCGTAACTATAAACCCTATAGGCAAAAAGGATAAGAGGTTGCGAACAAAAGTTGGTTGTTGGCAAAATCGGATGGGAAGAGCTAACCTTGTATGGTCGATGTACGCTTCCTTAAAGGGGCAACCAAGGGGAAGATAAAGGGCAGCACCCTCCATTAGGGAGCTGATACATGCTATAAGACGCAAATGTCATGAGGCTTTTTGTTCGCAAGAACATACAGGCTTGTCATATTTGTGCAACAATCGTATTTCTGTGAGTAAAAATATATATATATACTCGCAGAATTAAATACAAAGAAGTTAAGATGAGATCAATGGGTTTTTGCATGAAAGTGTAAAGACGTCCTGCAATTTCATCGCAAGATGGCAATGTCACGGGGCTTTACGTTCGCAAGAATATTTAGGCCTGTCATATTGTCGCGTGACAAATATCCTGAAAAGTCTATAATACTAAGAGAAATGATAAGGCAAGATCAATGGGTCTCTACATGAGAATGTAAGGACGTCCTGCGATTTTGTCGCAGAAAGAAACGTGGCTAAATAATACCTTTAACTAGGAAGGCAAAATAAGACCACAAGAGAATACGCAAATAAACTTGCGAAGATGATTATATGTAAGAAAACAAGCTTGCGAACATATATACTGAAATGAAATTGAGATTATGCATCTTTAATATTTTAATTATATTATATCATGCGAGACTAATAGTGCAGGAATAAAACAATGAGATACAATGAGCAAGAAAAATGAGGCACAAGCAAATGAACTTGCGAGAACAATAAATATGCAAAGAGAAATGCATATATTAGAGACAAAAACATAGAAATGAAGAATGGAAGCAATCTAAAGCTACATCAATTTTACCGCGGCAAAATTAGCTAAGTAACACAAACATTAGCTAATGCATTGCAATAGATAAGCATTCTCATCATACAAGCATCATACTCGCATCATAAAAGCATTGCATAAGCATTTCATCGCATAAGCATCGCATACACATTTCATAACATAATCATTATATCCGTACAGGTATTTTACAAAATTTTACAGAATAATACCTCGAAATTTCGCAGGACTATTCATATTTTGAGCCATTATTCGCAGCATTGTTTGCGACACTATTTGCAAAACTATTTGCGTCACTATTCACAGAACTGTTCATAAATTCGCAGAAAGAATTTCGCAGGAATTGTGATTATTTCGAAGAATGTGATTATTTTCTCAAGGATTTTCCTTCATAGATAAAGAACAGGGGAAACTATGGATTACCAAGAAAATATTTTATGTTCTTTATCTTCTCAGCAAGAATCATTTCCAAAATGGGAAAGAATTCTCACCAAAAATGAAGAAATAATTTCGCATGAATAGAGGCAATATTTCTTATTCAAGGATAGATACTTCTTATATTTCGAGGATTGAGTACTTCTTATACTTCTTCAAGGATACTTCGCATACTTCATACTTCGCAAGATGATACTTCTAATTACTTCTTAAAGCTTCAGAACTTCGCAAAAGAATAGAGGCAAGTACATACTTTTCAAGTCCAGTATTCTTTCGCTCGTTCCTTCATCAACAAAGATCAAAGACTATTCCAACAGCTACAACAACTAGTTTTTTCCTGAAGATCGCTCTCCAAGCAATATTCAAGAAAAAAGAGGCAAAATGTAGGAGCAGAATCTCGCAGCATTATTATGCTTGCAAATAATTAAGGACGCAACAAATGATAGCTTGCGAAATTGTGGAGAGAAAATACATCTTGCGAGCAAGGCTGCGAAGACTCGCATGACATATTTTAGATCCGAAATTTCGGGACAACACAACTGTCATCTTTTATGTAAAATCATATAAATATCCATTTAGGCATAAGAGAAAGGGAGAGTTCGTTTGGAGAATAGATTTTGGAGAGACATTTGAAGTTAGAATTTTGTAAAGAGAGAGAGAGAGACTTATTTTCTTGATGATCTTATTCCCCAAAAATCTAGAGCTCCAAATATTCTTTAATGGAGTCTCAATTGTAAAATCATGTAATTACATACAATCACTAGTAAAGAACCATGGATGTAGATCACAATGATCGAACCATGTAAAAATCTTCGTGTCTCTTTTACAATTTTAGTACTTTAATCTTCATTTTCATATCAAATAAATTAGATCATCAAATCAAATTAATAGAATCTCATGAGGGTGTAGTTGTGGGATTTCCTGCAACTACAATATTTGAAGTTAACAGTCTCCATATTAGATAAATTATTAATATGAGTAACTGCTAAAACACCTACCCAATCAACGAGGATATAGTTACAATGACTTGTGTTCCCAATGCAAACTTGGTGAAATTTCAAGTATGTATTTCAACACATGTTTTTTCCTACAACTATAGAACCAATCTCCACAGAGTGGTTCAATAAAAGCAGCTGAAGAATCGCCTGTAATTGGTTCATCAAATAAAGATATCACCACATATCCAATGGTCAATGTCCCTTCTCTTTCCAATTATTTCACATTCTGATTTTCAGTTGCCACATAAAATGTTAAAATATTGTGCATGCGATACGGGATCCAGATTCATGGTAAAATAATGCTATGATGGATTCAACTCAAGGTTAGGACTGCAAAAATCATTCAAGATTGGTCATGCGGTTGTCATATGATCTTTGAGTATTTTTTGTGTTATAACATGTAACCCAATCTACAATAATCCTAGGCCGTTCAGTCTACTGATCATATTACTTTTCGGTTAGAGACGCACCAGCATAACATTTCTCTTAGAATCATTATTAAAGCAGCATCCATTAAATTTTATTACAAATTTAACTAATAATTTAAACTGCGACAGTGGCGCAAAAAAGACAACAATGACAACAGAAGAAATAGGGTGATTATCATAAAATTGCAAGAAAAGATACCGTTTTTAATCCAGCCACGGGATGGTTCCCCTTGTTAACTATAATATCGCTAAGAGAAGTTGTGAGGAATGCTTTTTCCTTTTACCCTTGTCTGTGCAAAAGACCTCAAGAGTGTGGGGATTATGCATTTCATTTTATTTTTTGCTTCTGTTGCATGACTTTGCTTAACGCCTTGGATTTTACATGGCCATTATTCTTCAATGTGTATGACTATTAGGTTCAGAATTCAACAAAGAGATTTAATGTTTATAAAATAATACCAATGCAATATATGATACCTTTTCAAAGTCTAGCATGTTCCAAATGGTGCCTAATACTCAAGCAGAAATGGGTATAAAAACTAATTGATTAATTATATAACATTACACACATTTAAAATGTTCCCAACTTCCTCCTTCAGGGACAAGCCTCCTCCAATCTGCATAAATTCTTGGGAATGCAATCATACAAGTTTCACTGCACGAGAAGAAAGTTCTTATGAATATTTCTTCACTAGTGTTACGGATTTATCAACTCTGACAAAAAGTTTGAGATTGTTAGACAACCTAACGACAAATGCACATAATTAATCAACCCATTAAACTAGAAAATAAACCTTGGTAAACATAAGTTAGTAGATTAGTAAGCATCAATGCACCTGGGTGGTACGAAGTCTATATTTATCACTCTATCTGCATCTCTAGACCAATTACTATGCTCCCATATTTCATTAGGTAAATGAGTGCTTGGTGATGGTGTTTCCCGTTCCACATACAATTGAGAAACAGAAACCATGCCCAACTTCCAAATCTAACCATACAATATCCATAAGCATTTCTGCAGAATAATATGAATAAGAAAATCTTTATAGTGTAATTATGTTTTGCTGGGAAACTTCATCAAGCAACTGGTGCACAAACAAGTTAAATTGTTCATTCTTTATAAATCAATACCAAAAAACCGTACTGCTATATGATGCTCAACTGATGTGATACCAAAATCCATAGAAAATCTTATCAAATATTTCTTTAGCCAAAAATATAAATCAGGGAAAAAAATGATTACAAGAGCAGAAGATTCATATGATCAAGAAAGAACAATAATTATAATAAGAGTCACAAATTAGATCTACTCAAAAAATAATCTTAAACTGGAATTAAACGAAATCTTAATAATATCCATAATTTCTCAGATAAAATAGGGAAGAAGATGGAATTTCATTACTTGCAGAAGAACATGAGAACCGGGTGAATCTTCTAGAAGAGAATGATATAAAGCTTCATGAGAGCAACTCAGCAAATGATTTATTTTTTTATTGAAGTAAATAATTTTTCATGGGGAATATATATTCATATTCATCATACTAGCTTCAAAGAACAACTTGAATCGACTTAGATCAACCAATTTTGTTTCATGGTACAAAAGCTCATTCAAAATATAATCCCCAATTTCACTTAAAACCCTAAAGTCTTTACAACAATCTTCCGCAAATCGTATTTTTTTCTTCTGAAAACCCTATAATCTTCCAAGAACATAAAATGTAATCAAATCCAAATTGAACAAGAAGAAACGAAGACGAACAAGATTCAAACGTGAAGTAAGGGGTTTGTGAAACAAACTGTTGATGTTGTCTTGGGTTTGTTCGAGAGATTGGATTTCGTGGAAAGGGGTTTGACTTTCGATTTAGCTTTCTGGATTTTTCAGTTTCTGGCTTAGAGATACAAAAGATGGAGAAGAAAAAGGCGGAGAAAAAGGTTAGGGTTGGAACGAAAAGAAACGAAGAGGTCCAATACCGAACCACAGGTCACGGCTAATGAGTCGCTGGCTAATTATCGATAACCCCTTCGGCCTAGTGTTTGATTTTTCATGAAATTGTTTTTGGGAATTAAGGGCGCTAAATATTGGTGAAACTTTTGTTGTTTTTTTTTTTTTTTTTTTTTTTAGAATTTAAAAAACCAAGACATAGATTAACACGGAAAAAAAAGTTGTTCAATAATATCGAAAAGTTATACGAGGGCTTCGGTGATATTTCCTTATTTGTCAGAAGAAAATAAATATTTTTTTGAAGGAAATAGATATCTAAAGAAGAAAATAATAAATATATATATTTATATGTGAAAATATCTTGGGAATTAAACAAAAGATAATAATAAGATTTCTATCTCGCATTAAAGATATGGTATATTAACGTGTATTATTTTTATTTTTTGAATTTAAATGTGTAACTAATATGCATATCTCCATCTTTCAGCAAGATTACATAAAAGCATATTTCCATCTCAAAATTTAAACATTCATTTGTTTCCTCCAAATATTCTTTGTTGGTCTTTTAATGCAAATTTGTTTCAAGAATACTCTTTAAGCACTCTAATCTATAATTAGCAAGTTGTAATTCACTGGTAGCATTAGCTATCTCTTCCGATTTGGTATCTACATCTTTTTGATGAAATTATACCTTTAATAAAAATTTACCTTTCTCGAATAAATAAAATAGATTTTAAACGTGATGGACCACGAAATTACTAAAGATGGACCACGAAATTCAGGATGGTTCTGACTTCAAACTTAGCTGGATACATCATCAAAATCGATAAATCTGAAGCTCAGTGTTGATTCAGACTTCAAATGTGGTATAACATCATACAAACTATGATCCAAGAAGCTCTGGGAGGGTTCTGACTTCAAACTTAGCATGGTACATCATCGAAATCGATAAATATGAAGCTCAGTACTGATTCAAACTTCAAATGTGGTATAATGACATACAAACTGTGAACCAAGAATCTCTGAGAGGGTTCTAACTTCAAACTTAGCATGATACATCATCGAAATCGATAAATATGAAGATCAATGTTAATTAGAACTTCAAATGTGGTACAATGACATATAAACTTTGAACTAAGCAGCTCCGGGAGGGTTCTAACTTCAAACTTAACATGATACATCATCGAAATCGATAAATATGAAGCTCAGTGTCGATTCAAACTTCAAATGTGGTATAACGTCATACGAACTGTGTACCAAGAAGCTTTGGAAGGGTTTCGACTTCAAACTTAGCCAGATACATCATTGAAATCGATAAATATGAAGCTCAGTGTCGATTCAAACTTCAAATATGGTATAACGACATACAAACTCTGAACCAAGAAGCTCCGATAGGGTTCTGACTTCAAACTTAGCAGGATACATCATTGAAATCCATAAATATGAAGCTTAATGCCGATTCAAACTTCAAATGTGGTATAACACCATACAAACTATGAACCAAGAAGGTTCTGACTTCAAATTGAGCATGATATACCATCGGAATGGATAAAATGAATCTCAGTGTCGATTGGAACTTCAAATGTGGTATAAAGACATACAAACTATGAACCAAAAAGCTCTTAGAGGGTTATAGCTTCAAACTGAGCATGATACATCACCGGAATCGATAAATATGAATCTCAGTGTTAATTCGAACTTCAAATGTGGTACAAAACCATATAAACTATGAACCAAGAAGCTCTGGGAGGGTTCAGACTTCAAACTTGGTATATTGTATGCATACCCTTAAAAAAACCTATTCTGGTATATTGTATGCATACTGTGGCTCCAAGATCGAAACCTGGCCATGAGTGGACTACTATAAGTCGGAATCTTCGTAAGAACGATGAATCCATCCATTTACAGGTAAGATTCCTTTGGAATATTCTCTGAAACCTTAAACAACCCATATTCTGGCATATTGTATGCATACCGTGGCTCCGACATCGAAACTTGGCTGTGAGTGGACTACTATAAGTCGGAACCTTCGTAAGAACGATGAATCCATGCATTTACAGGTAAGATTCCTTTGGAACATTCTCTGAAACCTTAAACAAACCCTATTATTACATATTGTATGCATACCATGGCTCCAAGATCGAAACCTGGCCGTTAGTCGACTACTATAAGTCGAAAACTTCGTAAGAACGATGAATCCATCCATTTACAGGTAAGATTCCTTTGGAATATTCTCTGAAACCTTAAACAAACCATATTCTGGCATATTGTATGCATACCCTGGCTACGAGATCGAAACCTGGCCGTGAGTGGACTACTATAAGTCGGAAACTTCGTAAGAACAATGAATCCATCCATTTACAGGTAAGATTCCTTTGAAATATTCTATAAAACCTTAAACAACCCATATTCTGGCATATTGTATGCATACCATGGCTCCGAGATCGAAACCTGGCCGTGAGTGGACTACTATAAGTCGGAAACTTCGTAACAACGATGAATCCATCCATTTACAGGTAAGATTCCTTTGGAATATTTTCTGAAACCTTAAACAAACCCTATTCTGGCATATTTTATGCATACCGTAGCTCTAAGATCGAAACCTGGCCATGTGTGGACTAATATAAGTCGGAAACTTCGTAAGAATGATGAATCCATCCATTTACAGGTAAGATTCCTTTGAAATATTTTATGAAACCTTGGTTCATAGAGGACGACTCTAGAAAGTAACTAGGACACAAAAGTGGACAGCTTTGAATTCAATCAAATACTTTCTCACTTTAGGTTAAATTCTTATTAATAAATGAAATACCTAGCAGGAATTCATGTAATCATATGAAAAGTTTTTCTTGAAATCACCCACAATAATATATACACTATGCTCCAAAGTTTTGGATTCATTTACAACTAATCCGTATCTGTATGACAACCCGAAGTTGAAATATCTACCGTTCAAATATTTCCATAATTCGTATGATGACTAAACTTCGAAGTATGACACACTGAAGGTGTGCACCGAGATTTTTACCCGAGATGGGAATGGGAAAACATGGGTCTTGTTCCTTGTCTCACACGGTGCACCTTGGTGCATTCTTTTCGGTCAATGAATCATTCTTGTTTTTCTTTCTCTTTCTTTCCCTCTCCCTCCCCCCTCTCTCTCGTTTATTTCTCTCTCCCCATGATCTCCAAACCTCACCTCTCTTAAGTAAACGAAAAACCTAACTCAGTCACACCTATAACCACCTTTACTTCCAGAACGAACACAGAAGAATCCCCGATCTTCTTCTTTTTCTCATATATGGATGTTTTTGGTAACAAAATCGACTTCATCTGAAATCGAAATCACTCCTATTTTTGGTAACAAAATTGACTTCATCTGAAATCGAAATTACTCTTCTCTTTGTGTAATCTATTGACTTCATCTGAAATACGTTAAGGGTTTGCTCAAGTCACTGTGTTTTCATTACTCTTTCTCTAGCAGATGAAGATTGATGAACAAGATGAAGGATGTTGGAACATCAAAAAGGTATAGTTTCACGAACCCTAACTTTGTTTCTCTTCTTTGTTATTTTAGATGTTCAATATTTGTTCTTGAATGGGTTTTTTTACTCGATTTTGAACTAGGGTTTTTTAAATTGAGGATATGTTTTACTCGATTTTAAGTTCTTCTATGGATTATGAGATTTGGGTTTCTGAACTAGGGATTTTTACTCAGATTTGTGTGATTTGTTTATTTGCTAGGATTTGTTAATTTGATGTTTGATTCGTGTTTTGAGAATATAGGGTTTGGTTTGGTTTATGGGTTTTGCTGGATTTATTTGCTAGGATTTGTTAATGTGATGTTTGATTCGTGTTTTGAGAATCAAGGGTTTGGTTTGGTTTATGGGTTTTGCTGGATTTGTGTTTAATACTTTGATGAGTATGTATGATAATTGTGTAGATTCATAGGCTGCAAAATCAACCTTTGTATGACAACTGAGAAGAAGCATACAATTGGGGGTTGGGGTGTTGGTGTTGGGAATTTTACCTTGGATTTGCTTATTTATGCACTCAAATATTTAACAAATTAGAGACTATGAAGCAAGTGGACTTGGTAGTAACTACTGAGATAAAGAAGCTAGGAAGCACTTATCCTTTCATTCTGTAACTTTTTTTGTTTAAGTATGTTATTCGATTTTTGAATCAAATAAATAAGCCGTTAGAATCCTGCTCTGTTTTCATTCTATTTGATCCGTTTTTAGGTTTAGGGCCCATTAGAATACCCTATACCTAGGTCCAAAACATCACTAAATTGCTCTCCAAGTAATTCTAGAAGTAGAGTTCTATTCTTAGAAGGGACAATAGACTTTTATTTCTAGAAGATTGCAAAAATAGGGGAGTTTTCCTAATTTGTGTATTACTAGTTTTAGCGTAGTCTTAAACCTATAAATAGGCACCTAGAGTGCTTGTAGAGGACACGGCAGAAAACTAGAGGAATACTAGCAGGAAACAAGCAAGAAGAAGAAGCAATACCTAGGGCAGAAAATTAACCTAAGAGGTAAGCATTGTAAGTTCTTCGCTATAGCAATAAAATCAGAAAATTCTATTGCAATCTGTTTGTAATTGCAGGATTTCCTACAACACACCCCTTATCAAATCTTGATAACAATTCCTAGATCTAAATATAAAAATGGTAATAAAAATACTAAAATTATAAATAAACACCAAGATTTTTACGTGGTTCGATCAATGTGATCTACATCCACGGATCTTCACTATAATAATTTGTAACCACATTAATTTACATCTACAATCTCCATTAATGGAGTTCTTGGAAGAATTCTAGATCTAGTTTTGGGGAAGAAGATGATAAAGAAAATACATTTTCTCTCTCCAAAATATCTTTCTCTCTCTTCCTAAAAATTATCTCTCCTTTTCTTTTCTTTATATAGGTATTTACATTGTGGATGACAGCTCATAGAAAACTCATTGACAGCTCACATTTCCCCTAATTTCGGATCTGAACTCTTGCGGTAATATCGCAGCAACATCATTGTCATTTCTCGCAGGTTTCTATAATACCTCGCAGGATTTCTCTTGCTACATTTCTTGCGAGCTTTCTCTATAAAATTTTCACGTCTTTCTTCATGTTTTATCTTCCGTCCTTTGTTGCGTCGTTTTGGTAATCAATCTGTGACACTTGCCATGTATGGCATAAATCCTTGTAAGAGCGTTGTTGTTGCGAGATTCTGCTCCTACATTTTGCCTCTTTTTTCTTGAATATTGCTTGAAGAGAAATTTACAAGAAAAATCCGTTGTTGTAGAAGTCTTTGATCTTGGTTCATGAAGGAACAAGCGAAAGAATACCAAACTTAAAAAATATATACTTGCCTCTATTCTTTTGCGAAGTTCTGAAACTTTGAGAAGAAATTAGGAGTATCATCTTGCGAAGTATGAAGTATCCTTGAAGAAGTATAAGAAGTATGAAGTATCTTAGAAGAAGTACTCAATCCTCGAAATATAAGAAGTATTTGTCCTTGAATAAGAAATATTGCCTCTATTCATGCGAAATTATTTCTTCATTTTTGGTGAGAATTCTTGCCCATTTTGGAAATGATTCTTGCTGAGAAGATAAAGAACATAAAATATTTCCTTGGTAATCCATAGTTGCCTCTGTTCTTTATCTATGAAGGAGAATCCATGAGAAAATGTTGAATGATTAAATTGCTTCTTTATTCTTATCTTGCCTCTGCCTCAAGTGATAATCACTTTAAGAAAATAATCACATTCTGCGAAATTCTGGGTGAATTTGCGAATTTATGAATGAGTCTGCGTGATTATGAATAACCCTGCTAATTTTTGAATATTTCTGCGATTTTCTGAACATTTCTGCGAATTATGAATAGTGCTCAAATAGTAATGTGAATTATGAATAGGCATGCGAATAGTGTCGTAAATAGTGTTGCGAATTATGAATAGTGTCGCAAACAGTTCTGTGAATAGTGACACAAATAGTGTTGCAAATTATAAATAGTGACGCAAATAGTATTGTGAATTATGAATAGTGTCGCAAATAGTTCTGTGAATAGTGCTGCGAATAATGGATCAAAATATGAATAGTCCTGGGAAATTTCAAGGTATTATTCTGTAAAATTTTGTAAAATACTTGTGTGAATATAATGTTTATGTAATGATTATGTTATGAAATGTGTATGCGATGCTTATGCCATGAAATGCTTATGCAATGCTTTTATAATGCGAGTATGATGCTTGTATGATGAGAATGCTTATCTTTTGCAATGTATAGCTAATGTTTGTGTTACTTAGCTCATTTCGCGTGGTAAAAGTGATGTAGCTTTAAATTGCCTCCATTCTCCATTTCTTTGTATTTTTCTCTAGTGAATGCATCCCTCTTTATTCTCGCGGGTTCATTGTCTTGTGCCTCATTTTACTAGATCATTGTATCTCATTGTTATTTTCTCCACTGTTTATTCCTGCAATGTAATCATCTTCGCAAGTTTATTTGCGTTCTCTCTAGTGGTCTTATTTTCTCTTTTGGATCTTCTTTTTGTAAAACTTGTGTACTTCTCTTTTTTTTTTTTTTTTTTTGACTATTTTCTGCGACAAATTATAATTTCCTGCGAATTTCTCTCTTTCTTCTTTGCGGTTCTTTTCTGCAACATATTGTAATTTTCTGCGAATTTCATCAACTTTTGGTATTTTTCAATATATAAATTCTTTTTGCTTCTATCTGCGTATTATTAAGAAACAAAGAAACAAATCTCTTTTTGCAATATGGTTAATATAAGTATCAATCTTTGACTATCTTTCATGAATTGATCATATAATGATGAAGAATTTATCATATAATGATGAATAACAACATTACCGTTCTATGCATTCCCATACTTGCCTCTTGTTATTGATCTGCAATATGATAAATGAAATAAGACTAATATAAATTCGTTAGCAATCTGTTATACGCTTGTAGGTATAACCTCTCTTGTGGTCTTATTTCGCCTTCCTAGTTAAAGGTTTTATTATGCCACTTTTGTACGACAAGATCGCAGGACATGTAATAATCCATTGATCTTGTCTTATCATTTATTTTGATCTCTGCGATAATATGATAAGTCTAAGCCATCTTGTGAGATTAATCTCTCTTTGCTTTTTAAGACTTATGACATTGGCGTCTTTGCGATGAAATCGCAGGACGTCTTTGCTATTTATATCCTCTTATCATTGATTTCATTTATCTCATATTTTGTTCTTATCGCAAAAACCCATTGATCTCATCTTAACATTTCTTTTTAGGCTTTTTGGCCTGTCATGCGGCAATATGATGGGCCTAAATATTCTTGCGAATACAAAGTCCCATGACATTGTTGTCTGTGTCACGCGATAATATGACGGGCCTAAATATTCTTGCGAATATAAAGTCCCATGACATTGCCGTCTTTTTTGATACACAACTCCCTAATGGAGGGTATCGCCCTTATATCTCCCCCTGGTTGCCCCTTCAAGGAGACGTACTTCTGCCATACAAGACTAGCTCCTCCCATCCGGTTCTAGAAACAACCAGTTGTTTTCGTAGCCTCTTATCCTTTATGCCTATATGGCTTATATTTACGAGACTACACCCTAGTGGGGTTTTCTTCGGGCCGAACACATCGTAAGCCAAGACTTTCCATTGATGTCCAGGGTAGGTTCATCCGTCCCGGGCACCCACAGCTCAACCGTGTACCTCGGCGCCTTGATCATACTTTGCATTCCTTAGGAGAAACTCTCGGGCGCCCAACCAGGGTATAACCTTATATAGTTTGGAATCCAAGTTATCTCTCCTGGATGGATTTTCTATAATCCAAAATCTCCATGACTAGGTTCCAGCAGCAGTATAGCCTTTCCCATAGTCATGCAAAGAGATACCCCCCTTATGACGCGCTTTAAGGACATTGCCTCTTATGGAATATAATCCGCGAACTAAGTTGTACGCCATAAAGGTCTGCCCATTCTTATATTTTTTTAGGCGATTTGTGCCCGTCTTATGCATTTGCATTTCTCTCTTGCGAAATTTTATTCGCGTTTTTTGCGATAATTTCGCATTTCTTTATTCTTTCATTTCTTGCGATAATTCCGCAATCTTATGCAATTGCATTTCTCTTTTGCGAAATTTTATTCGCGTTTCTTGCGATAATTTCGCATTTCTTCATTCATTCTTTCATTCTTTATTTCATTTTTGTCATTTCTTCTTTCATTCTCATAATATCATTTTTGAATTAAATTCTTTGTAAAATATTTTGAAATCTTAGAAATCCTCTTTGAAACCTTGCGATTATATCGCGTCTTTAAATCAAAAATGTTCTATAGAAATATATAAATTTAATCTTCTCTGTTTTTTGTAACTTTGAAATCTTTGAAATTTTTTGAGATCTTTAAATTTTTGCGATGAATTCTTGTTTGAATCTTGCGATTATATCGCAATTTAAAAAATATTTGAAATGTTTTGAAATCTTAGAAATTTTAGAAATCTTGCGATTATATATCGCTTTTGATAAAATCAAAAATCTTTCTCGCAAAAATCACAGATAAAATATTCAAGGAAATGGTACTTATCTTTTGCAGCTTGTTGTTGTCTCTTTTGAGTCAAGGAGTTGGTCACAGTTGTAGTCAAGGAGGTGAATAAATGCTTCGAATTGTATAAGTGTCATGAAGCAAAAAGAAGTGTGAAAAGTGAAACTTGAATCCTTAATTTGCTCCTTGAATTGTCCTGCTCCTTATCAATTGTACTTGGTTTCCCTTGCGAAGTAATTAATGTTCTGCGAAACAATTAAATTCTTTGTAAAAATGTAAATTTCAAAAGGATGCAAAAGAATGACGCAGAAGATGGGATTTGATCTTTCTTCTTCAAGATTGTTGGCTACTCCCCGAACCATCTATACTTGTTTGTTCTTGATGTATGTGTCTGCGAATAAAGAAAAAAGTCTGCGGCAGGAGGAGAAAATTCTGCGGGAAATAGAAAAATTTTCTGCGGGGAGAGGGACTCGAGCCAGCGACGCTTATCTCCCTATCCTTGCTTGTGACCATCTATGATCCGTCTTTTTATGCCAGTTGGTTAGATTCACTCCTGAAGTAATGAAAATTTATGAAAAAATATTGCGTATCAAAAATAAGTTGTGAAAGTCAAGAATCGATCTTGCATCCTGCCGCTTTCTTTCATGCCTCTTAACCATCTGTTCTAGCTTGATTTTGTGTTGAGGTAGTTTGATTCGCAAAACTTATCATCTCCTCTCGCTATTTACATCATTTACTCTATATTTCTGCGTCTTTGTCTACGTATTTTCCTGCGGCTTTGCCTGCGTCTTTTCTTATGGCTTTGCCTGCGTCAAAGTCCAATATTCTTTCTCCATCTCTGCGTTTCTGTTTTCTCCCTTGCAATCTTACGGTCTCTTCCCTTTATGCTTCTTAACGTACCCTCTCCTTATCTTTCCGTTAATTTTCATGAATCTCCACGTACCATGAGTTAATCGTGAAGCTTGGTACTGGTTTTGGTTGGATTAGTGTTGATATTCTTCTTTGTTGGCAGTCCGTGGCTTAATAAATTCCTAACTTCTTATGCTTCGCAACTTTTTCGCAGCTTAATAACTTTTCCCATTATTCGTGGTTCTTCGCTGATTTCTTCCCTATTGACTTTAGTTAAAATATTCCTGCGAATTGAACTTTGGGATTTTTCTTGACGCAGCATACCTTCCTAGATCTTTTTCTTTCCTTTCCTTTGCTCGTGGATATTGATGCTCTCATATTCGTTCCTTGCTATACAGTCTGATCAATCCTATACCTCGTGAGGCAAAGCTTCCACTATGGTTGGGGTCATTGTGTTTGGTTTTTTTATCTATTGCTTGATACGGTGTGATCAACCTCCATCATCGCGTCTTCGAAGGCTAACTTCATCAACATACATGAATCTGTAGTAGCGCATATGTAGAAGCGCATAAAAAAAATGATAGCAAAGCGCAATTAATGTTGGTGACATCCCTCATTTTTAAATAGTTAATTGCGTTGGGTGAAATAAGCTTTGAATAATTTCTTCTTCCTTCATTGATGATGGCTTCTGTTGTTACGGTAAATCTCGCAAGCTGAATTGTTGGGGAGTTAATCATTAATCTTCTTCCTTTATCCACTGTGCTATTTTTGTCCTTTGTGCTTTCCCCTCCGTTGGAATGTTCATTTCATCGTATCGCAAAAGAGAAATTTCACTAGTATAAAATTATGTTCACATTAGTTGTTTATACGATCAAAATTATGACTAAATTCATGGTTTATGGATGTAGATTTATGATCAAAACTCTAGTTAATTCAAAATATCAACTAAACATCAATTTTTGTAAAAAATAAAGATTAATAGTTTAAAACGCCAAATCTTCCAGATCTATATATTATGAATATATAATTAAAGAGATAAAATAAAATTTGTCCTGTTTGAGCGGTGAATTGATGCCGTTCCATTTCATTTCAAGATTTCTTCGAATCTGCTCCTGTTTAGCTTCTATATCTCTTTATTTTTCATTTTCCTTAATAATTTCTCCATTGAAACTTCCACTTTTCCTCTCAAAGTTTTTAGATCCAGTGATGTATAACTCTTCCGATAACTAATTTCTTTGAATCTTCTTCAATCTATCAAATAGCAGTCCCTGTTTCTAGCGCCAAAATGTAATTGCAGGATTTCCTACAACACACCCCTTATCAAATCTTGATAACAATTCCTAGATCTAAATATAAAAATGGTAATAAAAATACTAAAATTATAAATAAACACCAAGATTTTTGCGTGGTTCGATCAATGTGATCTACATCCACGGATCTTCACTATAATAATTTGTAACCACATTAATTTACATCTACAATCTCCATTAATGGAGTTCTTGGAAGAATTCTAGATATAGTTTTGGGGAAGAAGATGATAAAGAAAATACATTTTCTCTCTCCAAAAACTCTCTCCAAAATATCTTTCTCTCTCTTCCTAAAAATTATCTCTCATTTCTCTCTCCTGCTCTTTTCTTTATATAGGTATTTACATTGTGGATGACAGCTCATAGACAACTCATTGACAACTCACATTTCCCCTAATTTCGGATCTGAACTCTTGCGGTAATATCGCAGCAACATCATTGTCATTTCTCGCAGGTTTCTATAATACCTCGCAGGATTTCTCTTGCTACATTTCTTGCGAGCTTTCTCTATAAAATATTCACGTCTTTCTTCATGTTTTATCTTCCGTCCTTTGTTGCGTCGTTTTGGTAATCAATCTGTGACACTTGCCATGTATGGCAGAAATCCTTGTAAGAGCGTTGTTGTTGCGAGATTATGCTCCTACACTGTTTGTGTTTTATTCTTTTGTTTGCTACTTCTATATCTATATCATATCAGGGTCAAAAAACTGATCAGTGGTATCAGAGCTAGAAGGTAATTAAGCGATGTTTCCGGCGATGAATAGAAGTTCTTCAATCCAAGGGTAACAAGGTATTACCATTAGATCCTGATATTGATAGAAGGAAAATAACATCAGCCACGTTATCATCATCGAATCTGCAAGGAAACATTATGGATAAATTGGAGGAAGATATGAAAATCATGAAGAGAGATCTGGCAGAAATGAAAACAATGAAGGATGATATGGAGTTTATAAAAGAGATGCTAAAAGGATTAAAATTATCTCATAAAACAGGGGAACCAAGTTCTGAACAAAATATGGAAAACCCACCAGGGTTTGTAAGCTCACCCTTCAAAGTAGAGGCAAGAATTGAAATCCCAGCATACAATGGGGATTTGAATCCAGAGAAGTTGGATGGCTGGCTCAAGTCTTTGGAAGTGTATTTCAGCACCAAAGGATTTACCGACGAGCAAAGGGTAAGTTTTGCTAGACTCAGACTTGATGGTCATGCTCTTATTTGGTGGGAGGCATATACATCAGGTTTGGATACTCCGGTGACAACATGGCAACAGTTTGCAACTGCTATCCGAAATCAGTTCTATCCAATTGGTTATAAAGAATGACTGCGCGAACAATGGCAATTCTTGCGACAAGTGAAAGGGAGAAACGTGCAAGAATACACTACTGAATTTCGAAAGCAAGCTATAGCATTGAATGTGAACCTGAGAGATCCAGAAACCCTTGAGAAGTATAAAGGAGGATTACCTTTTGCTATACGGACAAAACTTGTGTTATTTGGAGTAACAGACATTGACGATGCTTGAAAGAAAGCTATGTATATCGAGATGAAGAGTCAACCCTATGAAGCAAGGCAATCAAGAAACGAAGGAGAGATTGTGAACAATACTCATAAAGAGGGGAGGACATATCATGTGATGTCAAACAAAACCAACCAATACTGTGCAAATTGCAAAACTGATCGACACTCGAAGGAAGGATGTTGGAAATTGCATCCGGAGTTGAAACCAGCATGGTGAAAAGACCGTAAGCAAACTGCCACAACCATCTGCAATGAAGAAGAAAACGAAGATGAGGAAGATGAGGTAATCGACGGATCGCCTCAACCTGGTCACAAAATTGCGATGATGACAAGAAAAGGGGTCGCAACTGCGACAACAGGAGAAGTCAGTGGTCCGGAACCGGCGCCACCGGAATCTGTTAAAGAAGAACTATTTTGGGTGTATGCTCAAGTCGACAAGACACGGGTCCTTACTTTACTTGATAGCGGATCGCAACAAAACTTGATATCTGAACAACTTGTGAAGAAACTGAATTTGAAGACCACACCACACTCTAAGACATACCCGTTAGGATGGTTGAAGAAGGATACAGAAATGCAAGTGACTGCTCAATGCACCTTCCAATTCGCCATTAGCGGGAAATACATGGATCAAGTAACATGTGATGTTGTCCCATTAGATGTGTGTCACATTGTTTTAGGTAGTCCTTATCTATGGGACAGAGATGCAACGTACTTACGAAGAGAAAATATTTGGAAGTTGGTAAAAGGTGGAAAAAGATTTCACATTCTAGCTTCTAAAGAAAAGAAGAAACTACAACTTCTGGCTGCGCAACACTTGGTAAATGCTAATCACAAGTTTAGTCTATTCACGGTTCGACAAGCTGTCAAAGAACCAAGTGAACTGGATTGTGCAAACTCTTGCGAGTGCAAAACAGAAAAGAGCAATCTGCAACATCTATTACAAGGGATTGAAGACACCCTGCAACATCCGCAGAAGTTACCACCAAAACAACGCGTGGAACCAGAAATCAAGTTACTTGACGAGCAAAATAAGTCGCCATTATCACAAGTTGTGCAAGACTTAGCTCTAAGGGAGGTAACAAAAGAAGATCTCATTCTTGAGACACAGGTGACTAGCGTTGGAAAACAAGAATGTTGTAATGGGAAAAGTTTAAAGCGTGCAAAGTGGTACTCAAGAGTGCGGCTGCAAGCTAAACTTCCCGGCATCTTAACTCAATGCTTTTGAGGGACCAAAAGCCTCCTAATGGGGGAGGTCTGATCCGTTTTTAGGTTTAGGGCCCATTAGAATACCCTATACCTAGGTCCAAAACGTCATTAAATTGCTCTCCAAGTAATTCTAGAAGTAGAGTTCTATTCTTAGAAGGAACAATAGACTTTTATTTCTAGAAGATTGCAAAAATAGGGGAGTTTTCCTAATTTGTGTATTACTAGTTTTAACGTAGTCTTAAACCTATAAATAGGCACCTAGAGTGCTTGTAGAGGACACGGCAGAAAACTAGAGGAATACTAGCATGAAACAAGTAAGAAGAAGAATCAATACTTAAGACAGAAAATTAACCTAAGAGGTAAGCATTGTAAGTTCTTCGTTATAGCAATAAAATCAGAAAATTCTATTGCAATCTGTTTGTGTTTTATTCTTTTATTTGCTACTTCTATATCTAATCATATCAGGGTCAAAAAACTGATCACTATTATGCTTTAATTCGGGTGCAATAGTTCATATCCTTGGGTTGTTGATAACATGACTACAACTGTTTTAAAGAAGTAGAAGTAAAATTAATTTGATGTTTGGTTTGGTTTTGTTTAGAGAACATGCAGTCATGGGTTGTCTCCATTATTTTAATGTTCTAGCCACGCCATCCTACTCCCTTCACTCAATCTTAACTGAATAGTTCCATGTTTTGATTAATTAGGAATCTCATCGATTTTCCCCTGTGTTTTACTGTTAGGATACACATGCTTCTGTTGATATCTGAGATGAGAAAATTGATTTGAAATCATGATTTAACTACATATGAATTCAAATGTTTACAATTAATTGCATGAGTTAAAAATGTTATACAACTACCAAGTTTTGCTTTCCTTGCACCGAATTCCTAACTATGCATGTTACTTGTTTGATAAAGTGTTTCAGTTAGCTAGCATAATGTTTGTTTATCACTGCACTAAACACCCATGGGATTGAAATGATTTAATGAATTTAGTCTTGTTTATCTTTTTCACCACCTCAGAGTATGCTAGCCTAACATTTTGACTTACTCCACGGCATTAATTTGATTTCTTGAAATTATCAGCTTTATGAGCCATTCAAATTGAAAGGACACTGTCATATTATGAAACCCATTGTTTTAAGGACCTTCTCTTGTGTTTTAGCTACCTGTTTTATGTCCAAGCATTTTGAGGAATCTTTAGTGTTCATATAGTGGGATGGTTTAGTTTTTCCCTATGGATCACATATTCGTAGTACCACCGTTGTGGAGATCACTTTTCATACTCGCTATAATGATTATTATAGACGTTCTTACTTCTTGTAAATGGATTTGATTTTGCTAACATTAGCAGCTGGCCATGAGAGCCATTAGATGGCAGGCCATAGAAATCCTTCTAGGCATTTATGTTTCCGAAAGCACCATTTTTCGTTATGAACTCCTGCTGGGCATTGCTCACTCCTTTTCTTGTTTTCCTCTGCAGAGTACGAGAGGATCTTGCCGTAGTAAGCTAGGAAGAGCTTACGACATGCCTTGAAAGCACAGAAAGTTAGTATTTTGTTTTGTTTAGTATGTATATCACGGGCACGGTTCTGGGGTAATTCTAGTATTGGCTTTCGACCCATGTTTTGCCTTATATTGATGTGTATATAAGGGAAATGCTAAGGATTTTATTTTGATGTATGATTACTGTGTACTGAACCTGGGTCTGGGCAAACACGTATCTTCCGGTATAAACTTCCACTGTGTATTTTGGTGTGTTTAACTGTTGCTTGGGAAGTGATGTACTATGTTGAAGTTAGTTTTACTCAAGGAAAAAAATGCATAATCCCCACTAAACTATCGAGACTCTTTTACATATCAATTTAATTAGTTAACTACTTCACATGCTGCTTAATCTTGGATGGACAGCATACTTTCGTATTTTTGTATCTGCCATTTCTTTGTTTTTTATTTTCATTTCTTCCTTTACTTTGAACATTCAGTGATTGTATATGTGTCTATAACTTCAACTACTGTCTGAGTGCTTTAGGTGTCACGTTTGCTTTGTGCGTTTAAATCTAAAGAACTGAATTAAATTTGTCTTTTCTATATTTTTACAACTGTTTTTTTAGCTGAACCTTGAACTACTGTGTATCCAAGTGTGTTGTATACGCACCTTCTATCCTATTTTCATTTTGGACATTGTTCAAGCTAACTTCATAGGGGTGAGATTCTAAATGTACTAAATGATTAAAATGTGTACTCTCCCTTCCTTTTGAAACTTCTACTTGTTAAAACAAAAATTTATTCGTACCCACTAGATGTCTATGTTTGCGACATTTTTGCTTTTGGGAGTAGTTTTCATTTCCCATATTTTATTTTTGCTATTGATCTTGAAAATTATACTAATATTACTTCATTTTCAAACTAACTGTATTGTTCTGTTCTTTGAGTGGCGTACCGGAGTTTGGCCTTGCTAATGGGCTGAAAACAACCCATTAGGAGGAAATTCTCCCGTCCGTTACAGTGATGGTGGCTAACCATCCTGACCAGGGTGGGAGCATTTATCTTGCTGATAAGATCAACGAGGCTAAGGTAATGTTGAGCACTTATCTTGCTAGAAGTCATAGAACAAGTCAAGCTGGTGTTTTATAAAATGAGAAGAATAACCAACCAAGAGGGGTACGATTGAATAGTAGTCATGACAATCTCTATTTTTCATTTTTGATTTTTTTAAGCTAGGGTTTGCTGTTACGATTGACAGATGCTGGTGATGTTGGTGGGCGTACTCAAGTACAAGATCCAGATCTAGTAATGGCTTGTCTGAAGAAATTTCTCTTAAGATTCTGAAACGGGTGTTCTTTTTCTGAATTCTGTGATTTTGGTCAGCATTTTGTGATTTTAGTGAGTTGCAACTTGCTGCGGCAGGGTTGGATGTCATCTTGATTACTAATATGAACCATGTTTCAGGAAGTTATATCCAGAAAGGTATTGGTTGATGAGGGTTCAAGGCAGGTTGTCGAGGTGGAGCAAGCAACCATGTGGAAGTTTCTTTGGTGGTCGGGAATCATAGCTGTCCATGTTATGGTTGGCCAAAACAGAGATGATCATCGGTAAGTGAAAGCTACTGTCATATGCATAAAATTTTAGTTTCAAGACGCATGCGAGAAGCATCTTGATTGTTGTTATGGTTGAAGTTTCATTTTGCTGGGCTGTTCGAAGTATATGTATTCGTAGTAATTTAGTTTTGCGTCTATTTTTTCAGTCGGCCATCCCACCGTGGCAGCGGTCATCTAGTTAAGATCAAAGTTAAATAATTTTGATTTTTTGGTTGCTGTTTATTTTTTCTACTTTTCAAAACCTGATTCTCGATTGGTTTTTTCGCAACAGTTAGAAACAGTATTTTAGAAGAGCAGATTTAGATCGGGATATAAGATATCAGTCACAAGAACCGCCACCACCTCAGGTTTCTAGCATATCTTAAAACCCTCATCTTAATTGACCATTTTGAGTTAAGGTGTATATAGAATAATCGATGCTTCCTTGTTTTGAATGCAGAACAATTGGTGGTGCTGCTGTTGGGGTTGGTTATGATAATACCATTAACCATATCTTCTGCTCCTCATGTTCTTACAGGTTTTGATTATTCAATCAGAACTAACCCAAAAACATCACCCTAATAGCTCAGCCAAGAACTCTTCTCCCTCTAAGAAGAATCCACCTCATTTAATTTATTTTGATGCCTCTTATATAGAATCAAATCATACTATTAGAATTGGAATAATTCTTCTTGATAATGCAGGAAACTTCTGGGGTGCCAAAACAATCCCAAGCACAGCATGAGATGCTTAACATGCTGAAGCCAAGGCTATTCTTGTAGCCACACTATGTGTTAACTAGCTGGAACTGCAGTTTACTTCAAAGGGGACTGAAGCTATTACCAACTCTATCAATGCTTCAGTCTAGTGTTAAGCGGACTACCATAATTCTGAAGATGTATGCTATGCTATGTTCGAATCACCATAGTTAACTATTGTTGTTACAATGGTCTGTCATGTTTTCTAGATTTTTGGTGTATTATTAAAAAAATAATAATAATATTGTCTTCAGGTTTCTGTGCATTTTTATTACATTTGATAAGGTCTTATTTGGAATAAAATTTCTGTTAATTCTGGGTAAATAAATTTTCCATTTTTTTGAATTAAGGGCTTGATATAGTGCCACGTGGATGGTGGAAGATGTATTTATAATCTTTCATCAACGGTTAGAGATTTTGCCACATAATAAAAAATGAACGCCTCGAGATGGTTACACATGGATGGTGCAAGATGTATCTTTGAAATCCCATTATGTCCATCCGTTTTGGTTTAAAATTAACGGTGCAGATTAATACACGTGAACGGTGGTAGATGCCTCAAATATGAATGGCCGAAGTTCCATCATATTACACTAAATCTAGAACACATGGACGGTACAAGATTGCATCAAATATGCCTAAACATGACATATAGCCACGCAAAAATCAAATTTTGCGTGTCTATAGAAAGCAAATGGCCACCCCAGAAAAAAACTGTGTGTTTATAGGTAGCCAATAGCCACACCATTTTTTGGTTTGCGTGTCTATAGGATAGTCAATAGCCACGCCGAAAAACCATTGCGTGTCCATATAAATAACCAATGACCACGCCGAAAAAAACTTTGGTGTCTATACGAAACCAATAGCCACACCATTTTTATTTTGCGTGTCTATAGGATAACCAATAGCCACGCCAAAAAAATATTGCGTGTCTGTAGGATAACCAATGGCCATGCCAAAAAAACTTATATGTCTATAGAGAGACAATGGCCACGCCAAAAAACAAATTGTGTGTCTATAGGCTACCAATGGCCAAGCCAAAACAATAAATTGAGTGTCTATAGGGTATCAATACTTAAGTTTTTGGGACACTCTATAGCAACGCCTACGGGTTTTGGCATGTCTATTTCATGCAACTATAGACACGCAAGGTAGGCGTTGCCATAGAGCACCTAAAGCCACGCCATCATACCTAAAACCACGCGAGCAGAAGTCACGCCAAGTCCAAACCAAATTGGCGTGTCTAAACCCCTATGGACACGCCAATTTGGCGTGGCTAAAGAGTCAGTTTGTACTAGTGTCTTCGCTAGACTGTGAGAATCTTCGCAGTAAAAATAAGGAATTAAAAGGTATAACATCTCTGCCTCTGTCTTTGATTTTTCTGGTTGGATAAATTTTCTTCTTTCTGTACTCAATTCTTCTTTTAAAATCCTTTGTTCGCATATTAAGCTTTAAATCAGACACGGTTAATGGAGAGGTTTAAATCTGAATCTGCTGCTGAAGAAGCCCGTGTTGAGAAAGATTCGTGGATGGACCAATATAATCGATTAGATAACCTTCATACATATTCCGTTGATCAAATTGATAACCTTACCAATGAGAATGGCCAACTAGTACAGAAGCTAAAAAATTTAAGTAGTGATATTTCTCGCCTATCTTATTTGTTAACCCGAGCTAACCTGGCAATGGAAACTTTATCAGATGAAAATAAGACCTTATCTCAAGAGAAGCGTGATTTTTTAAACAAGATGGCGATTTCCTCGCAGCAATTAAGTATTCTTCAGAAAATATGTGATAATCAAGAACAGTCTCTTCGTTCGCTGAAGAATGAACTTAAGGAAATAACTGAATCATCTATCAATGAGAAGAATAGTCTTATCCAGGGTATGATAATTTTAAGTGTGAAGGTTAACCGACTCAAAGAAGAATATTCCCAATTAGAAGAATCTTACTCTTCATTAGTAAAAGAAAATACTTATCTCCACTCTAAAGAAGAAAAAATAAAGTCTCTCCTGAAAGGTATAGTTGGAGATAAGTTTGATGACACCATGGACCGTTGGGAGAATTCTTGTTTGACACTAATTCAAAACTTAACCTCACAAAAGGAAGGTAGTCATTTTGGCTGCATCAACTATTAATTTCTCTATTTAATTTCTTTTTAATTCTTCTTGCGAAACATTTGCTTGAATATCTTTCATGTTTTACTCTTGTTTTTCGCAGAATCTGAGAGGAAACTTCTTTCAACTATTTCTACTTTAAATGGCCAACTAGCTAAAATTCGCAAGGAAAATGGATTGCTTACTGCTCGTCTTGTTCATTCTCGCGATCGCGCAGAGAGAAAATATGATTATCTTAAATACTTCAAAGACATGGAGATTAGAAATCGCGATAGGGCTTTCCTTCGCAAAGTTCATCTTAGAGATGAAGTTCTTGTGAATGAAGCTTTGTTGGCAAACTCTCTTCCTACTATATCAATCAAGCCTCTAGATGTAGATGATGATGAGATTCCTCGTCCCCTTGATGCTGATCTTGAATATGAAAGTGGAGGAGAAGATAATTCTCAAGAAGATTCAGTAGATAAAGAAAAAATCCCTCCTGAAGAACCAGTTGCAGGCGGTGAAGCAACAGTTGGCAAGAAACCCAATGAAGAAGAAGATCGAGATAATCATAACAATGAGCATATTGGCGAAGGAAGTATCATGGGCGAAGCTAATGCTGAAATTGGCGAGACTAATAGTGAAGCTTGAGTGATGCTTTTATTTTATCTTCTTTTCCTTTTCTCGCAAGTGATATACTTTTATACAACTTTGAATTCAGAATTTAACTAGGAAGGAAAAGGAAAAATAAGACATAGTTAAAGGTCGTATTTCGCCAGTGTTCAACTTTCATAGTTAATTTTCTTCTTATATTCATTTTCTCTTCTTTTGCTCTTATCATGATAATATTATATTCTTTTCCTTTTCTTATTTGCTTGGGTATTCCTTTTTCCTGTTTCTAGCGCCATTATGTAGTTGCAGGAATTCCTACACTACACCCCTCACAAGAATTCACAATTATCAACACATATTTGAAGATTAAGAACAACACTTTATTGATTAATTCTCAGAAATGTTACAAGAAATGGAAGAAATCAAGAATACAATCGCTCACAAGAACTTTCTCTCTCCCTTTCCTTTCACTCGTTCGACTCTTTATATAGGAAATTACATAGTGGATGACAGCTAAGTTATCCTTTAATTTCGGATATGACTCGCGATACTCTCGCAGTAGTTGTAATGTTGACCCTCGCAGACGTTTGTAAACTTCGCAACATCATCACGCTTTTCTCATGTTTCTGTTATCGTCATCCTCTACGTCATTCTTTCAATTATTCTGTGACACTCATAGTGTGTTGTTGTAAAGTTCGTAGAACTATCACTGTAAATCTCGCAGGAGTATTGCTGTGGTGATATTATGATCCTACATAACATATGCTGAAACCAATAGATGGCGAGCGTCTCACAGATGGAGAAAACGTAGCAAAGCGCAACAAAAAAGCAGAAATAGAAAATAGTAAGTAGAAAAGGTAAAAATTTTAGATCGTGAAGTATGAGAAATGTATAATTGATTTGTTGAAGAGAATTTTACAAAAATATGTTTCGATTCAATGAAAAAGATGAAATTGAAAAATTATACAAGAGCTGAAATCCAAAAAGAGAAAATCAAAGACTGAAAAACCGCGAAAATTTCGCAGAAACGCGAATAAAATTTCGCAGAGACATTAGAATGGAACGAACCTTTATGGCGTACACCCTAGTTCGCGAATAAAAATTTCGCAAGAAGAAAATGTAAGACCTAAAGTACGTCATATAAGGGGGTATCTGTATGTATGGCTCAGGGATAAGGTTATACCGCTGCTGTAACCTGAGTCATGAAGATGTTGGGGTTAAAGAAAACCTATCCAGGAGAGATACTTTGGATTTCCAACTATATATATATATTAACAGTTGGACGACCGAAGGTCTCTTCTAAGGAGTGCAAAGTATGACCAAGGCGCCGAGGTACACTGTTGAGCCAAGGTATGACCAAGGCATATGAAACTACCCTGGCCATTCTTGCCAAGTCTTGGCTATGATGCACTCGGCCCAAAGAAAACCCTACCTATGGTGCAGTCTCGTAACTATAATCCATATAGGAAAAAAGGATAAGAGGCTTCGAAAACAACTGATTATTTTCAGGACCGGATGGGAGGATCTAGTCTTGTATGACCGATGTACGCCTCCTTAAAGGGGCAACCAGGGGGAAGATAAGGGAGGAACCCTCCATTAGGGAGTTGATAAGTGTCTTAAGACGCAAATGTCATGAGGCTTTATATTCGCAAGAATATTTAGGCTTGTCATATTTGTGCAACAATCATACAGAGGAAAAAAGCAAAGAGAAAAAGATAAGATGAGATCAATGGTTTTTTACATGAAAGTGTAAAGACGTCCTGCGATTTCATCGCAAGACGACAATGTCATGGGGCTTTGTTCTCGCAAAAAAACTTAGGCCTGTCATATTGTCGCAATAAAATTGACAAAATAAGGATAAGACAAGATCAATGGGTCTTTACATGCAAATGTAAGGACGTCCTGCGATTTTGTCGGCAAAACAAAATGTGGCTAAATAATACCTTTAACTAGAAGGCAAAATAAGACCACAAGAGATCAAGATTGAATGGCTGCGATATTTACGCAGAGATCATGAGAGTAAGAAAATATGACTTGTGATATTTACGCAGATATTGAGGAAAAAACTTATAAACAGATCTTATTCGTAACTAATCAGCTCAATCTTTCATATTGCAGATGAATAACAGAGGCAAGTATGGGAATGAACAGAATGATAAAATTATTATTCATCTTTATATGATAGATTTACACAGATAATTAAAAAATTAGTAAGCAAATTGATTAACCATATTGCAAAAAGGAATTGTTTTCTAATGTATGCAGATCTATACACCAAAGAACATTAGAAGCTGGAGAAATTCGTAGTAATATTTTACAAGGAAAAAGGGATAAGTGTACAAATATTACAAAAAGATTAAAAAGGAAGACAAAACTATTTAGATACATCATTGTCTTCACCAGATTTTTCTTCTTCTTCAATTTCATCTTCAGACTCTTCAGCTTCGCTATCGGAGATGACAAGGTCAGGAATATTCTTTATAATTTCGTTCGCGAGATAAGGGTAAATAGAATGAGGAATTTTATGATCATCGCAGACCATCTTAAAAGAATCATTGTGAACACCAACAAGAACATTGCTGAAATTCGCCAGAGAAATCTGAAGTTGCTTCTTGAATTTGGAACATTTCTCGTTGCGAGAAGACATAAGTCTTGCGAGATTTCCCTTTTCTTCTTCCAATTCTTTAACTCTTTGGAAAAAGTTTCCTTCAGATACTGTGAACATATGATAACATATTAATAAAATAGTGAAGATATAGCTACAAAATGGATTAGTGGAAAAACAAGAATAACAACCTTCTCTTTGCAAGATCATATCCTTAATCAGGGCAGAATGATCAGCTTGAATACTAACATCTACGCCTAAATTGTTTCTGGCATTGTCAAGAATTTTCGCAGCCCAAGAAAACTCATCATCATTACTAATGAGAAGGCGGGAGCGAACTTGTTTTTCCCTTTCAACAACAGCTCTATTCTTGCAGATAAGTCTATCTCTTTCAATTTGAACATTGAGAAGAGTCTTATGGAAATCTGTTAAAGCTTGAGCACCATTTTTAGCAATGAGGTCTTTTTCGTCAATAAGATCATTATACTTGGTTCTTAATATATTAGTTTCCTCTTTTGAGTCAATTTAAAGGCGCTTAAACTTATTGGTTAAACCCAAGTTGAATTTATGTTCAATCCTTAGGAGATGAATTTTGGATCTAAGTTCATCTATGGAAAGAGATTTAATTTCATCATTTAAAAAGTTACTCAAAGAATCATTAAGGCGATTGAGGAGAGTATCATCATCTATTGGATTTAGAAAAGAACAAAGGAATATAGCTTCATCAGAGAGGCCGTAAATATCTGTGAAGAGGACTAACTAAATAAGAAAACACAAAGGAATACAGGGATAAAAGAAAAATAAAAAAAAAATCTTACCATAAAGTTGATCATTCGTAGTCTGGAGACTAGCAACCTTATCTTGCGAAGAAGAGAGTTCAGTTTCTAATCGTTTGATCTTCTCATGAAGGCCAACAGATCCATATTTTAACTGCTTACGAAGATTAACAGAATCAGATTTTAATTCTTCATTTTCTTTGCGAAAAGTTAGAGATTCAGACTTTAATTCTTCATTCTCTTTGCGAAGATTATCATTTTTCTTTGCGAGAACTGCATGCCTTTTCTCCAAATCTGAGATAACTGCAAAGGAAGCTTTCCCAGCCTGCGAAATAATGCAGCGAATTTCTGAGGAATTAATTTTGAACTTAAGACAAAACTGATGTGAAGAAAGATAAAAGTATGGAAATTTACCAAGCTGTTAAGTGAGTGCAAGAAATTTGGATATATAGATCTTGATACCCCGCGAAGAGATTCATTATTCTCTAGGAGAGGGGCATCGCAGATGGCAGATATAGACTTGCAAGCATTAGTCAGAAGGGTATCACCAATTACTTACATGGTATTAGCAAAAATACCGGATAGATGAGCCATAGAAGACTCAGGATGGGAGGATTCCTTCGCGGAAGAGATATCAGCATCATCATCACCACCATTTCATTATCAGTATTATCACTTGAACTTTCAATATATTGAGAAGTTGAAGAAGAAGGAGATTGAGCTTTTCTTTTCTTTAAAGGAGGAGCACCAGACTTCTCCTTGCGAGAAGCATCAGATTTCCCCTTGCGAGCATCACCTTTGTCTTTTCCCTTGGTCCTTACAATTTTAACAGGATTTATTTCTTCGATAACCTTCAAACACAGATAAAGATAACAAATAGAGGCAACAATATATTGTTAAGAATCACAAAGGAATATTTCTTATTTCATCTATGAGTAACTTAAGAGCTGATAAAGTACTGGGTTTCTTAAGCTTCTAGTAGCTAGCTTTCAGTCTTTCAATCTGGTAAAATTGGAGGGATCAGCGAGAGTATATATAAAAACACGAGGAAATTAAATATGGAAACTTAAACAAAATATACCTTTGTATTCCTTTCAGGCCAGCTGAACACCCATGGCTGGTAATCTGCGAGATTTGCAGGTAAAGCATGAGGACCGCAGATGTAGGGACCCTCTAGAAATAATGGTAAAATACACCATTTATCATCACTAGAATGGCGCGAACCTTGATTATTACCCGGATGCCAGTCAATATCTAACATGAGAATTTTATCTTCAGTAATGTCATCCTTCTTCTGTAAGCGGACACCCCAACAAGTGCTATCTTTCCTCATATGGATTATATCATATTTTGCGAAGAAATTCTCTACAATATACTTCGCAGGAATAATTGGAACATCAGCGAATTTTGGGTTCTTTGCTTTTTCAGGATAAAGAGATTTCCTACCAGCACCGCGGGTAGCATACTCCAGCATCCGACGAATGCAATCCCCACTCAACTGATATATGGCACGTGATAATATCGCATGAGAAAGTATTTCATATAATAAAGGGAGGTCAGGATCATAAAGAGGAATGAGAAGACCAGCTTCAAGCTGACCTAGCTAGACTATAATCTTCTCGCGAGAACACGGATGATCAGAAAATAATTTAATGGAAAGTTCGGCTTTAGGGTTTTGATCAGGGATGGCAGATAAAGCAAAACCTTTGTCCTTAAGTTTATTTTGCAGTTTCTCAAAGGAGATGAGATTTTTACGACCAGCTGGATCCATTCTTAGTAAGTATAGGAATGAATAAAATAGTAGAAGATCGAAAGAAAGGTTGCAACAGCAGCGGATGCGGAATTTACAGATGAACATTGAATTTGTAGAGAGACTGCAGAGAGAAGGAAAAAGAAAATAAAAAGAAGAAAAGTGAAGAGTGAAGAAGATATATATATAAGGTAAAAATTCTCGAGAAGATAAGTGCAATTAATGCAAAGAAAAGACGTGAACGGTTGGAGCGCAGCGGTTGAAAAGAACGTGTCAGAAGTTGAATGGATAAAAAAAACGTGTAATAAATCTGGCGAGGATGCAGATACGTGTCAGAACAAAAGAACATGAATAGATAGACAACTGTGGCATTTCAAAAGATTTTAATTTCTCATGATATTTTCCCCTTCGCAGAAAATACATGAGAAGAGGCAAGATGTAGGATCAGAATATCGCCATAGCAGTGCTCTTGCGATATTTACAGCGACAGTTCTGCGAGCTCTTCAACGACACACTGCGAGTGTCACAGAATGATTGAAAGAATGACGTAACGGATGACGATAACAGAAACATGAGAAAAGTGTGATGATGCTGCGAAGCTTACAAACATTTGCGAGGGTTAACATTACAACTACTGCGGGAGTATCGCGAGTCGGATCCGAAAATAAGGGATAACTTAGCTGTCATCCACTATGTAACTATCTTATATAAAGAGAATTAATAGACTCAGAAAAGGGAAATCATTTTTGGAGTCTGGAGAAAGTTTTGAGGAGAGAGAAAGTTCTTGTGAGCGATTGTATTCTTGATTTCTTCTATTTCTTGTAACATTTCTGAGAATTAATCAATAAAGTGTTGTTCTTAATATTCAAATATGTGTTGATAATTATGAATTCTTGTGAGGGGTGTAGTGTAGGAATTCCTGCAACTACAGTTATGTCTGTAAACGTTGTTCGTGAACTTATCTTAAATTACTAAGGAATGCTTTTGCAAACCGTGGATTTATAGTTCATGATTAATGATTCGAGTGAATCACATCGTTTTTGATTCAATTGTGTCTCTTGTAGTACTTGAGATATCATAGCAATTGAACAACTGTCTTACTAGTTCATTTGGACTAGTTATGGTGAAGAAGAATATGGTTGATATGTAATTTATCATATGGCTAACCATTTGGTTGAATAATATTGAACCAAGCATTGTACACATTTGGGTACGGTTACACTAACTCAAAACGTCAAGTACATGTGTGTATGACAAGATAAGTTTTCGATCTAATGGTTGAGAGATATTAGCTTGTATCTAATCAGGTTTTCATCTAACTGTGAATATTGAATGCTTTTTTAGCAATCTAACATTGATTCCAAACCCTGATTTGAAAGACTATATAAGGAGAACTCTAGGCATTGGAAAAACTAATCCCCACACACCTTTCTTGTGTGATGCTATTTTTCTCTAAGTTAGAGTCGATCTCCATTAACCCTTGAGTTTTCTCTCTAAATTCGGGTTAACGACTTAAAGACTTCATTGGGATTGCGAAGCCAGACCGATACTACTTTTCTTGTAGTTGTGTGATATGATCTTGCTATTTCAATTGTGAATACCAATATTCTGTGGAGCACGTGTCACGATCTTAGTGGTCGCGCAATAACTGAATTATACAGCCTTCGCTGGACAAAGGAACCTGAGATGCAAAGGGTACCTCTGTAGATTTACTTTATCTCGCCCCAAGAAAGAAGACCTCGACGATAGAGATGAAAGAAGTACAAGTCCCATATACAAGGCACAGCTGGCAAAGGGACAGAGTTAGATGACGCATCAAATCAGCATTAAATGCCAAGACTCTTATCTACACGCATGAACCAAGGCACGTGGAGAGAAGAGGCGTGGCGAGACCTGATTGGCAAACACAAGCGGTGAATGAAGGTACAGCCCTTACAAAGGCTGGGAAGTTCCCGAAGGAACGTGGGTTAGCTGAGATGGCATGATTCCACTGGAAGAAGCAGGCGGTGGATGAAGGTACCACTGACACCTAAGGTATATCAGCAGACGATGGACCCAGAGGCAGCAAAGATATAACAGGGGCAAAAGTTTTTATAAATACCTATCCTCACCAAAAAATTAAAGGCATTCAATTCACTACCTAGAAGAAGAATATTTAGTCTTAAGCTTATACCTCTTTAATGTTTAGAACTTAAGTAGACTTGTAGGATTAGAATATCGCCACAGCAATGCTCTTGAAAAATTTATAAACAACGTTTCTGCGAGTTCTTCAACAACACTCTGCGAGCGTCGCAGACTGACACAAAGAATGATTCAAAGAATAACGTGACGGATAATGGTGGTAGAAACACGGGAATAACATGATGATCCTGCGAAGATTATAGGATCTGCGAGAATAAGCATTACAACTACTGCGAGAGTATTGCAACTCAGATCCGAAAATAAGGGATAACTTAGCTGTCATCCACTATGTAAATATCCTATATAAAGAGAATTAATAGACTTAGAAAGGGAGAGATAAATTTTGAGAGTGTTGAGAAAGTTTTGAGGAGAGAGAAAGTTTAAGAGAACGGTTGTATTCTTGATTTCTTCCATTTCTTGTAATATTTCTGAGAATTAATCAATAAAAGTGTTGTTCTTAATCTTCAAATATGTGTTGATAATTGTGAATTCTTGTGAGGGGTGTAGTGTAGGAATTCCTGCAACTACATAATGGCGCTAGAACAGGGATGTTTCTAAGCAAAGATTGAAATTGTGATTTGTAAGAATTTGAAGAAATTGGAGAAGATTTTTACGTGATTTACAGTAGTACATCAAAATTGAATAAATGGCTAGAAGAAAAAATACATCAGAACAACCAACAACCGTAAGGAGGAGTAGAAGAATTGCAGGTGAGGGGACAGATGAAATAGGAGAATCTTCAAGATTAAGAACAAGGAGAAATAGAACAAGGAATAATGGAGAAAATCAAGTTCAACAGCCAAATCAGCAAACACCAATACAAGATAGAACTATGGATTATGACAGAATAATCATGCATACTTGGCGATAAGATTCAATGGAAGAAGCAGAAAACCGATAATTAAGAAATGGAAGGCGGGAGGGAAGAGATCAAGAGGCAGTTGAAGGATTAATTCATGGAGATGACGAAAATGAAGCAGTAGAGGCTCTAATACAAAGAATACAAGAGGAAAGGAGATTATAGGCGGAAGAACGCGCAAATTTAACAAGACAAAATCATGAGTTAAGAATGGAGAATTTGAGATTACAAAGTAGGAGATCGAGAAGTACTGCAAGATCAAGTTCAAGATCATTTAGATAAGAAACAAGGCGAAATTCCCCTGTGAGAAATGATAGTGAAAATATTCGAGAGGAAATGCAAAATCCAAATGAAGAGCAACGTTGTGGAGAAGAAGAGATGATTAATGATCGCTACATTCCGCGTGGTGAAACTCTGGATGATAGACGTGATAATAGAAATCAAGGAGGTGGAAATAACCAAAATGGTAAAGAAAATCGAGAAGAAGGTAAGAGAATATTACAGGAGCGAGAAATTCAAAGAAATCGAAGAATAATTGAGGATGAAATTGAGAGACATTATGCTGAGCAGGCACATCTAGCATGCGAAAGAGAAAGATTAAGAGCAGAAGTGGAAGAACAAGAATTTCAAGAAGCAATACGTCAAAATAATCATGACAATCGAGAAAGGAGATGCGCAAGAAATCGCAACAATGATAATATCAATGAGGAATATGATAGAATACAAAGAAAAATAGAAAGACAGCGAAGAAAAACGATGAGAAATGAAGAAAATCGCATAATAGAAAATGAAAGGCATAATCATTTGCGAATTCAGGAAGGAGGTGAGGAAGAAAATCACGGAAGAAGGCTGAATAAAGATGTTGAAGAAGAAGCGCAAAATCTCGCAGGGCAAGAAAGACATGAACGCAGAAGAAGTGAAGCTGCATTGAAAAGGCTAATGGAACAAAATTCGGCTGGGAATGAACAAATCTTAAGAGAGTTAGCAGAAATGAGGGGAATGTTAAATAACAGAAGAGAGGGAGGCAGAAGGTAACTTGATGAGGCCATTAAAGAAGCTGCGAAAACTTCATTCACCCAATAAGTATAGTTAGGAGGAATACCCCCAAAGTGCAACTTGCCAGCATTAACCAGTATTTTTGATGGTACTACTTGTGCTATTCAACATATCAAGGCTTATGTTAGGTGTATCCTGTAGTGGGAAAACCATGATGTTGTATTGTGCAAATATTTTGCATCCAGCCTAACTGGCGAAGCTCTGAAATGGTTTGAAGGGTTACCCAAGAACAATATAACTTGTTTCGATCATCTACAAACCACATTATTGGGGGAGTATATAAGAAACAATTCTTCGTGACCCTGTATTGAAGATGTATTTGGGCTAAAGCAGAGGATTGGCGAGAGTTTGAAACATCTAACCATAAGATGGAAGACAATGTGCAGTGAAATGGCAGGAAGAGTAGATGAGAGATACCTCATTTTATCTTTCATTAATGCTATGTTTGCAACCAATCTACTGTATATACAAATTTTCAGAATCAAAAATACAATTACCATGACAGAGCTGCGAGAGTTACAAGAAGAATACATTGCATTGGAAGAGAAACAAAAGGAGATGGAGTCATATCCCATCACGAACACTAGCTCAATCGCAGCAAATGCAAGTCTAATCCCAGGTTAATAAATACAGTAGCGAGTACTTCACAGGTGAAGCAAGAAAAGAGTATGGATGATGGACAACAGAAATTAGTAGCTATGGGAAGCAGAGATCAAGAAGAGTTCGAAAGGGAAAGAAATTTCTTCAGTCATGGTGGAAATAATAAAATTCAGAGGCTAGATCAGCCACAAGAAACTTATGGTGGTCGGAGACAAGATTATTATAGAGGGTAAGGAAGTCAGAAGATAATATGGGAATAAATTAAGATGCCACCTCTAAATGCTAGCATAGAGAAAATTTGGGAGGCTATAATTTTGATGGAGGACATACCCATACCTTAGAATATGGGAAAAGAACCACATCCAAATAATCGAAGTCTAGAATTTTGTTCTTATCATCATTTTCATGGTCACACAACAAACAACTGCAGGAATGTAAAAAGAATCATTTTGAGGATGATAGACCAGGGAAAATTAAACCATTTTCTAAGAGATCACCTACAGTATCAGCAACTACCTCCAGCTCCAGAAATTCACAGAGTGAATACAACAAAAGGAGGAGAAACATTTGTGATAGAAGCAGGAGCAAAAGCGAAGAATCTATCACGTAACTCCATCATACATTCATACAAGACTATAGAAGACTTCCACGACAATGTTTTAAGCAGAGTCTTTGCGAGAGATGCAGATGGAAGAGAGATAATGAATATTGCAAAAGCGTCGCCATTAGAAGAGTGGCAAAAGCAGACTATTTCTTTCACTGCACAAGAAGTACCTGAGCTTGGCGAGATGCATGACAACCCACTAGTGGTAAGATTAGAAATAAACCCAAAACAGATAGAAGAAGAAGATGAAGAAAATGAAGATGATGAAGCTGAAGATTCTTGGGATATTAACAGAGTTCTAATTGACACTGGAAGCTTAGTGGATATCTTATTTTATCATACATACAAAACCATGGGAGGAAGAGATGAGGATCTAATACCATCGACTTATAAGATCTATGGTTTCAATGGTACTGCCAACAATCCCAAAGGGGAAATTTCAATGCGAATTCCATTGAAGGGAATATCTTCTAAGATTCAATTCTGTGTTGTCGATGTTGAATCTCCTTACAATTCTTTGATTGGCCTACCTTGGATGCATGGTATTCTAGGTGTAGCATCGACTTACCACCAGTGCATTAAATTTCCACATCCCAGCGGTATTGGAGTTATTAAGGGAGATTGGGTTGAAGGAAAAAAGTGCTATGAAATTGATATGGAATCTTGCGAGGAAAGGGTTGCGAAGAACAGAAACACAATAATCTGGTTAGGGCACACATCATCATCATTTTGTAGCTCGATCCGTGGATTAAACAATGGATCTGGAAAAGACACATCTTGATTGGTACATAAATTTTAAACCCCTTATGTGAATGGATGTTTGAAAAGAAAATAATTACACTCTTGGTTGGCGGTGGATTTAATATCTATCATAACGAGTATGTAATCATAAACATAATACTTTGGGGATATATTTTATTAAGGAGAAATGATGCATTGGTTTCGCAGTGTAAACGCACCTCGTTCTCTCATCTGTCGCACAATATGTGATTAGGGCACACGTCGTCATCATTTTGTAGCTCCGTGGACTTTTGTCAAACTACAACTCTGGGAAAGACACATCTTAGAGTGACGCAAACTACTTAAGTGAGTGGATATTTCAAAACAAAATACAAATTGGACTAGGTGTTTTCCTAGTTGGTTGTTTGCAATCTTGGTTAATTACAAAGATTTTAGGTTTTAGGCTTTTATCTTTCTCATGGGTATCAATATTTTTTATATAATAGCGTCCTATGGTGGTGGAGTTGAATTAAAATCAAGCATTCTTTTGAAAGAAGACCATCTAATTCGGCAAATAAGACGATCTAATGCATTGGTTTCACAAAGTAACCTCACATAATTCTCTCAACCGTCGCACAATAATTTGGTGAGGGCGTATGTCATCGTCATTTCGTGGGTGGTGGATTTAATCTTTATCGTAGCGATTATGTAATTATAAACCTAATAATTGTGGATATATTTTTTAAGGAGAAATGATACATTGGTTTCGCAGTGTAACCGGACCTCGGACTCCCAACTGTAGCACAGTAATTTGGTGAGGACACACGCCATCATCATTTTGTATCCTTTGTCATACTTGTGTTACGTCTTTTATACTTTAAAATATGGTGCACAAATAATTGATCACGTGAAATATGGTGCAAAATACAATTTTCACCGTATGTAATTTTCTGTACAATAACTTAAATCCTATTGTACTACTAAGCAGAAGCGCGATAATGTAATCATGAACCTCATATTTTGTGGATACATTTTTTTTAAACTGAAATGATGCATTGGTTTCGCAAAGTAACCACCCCTCGGTATCTCAACTGTCGCACAATAATCTGGTTAGGGCACACGTCATCATCATTTTGTAGCTTCGTGGCTTTTTTTCAAACAAAAGATCTGGAAAAGACACATATTGATTGGTACATATATTTTAAAGTGACGTAAACTACTTAAGTGAGTGGATGTTTCCAAATAAAATAATTACACTCCTCGTTGGCTGAGGATTTAATCTTTATCATAGTGATTATGTAATCATAAACCTAATACTTTTTTGGATATATTTTTTTCTGGCGAAATGATTCGTTGGTGTCGCAAGGTAAACACACCTCGTTCTCTCATCTATCGCACATTAATCTGGTTAAGACACACGTCATCATCATTTTGTAGCTCCGTGGACTTTTGTAAAACAATAGATCTGGAAAAGACACATCTACATTTTAGAGTGGCATAAACCACTGATGTGAGTGGATGTTTCAAAAGAAAATAATTACCCTCCTCGTTGGTGGTGGATTTAATCTTTATCGTAGCGATTATGTAATTATAAGCCTCATACTTTGGGGATATATATTTTTAAAAGAGAAACAATACATTAGTTTCACAGTGTAACCGAAAATTATTCTCTCAAACGTCGCACAGTAATCTGGTTAGGGCACACGTCATCATCATTATGTAGCTCCGTGGACTTTTGTGAAACAATAGCTCTCGAAAAGACACATCTACATTTTAGAGTGACGTAAACCACTTATGCGAGTAGATGTTTCAAATGAAAATAATTACACTCCTCGTTGGCAGAGGATTTAATATTTATCATAACGATTATGTAATCATAAACCTAATACTTTGTGGAAATATTTTTGTCTGGCGAAATGATGCGTTGGTGTCGCAAGGTACACGGACATCGTTCTCTCATTTATCGCACAAAAAAACTGGTTAGGGCACACGTCGTCATCATTTTGTGGATCCGTGGACTTTTGTCAAGCTACAACTCTGGAAAAGACACATCTTAGAGTGACGTAAACTATTTAAGTGTGAGGATGTTTTAAAATAAAATACAAATGGGACTAGGAGCTTTCCTAGTTGGTTTTTTGCAATCTTGGTTAATTGCAAATATTTTAGGTTTTAGGGTTTTAGGTTTTTATCTTTCTCATGGGAATCAAGATATTTTATATAATAGCGTTAATGGCGTCCTATGGTGGTGGTGCTATATTATAAACAAGCATTTTTCAAAAAAAGAGGATCTAACTAAGCAATTAAACCATCTAATGCATTGGTTTGACAAAGTAACCGCACATTATTCTCTCACCATCGCACAATATTTTGGTGATGGAGTATGTCATCATAATTTTGTAGCCTTCTTCTCCGTGGACTTCTGTCAAGCAGAAGCTCTGCAAAAGTCACTTCTTGAATGGTAAATAGTACATTTTAGAGAGATGTAAACCACTTAACTGAGTGGATGTTTCAACAGAAAATAATTACACTCCTCGTTGGCTGTGGATATAATCTTTCCAATAGCGATTATGTAACCATAAATCTCATCCTTTGTGGATATATTTTTTTCAACTGAAATGATGCATTGTTTTCGCCAAATAACCGCACCTCAGTCTCTCAACTGTCGCACTATAGTCTGGTTTGGGCACACATCATCATCATTTTGTCTCCTTCGTCACACTTATGTTACGTATTTTATACTTAAAATATGGTGCACAAACAATTGATCACGTGAAATGTGGTGAAAACTGCAATTTTCACTTCATTCACTTCAAAAACTAGTATGATATTCAATCTTCTTTGCATCCTTTGCAAACGTTTTTGTATATATAATCTAAATATAATTAGAGAACTAAGCAGAAAAAGTTGGACAATGTGGACATATTCTTCCTATTTTAATCATAAAGTATATTAATATATATGTACACATGGATTATAGTGTTAATGTTATCATAAGCACCACAATTGCTTCAAAAAAAAAAAAGCACCACAATTACCAATGAAAGCTCGATTTGATCATCTTTTGAAAGAAAGTTACTAAATTCTACTCATACAACAAACACCACACTTTTGGTAATGTTCCTTTTTATCTTAGTAATTAAGTGAAATGAAATTATGTAAACATCCGTTCCAAGATGATCAATACAAATGGAACTAGGAGTTTTCCTAATTGGTTGTTACCGATCTTAATTAATTGCAGAGATTTCTCACCTCATTACGGACAGAATAAGGTCAAGTGGGAAGATGTCGTGATTTCCCTCTTTGGATATTTTTGTTTTTTCTTAAACAAATAATTACAGAGATGACGATTATTCAGCAATATATATGATGATAATGGAAGAATGACGATGATGAAAACTAAGTCAGTAAACCGTATAGAATTTTGTGTATAGTAACTTAAATCTACATGAATAATAACATAGATTTACCTATTTCCGATGCTAAGCGGAAGCGAGATTACATAAAGCTCATACTTTGTATATATATTTTTTTAAAGTGAAACGATGCATTGGTTTCACAATGAAACTTCAAATTATTCTCTCAAACATCGCACAATAATCTGGTTAGGGCACATGTCATCATCATTTTCTAGCTCGATCTGTGGATAAAACAATGGATCTGGAAAAGACACATTTTGATTAGTACATACATTTTAAACCACTTATGTGAGTGGATGTTTGAAAAGAAAATAATTACACTCCTGGTTGGCGGTGGATTTAATATTTATCATAACGAGTATGTAATCATAAACATAATACTTTGGGGATATATTTTATTAAGGCGAAATGATGCGTTGGTTTCGCAGTGTAAACGGACCTCGTTCTCTCATCTGTCGCACAATATGTGATTAGGGCACACATCGTCATCATTTTGTAGCTCCGTGGACTTTTGTCAACCTACAACTCTGGGAAATACACATTTTAGAGTGACGCAAACTACTTAAGTGAGTGGATGTTTCAAAACAAAATACAAATTGGACTAGGTGTTTTCCTAGTTGGTTGTTTGCAATCTTGGTTAATTGCAAATATTTTGGGTTTTTATCTTTCTCATGGGTATCAAGATGTTTTATATAATAGCGTCCTATGGTGGTGGTGGTGTATTAAAATCAAGCATTCTTTTGAAAGAAGACCATCTAATTCGGCAAATAGGACGATCTAATGCATTGGTTTCACAAAGTAACCGCACATAATTTTCTCAACCGTCGCACAATAATTTGGTGAGGGCGTATGTCATCATCATTTCGTGGGAGGTGGATTTAATCTTTATCGTAGCGATTATGTAATTATAAACCTAATATTTTGTGTATATATTTTTTAAGGCGAAATGATATATTGGTTTCGCATTGTAACCAGACCTCGGACTCCAAACTGTAGCACAGTATTCTGGTGAGGACACACGTCATCATCATTTTGTATCCTTCGTCATACTTGTGTTACGTCTTTTATACTTTAAAATATGGTGCACAAACAATTGATCACATGAAATATGGTGCAAAATACAATTTTCACCGTATATAATTTTTTGTATAATAACTTAAGTCCTACTGTACTACTAAGCAGAAGCGCGATAATGTAATCATGAACCTCATACTTTGTGGATACATTTTTTTTTAAAACTGAAATGATGCATTGGTTTCGCAAAGTAACCACCCCTCAGTCTCTCATCTTCGTACAATAATCTGGTTAGGGCACACATCATCATCATTTTGTAGCTCCGTGGCTTTTCATCAAACAACATATCTGGAAAAGACACATCTTGATTGGTACATATATTTTAGAGTGACGTAAACTACTAAAACAATTACACTCCTCGTTGGCTGAGAATTTAATCTTTATCACAGTGATTATGTAATCATAAACCTAATACTTTTTGGATATATTTTTGTCTGGCGAAATGATTCGTTGGTGTCGCAAGGTAAATGCACCTAGTTCTCACATCTATCGCACAATAATCTGGTTAGGTCACACGTCATCATCATTTTGTATCTCCGTGGACTTTAGTAAAACATTAGATCTGGAAAAGACACATCTACATTTTAGAGTGGCGTAAACCACTGATGTGAGTGGATGTTTCAAAACAAAATAATTACCCTCCTCGTTGGCGGTGGATTTAATCTTTATCGTAACGATTATGTAATTATAAACCTCATACTTTGGGGATATATATTTTTAAAAGTGAAACGATGCATTGGTTTCACAGTGTAACCGCAAATTATTCTCTCAAATGTCATACAGTACCCTGGTTAGGGCACACGTCATCATCATTATGTAGCTCCATGGAGTTTTGTAAAACAATAGCTCTCGAAAAGACACATCTACATTTTAGAGTGACGTAAACCACTTATGTGAGTAGATGTTTCAAAAAAAAAATTACACTCCTCGTTGGCTGAGGATTTAATATTTATCATAGCGGTTATGTAATAATAAACCTAATACTTCGTGGGTATATTTTTGTCTGGAGAAATGATGCGTTGGTGTCGCAAGGTACATGGACCTCGTTCTCTCATTTATCGCACAAAAATCTGGTTAGGGCACACGTGGTCATCATTTTGTAGCTCCGTAGACTTTTGTCAAGCTACAACTCTGGAAAACACACATCTTAGAGTGACGTAAACTTTTTAAGTGTGGGGATGTTTCAAAAGAAAATACAAATGGGACTAGGAGTTTTCCTAGTTGGTTGTTTGCAATTTTTAGTAATTGCAAAGATTTTAGGTTTTAGGGTTTTAGGTTTTTATCTTTCTCATGGGAATCAAGATATTTTATATAATAGCGTTAATGGCATCCTATGGTGGTGGTTATGTATTATAAACAAGCATTTTTCGAAAGAAGAGGATCTAACTCGGCAAATAAAACGATCTAATGCATTGGTTTTACAAAGTAACCGCACATCATTCTCTCACCATCGCACAATATTTTGGTGATGGCGTATGTCATCATCATTTTGTAGCCTTCTTCTCCGTGGACTTTTGTCAAGCAGCAGCTCTGCAAAAGTCACTTCTTGAATGGTAAATAGTACATTTTAGAGAGACGTAAACCACTTAACTGAGTGGATTTTTCAACAGAAAATAATTACACTCCTCGTTGGATGTGGATATAATCTTTCCAATAGCGATTATGTAACCATAAATCTCATCCTTTGTGGATGTATTTTTTTCAATTGAAATGATGCATTGGTTTCGCCAAATAACCGCACCTCAGTCTCTCAACTGTCGCACTATAGTCTGGTTAGGGCACACGTCATCATCATTTTGTCTCTTTCGTCACACTTGTGTTATGTATTTTATACTTTAAATATGGTGCACATACAATTGATCACGTGAAATGTGGTGCAAACTACAATTTTCACTTCATTCACTTTAAAAAATAGTATGATATTCAGTCTTCTTTGCAAATACATAATTATCTTTGCATCCTTTGCAAACGTTTTTGTATATATAATCTGAATATAATTAGAGAACAATGCAGAACAAGCTGGACAATGTGGACATATTCTACTATTTTAATCATAAAGTATATAAATATATATGTACACATGGCTTATAGTGTTGATGTTATCATAAGCACCACAATTACCATTGAAAGCTCGATTTGATAATCTTTTGAAAGAAAGTTACTAAATTATATTCATACAAGAAACACCACACTTTTGGTAACGTTCCTTTTTATCTTAGTAATTAAGTGAAATGAAGTAAACATTCGTTCCAAGATGATTAATACAAATGGAATTAGGAGTTTTCCTAGTTGGTTGTTTCCGATCTTAATTAAGTACAGAGATTTCTTACCTCATTGCGGACAGAATAAGCTCAAGTGGGCAGATGTCGTGTTTTCCCTCTTTGGATAATTTTGTTTTTTTTAACCAAACAATGACAGAGATGATGATTATTCAGCAATATTTATGATGATAATGAAAGAATGACGATGATGAAAACTAAGTCAGTAAACCATATATAATTTTGTGTATAGTAACTTAAATCTTCATGAATAATAACATAGATTTACCTATTTCCGATGCTAAGCGGAAGCGAGATTACATAAACCTCATACTTTGTATATATATTTTTTTAAAGTGAAACGATGCATTGGTTTCACAGTGTGACTGCAAATTATTCTCTCAAACATCGCACAATAATATTGTTAGGGCACACGTCATCATCAATTTGTAGCTCGATCCATGGATAAAACAATGGATCTGGAAAAGACACATATTGAATGGTACATACATTCGTAAACCACTTATGTGAGTGGATGTTTTAAAAGAAAATAATACACTCCTGGTTGGCGGTGGATTTAATATTTATCATAACAAGTATGTAATCATAAACATAATACTTTGGGGATATATTTTATTAAGGTGAAATGATGTGTTGGTTTGGCAGTGTAAACGTACCTCGTTCTCACATCTGTCACACAATATCTGATTAGGGCACACGTCATCATCATTTTGTAGCTCCGTGGACTTTTGTCAAGCTATAACTGTAGTAGCTGAACTGTAGTCGATGTACGAGCGTTGTTGTAAAGGGTTTGTCGACCTGCAATTGCTGTGAAGATACAGATGATGGAAAACTGAAATAGAAAGCAATGGTGATGTTTCTGGCACGGTGAATGGAACTTGCTGGTGGTACCGGTAACATCAACAACAAATGGAACTGACGGTTCGCGGTTGGATCAAGATTAAGAGAAATCGGTGAAGTGAAGATGGGTTTGTTGTAGCTCGAACTGGAATTTGCTGCGACTTTTACAAGCCTGTGGAGTTTAAAGTAGCGGAGATTTAAGAGGTTCGGATAGGGTGATGTTCGGACTGGAGTTAAGTAGGCACGGAAGTTTAGACGAGATAGGAAGATTGGTGTTGTCGTCAGTCTGGTTAGGAGTTGGAGTTGGACGGACAAATATAGGCAGTAGCTGAACTTTGGCAATGGCCTGGATTTGGAAATAAACGGGGTACTGGACTGGGCTTTCTAGCATTTCAGCTAGGTTTCGGTCGGAGTCATCGCAACATCTATATAGGAAAGACAGAGACTAAACGAAAGGTGGAGACGACAAGAAGCTGCGGCTACACAGTCGTTTAGGGTTTGCGAATTTCTTTTTCCATTTTCTCTTTTGATTAGCTATTGATTTTAGATTTATTTATTGCTTTTGAGAAATCCATGTCTAGCTAATTCATGTTAGGGTGAAAGGATGAAGTTGTAGTTGATTTATTTGTGTTTTTGAAACAAGGGTTTTCTATAATGAGCTTAATGATTATGGTTTTGTCTCTCTATCAATGTTTTACCTTCTAGCTATATTTTTCATGTTCTATGCCATGTATATTCCATAGTTAGATTAGTAGAAGAACTCATTAAACCTTAGAAATAATTGATTTATGAATTTCATTTGACTGGTTATGCCATGTATATCTAGTGCTTAAGAATTCTACTTTAAGGTGAGAACAAACAATCTTTTTGATAAATCTTGTCGACAAATGTTAAATGAAATATCTTTTGTGTCAATGCTCTTTGTGGTTGAATACAGTAATTTACCTACAACAGATTCCCGGAACCTTAACACCTTCACATCCTTGGTTACGTTTTTATTATTTTTCTTTCATTATTCCATAAACATTCTAAAATATTGAATTTGATCTGTTACTTTTGATATTAGTTAGTAGTAGTATTTCACACTCCTCGTGGGAACGACCTGTACTTGCCATTGTCTACTAGTTAGACGTTGTGCACTTGCGGCATTATTATTATAGGTTTTCGAGCCTATCACCCACCATTAGGGGGAGATAATAAAAAGTATTTTCTAAGGGAGCCACAGGAATTGTCGTGGTGTGTTCCCACTGTGTCTCATATTGATTCTTGTACTCCAAAAATGTAAATGTGAAGTGATAAAGAATATTCAATTTTCAGAATGTACACTGACGTTGCTAAAGTGATGAGATCACACATACCAGCTGCAAACCTACCTGCAAAGTTACAAATCCTCAATACGGGATATACACTATAGACTAAGTTGTTGCAACTACACTCAGTGGAAGTGTGGTTGAGGCCGTGGCTCCATAAAGGAAGTTGGAGAGACCACTTGGTTCGATCAACCCTCACCTAGAAAGGAAGTAGGTGAGTAAGGCACAACTTATTTATATCATTAGAAATCATCTCATAAAATTGTCTCTGAATATGTCCATGAATCAAACTGGAGGCCGCTCCGAAGTTTTAAATGATTCTAGAGAACAATGAAATCCTGACGGATTATGAGAATGCATATGAGTCAATGGAAGGATCATGCGTGCACAATGCTGATATAATCCATAAATAGTTTCTCTATAAGTAGAGCACAATGAGATCGAACCATGCTTTCAAATAAATAGCATATTTGTCCTACGCAATCCAGGTAGAACTTAGTTTCTTGACAAATATACTGGTATTTGGTGTGGTAGTGCTAACCAACCTAGTGTAAATCCTGTGGGACATATGTGGTTATTTGTCACAAAGTGTAGTGAAAAGAATGAGGTCTTAAAGTATAAAGAATCACCTTGGGGTACGAGGTTTCTCACAAACCCCTGGATCGCTTACTCTTTTGAACATCATAATGTTCAGTTAATTAGTTTGCTTGGTAGTTTCAAAAGAAATTAAAACATAGTATATGTGGTTATATCTCTGGAGATTTATACTCAAAGATATTTACAAAAGTGCATGATGGTCTTTTGCTTCCCAAGTCGAATGACTCTAAACCACGGAGTGTGTTTGTAGTTACACTGGAACACTCACTTATTGATTTAAACAATCAGGCGGATGTGGTATACCCGTCAAGTGACTATTTGATTGGGAAGGGGTAAACAAGTAAGGTTTCGTGATATGCATATTAAATAAGTTCCTAATTCAGAATTATAGCTATCTATGTCGACGATATGGAGATGATAAGTACTCTTAATGGAATAAGAGATCTTACAAGTTATTTAAAATATGAATTTGAGATGAAAATCCTGGGAAATCTGGACCTTATCTATGTTCTAAACCAGAAGACCGAGATTATGGTATATTAATCCACCAGTTTGCATATGTCCATTGTCAGGAAATTAAACAAGGACATGCATGCTGCAAGCACTCCCATGATTAGTCGAGTTTTAAATGTACATAAATGACCAATTCGTCTAAAAAAGATAACGAGGTTGGGTCAGGAGATGAACTTTCCTTATCTAAGTATAATAGACGCATTATTGTACTTGGCATAATGTACTCGGCCAAATGTTACATCCTCAATGAACTTGTTAGCTAGATATAGCTCAGCGCCAACACAACGTCATTGGAATGGTATAGTGAATGTAATCATGTGCTTAAAAGTAACCATTGACATAAATTTGTTTTATCCCTGCAAAGATATAAAAAGGAATGCTAATGAAAGTGCAATCCAAAAGTTGTTGATTATGAAGGAACAATAATCTCTTCTCCAACGAAAGTAATCAGGGGGAGATATGGTAGACTATTTTCTAAGTCATTATTAATATTCAGTTTCGAAAAATACATGACTAAAGGACCTGTGTGGAACAACTCTGAAAATAATTAGGGGAAGATGCCGACATGTGGTGGAGGATCCAAGGATATGATGTCGACATATTTTTACTTCGAAATTGAAGTTGTATTGTACTCTTTTTTTTTACCTTTAATCGAGAATAGTTTTTCCCAAAGGGTTTTGTCACTCGACAAGGTTTTTAGCGAGACAACACTAAAAACATCAAGTATGTTGAACGTTGAAAACATAAAGATCACGTTGATATTACTGAAAATATCTGAATCAAAGAAATGAAATGCGATAGTCTGGTAAGCAACGTAACTTCCAGAATCAAAAACAAGGTCTTATAAACATTCAAGTCACCGAAGTAAAGTGTGATAAACTCCTTTTGACTGCATTAGACTAATAAAAATTGTCTAACATTAGGGGGAGCATCTAATGGTGTGTTGAACTCTTTTCCTTCATCGAGGTTACTTTTTCCCACATGGTTTTGTTGCTCGGCAAGGTTTTTAATGAGACAACAACAAACACCGGGAATTAACTTCCCAACTAAGGATATAGTCTTTCCCATAAGGATTTTCTGCCTTAAAAGTTGTGAAGAAACTACTCAACTTCAACGAAGCAAAGTGATCATCTACAACGGATCACCTTTACTTGCATATGTCACGTTGTACTCTTTCCCCTTTGTCAAGGTTTTATCCCACTGGGTTTTCCTTGTCAAGGTTTTAATGAGGCAACATATCCGAGTCTAGGGGTGGGACTTGGGTTGGGTCAACCCATGCCCAACCCGAACGTTGGGCGGGCGTGGGCAATGTATTTTAAAATTTTGGGCAAGCTCGGGCACAATTTTAATAAACCCGAGTTAAACTTGGGCAAGCATGGGCACAAATATTTCTAACCCGAGCAACCCACCCAACCCGAGGAACTATAATATAATTATATAAACTTATTTTTATAATTGGTAGTATTATCTATTTAGAGCAATTTTAGCCATTATCTTTAAACCTAATAGTGAAAATATAAATCATATCCATCTCATTATTAATTCAATATGAGAAAATTTTATATTATTGTCAATAATCATAACTTATTTGGAAATTTAAGCTAAATACAATAATTAAATCTTATAATTATTAAAATTTGTTATTATCGCATTAATAAAAAATAAATTTTAAGACTTAAATTAAGGTCATTAGGGTTTCTATGTGTGTATATATATGAGTCTACTAACTAACCCATTTTCATCGAGAACACCATTTTAGTATGTAGTTTTTATTATCATATGAAACATCAAGTCTCCCTTATTAGTTTGAATGAATAAAAATCCCAAAGAGTTTGTTTATCTGAATGTTTTGATAATATTTATTTAAAAAACTAAAATAGAATATACTAAGTTGAGTGCTATTGTACACAAAAAGTAAAAATGAAAACGTTGTTCGTGGATAGTTCACTGAACCCCTGCAACTGTCCACAATTTTTGTGTCATAAAGTATTAGCATGGGTCAACCCGAAGAACCCGAGGAATATAATTTGGGCGGAACTTGGGAAGCACCTCCATGGGTTCCACGGGTTCCATGGGAAATCTGGGCAAAAGATTTCTACCTTGGGTCTGCCTTGGCCAAGACTTCTAACCCGACCAACCAACCCAAGTCCCACCCCTATCCGAGTCCAACTATGTTCTAAGATTGCTTAATGTTGTACTCTTTTTATTTAGTTCAGGTTATGTCCCTCTGGGTTTTTCCTGACAAAGTTTTAACGGTAATTAACTTAGACTAGTCGGTCCTTGAAGATCATATTGCATGTGATGAACTACATGTAAAGTACGATATAACATGTGAAGTATTACATGTGAAGAGCTAAACCAAGGTTTTTTCCCACTGGTTTTTCTTTGTTGAAGTTTTAATGGAGCAATTGTCTGAGATACAATAGTCATCAAGAACAGAGCTACATTTGAAGACCTACATCCGAAGCACTGTATGTGAAGTACAACATATGAAGTTCTATTGGACCGCACAAGGGGAGTGTTGTAGGCCTTTAGCCCATGTATGTGCGGGCCAATATAGTAGCTAGGGCCTTGTTCTTATTGTATATAAAGGACTATATCTATGTGACATATATTTCCTCTAATGAATGAAATCTCTTTCTCTGCTTGCCTCTTTATCTTTTCCATCCACTGCAATAGTAAAACCTTTTTAAGTCAAGATATCCATTCTGTTTTCCAAACTAATCCATTTTTAAGCTCATTGTACACTCTTTCAATGATGAGCTTATGGGAGCTACTTTTTTTGGAATTCTCATTTCTCGAAGCTATGGATTACTATATAGAGACAATATCATAATAAAGTAAACTTCAATATCCCTAATCTATATATTTTATGTTAGAGCATTGCTCGGTCGAACTCGCATGCGTTGCTATATCAAGCATGTTTGTCAATGTTAGTGATCAAAACTATAAAGTCTTGATTTCTAGTCTACTATAGCTAAGGTCTCGGACTAGGATAGAAAGTGTAGTTGAGCTCAAGAACTCCATGGAAATCATCATACAAGACGAAAGACTACTCAAGGAACCAGTGAATCGTCATCGACTAAAAGGTATGTGGAGACTTGAACTTATCTATCACTCAAAAGTCTATCTAATCTATCTCCTATCTTGAGACAAAAGTCGTTTTACTATATAGACTAAAGATATACACATGTGACATTTCGAGCTGAGTATATCTCACTTATCTATTTCTCGAAATGTGTGTTAGTAAAGCTTTTGCTTTAGCCAAGTTCAGCTTTGGCTAGTGACGAACGTCATGTTATGTTTCAATCACTTTGGAAATTGCACTGACGAAAACTAGTTTGTGAATAACGACTATATGACGTCCTCTGAGAATGTTTCAATGATTGAAATGAGAGTTTAGACAATATAACCACTGAGGGATATAAACATTGTTGTGGTAACACATATATGTATAAGTCCTTAGCACTTGAACCGAAGTTTGCGAACTTAATTGATCAAGTGAAAACCGAAACTTGAGCAGTCATCCCAGTCCGCAAACACAGTCCATGAACGTGCGTAGTTCTCGAACTCGAGAATTTCTGCTGGAGTTGTAGCTCGGTTTCAGTCCGCGAACTAACGGAAGTTCTCGAACCCGAGAATTTCTGCTGGAGTTTGTGAACTCCAACCGGCTACTTGAGTCCGGGAACCCAGTCCGCGAACTTGAATGGTTATGTCTAAAAACGATGTTCGTGAACTTATCTAAATTATCTAAGGAATGATATTGCAAACCGTGGCTTTATAGTTTATGAATCAATTCGAGTGAATCACATCGTTTTTGCTTCAATTATGTCTTGTGTAGTACATAAGATCTCTTAGCAATTAAACAACTCTCTAACTAGTTCATATGAGTCAATTGGACTAGTTATGGTGAAGAATAATATGGTTGATATGAAATTTATCATTTGGCTAACCATTTGGTTGACTAATATTGAACCAACTATTGTGCACGTTTGGGTACGGTTACACAACCCAAAATCGTCAAGTACATGTGTGTATGGCAATCTAATTTTTCGATCTAACGGTTGAGAGATATTAACTTGTATGTAATCAGGTTTTCATCTAACGGTGAATATTGAATGCTTTGTTACTAAGATAACATTGATTGCAAACCCTGATTTGAAAGACTATATAAGGGATAAAGAACTATAGCAACTGGGAAACCTAATCCCCACACATTCTGTGTGATACTAGTTTGCTAAGCTAGAGTCGATTCTCCTTTAAGCTTTGGTTTTATTCTTCTAAAACCAAGTTAACGTCTTAAAGACTTCATTTGGATTGTGAAGCCAGACCGATACTACTTTTCTTGTAGTTGTGTGATCTGATCTTGTTGTTTCTATCGTACGAGTACAATTGTAATAATTGGCTTGAGATTTCTATCTCCGATTGGCAAGATATAAAAGTAATCACAAACATCTTCGTCTCATCGTTTGTGATTCCAAAATATCTTTTTTCGCTGCGTCGATTAAGACTATTGTGAGGTGATTGATAAAACTGAGCTGTTCTTCGGAAATATAAGTCTGGTTTTATTGATTGGTTTCTGTTCACCTTGATTTATCAAAAGACAGAACAAAACTCATAGGTTTATTCGTGGGAGACGAATTTATCTATCTTGTAGACTTTTCTGTGTGAGACAGATTTGTTTGCTAAAGTCTTCGACTTTGGGTCGTAGCAACTCTTGGTTGTGGGTGATATCAGCTAAGGGAATCAAGTGCATAGTATCTTGCTGGGATTAGAGGCATAGGAGCATAACTGTACCTTGGATTAATGTGAGATTGATTGGGGTTGAACTACAGTCTAGACCGAAGTTAATTTGGAGTAGGCTAGTGTCTGTAGCGGCTTAATACAGTGTATGTTTAATCTGGACTAGGTCCCGGGGTTTTTCTACATTTGCGGTTTCCTCGTTAACAAAATTCTGGTGTGTGTGTTATTTCTTTTCTGCATTATATTTTGTTATATAATTGAAATAATACAGGTTGTGCATTGTTCAATCAATTAGAATATCCAATCTTATTGGTTGTTGATTTAAATTGATTGACACTTGGATATTGGTCTTTGGTACCATCCAAGTTATCTCTCTTTAATTAAGACTCGTGAATTGTATTTGCTTTAGTAAATCAAATTGAGAGATTGAGATAATAACTCTTTGAATATTTTCTATTGATTGAGTCTAGTTGATTCTGTAGAAAATAACTCGGAGTTGTCCATACAGATTGCTAATCGAAATATTGAGTGAGGTTGTTAGGCCCCCTCTTTTTCATTTTATTTAATAACCAAGAAGGACTTAGAGGTTTTGTTGGGTTGGCATGGACTTAACTTAGTCACTACATGATATTGATCAAATTTTGTAAACCTAACTCAGTTCCGTTTGGTTATAAACCTGGTTGATAACATTGTGGATATTGGTATTCATTAATGAACAAGAGGTAAATTAATAACTTTGAATTAAATCAGATTTTGTATAATTTATGTAAGGATAATAAGGCAATTTTAAAAATAAAGGGGTAGTTTAGTCTTTTTTCTCCTAGTAGGACACCCCTGGCCTTATCCCACTATCTTGAATAGAAATAAATCAATTAGCTCCCTGGTAAATTTGAGAAGCCCTAAAATTTGGGGATGAGATTCTGGTTCCACTTCCATGGTGAACTCTCTTTTTAGGACACAAATATCATGAAAGACATCCCTAGGTAAACCGACAGAATCTCTCGTGCTAGATTTCAGTGTTGAACTCATTGTAACCCATTGTGTAATCACCAGCTTATACAGCCGGACATAGTTGGTGTTAGCATGTAATAACTGAAATTAAAGAAGAAGAAAGATGAAGGGAGAAGACGGGAATAAAGTTCTCATTTCATTTCTTATTTATCTGTGTACTTCTTGTTATTTACAGCAAAATGGGTAAGGCTATTTATAGCCATAGCAAACATGTATAGGGAATATGAATGAGCCACGTAGGGTTAATAGGTGCCGGCTTAAGACTGAATTTCTTAAAGTTAAGAAATGATTCATTAGCATTATCTTTCCTGATGTCGGTCTTATCTTGATCAATAATACAAGCTCAAAAGACACTGGATTATTCTTGACATTCAGATGGTGGGCCACCTATTAAGTACATGTATACACGATACTCCCCCTTGGACCACCATTCTAAGGATACTGCCTTGCTAAAGCTTTTGCTGGTAAATTTGATGAAAAAAAAAATTCTACCGTCGTCGAAACTATGTCAGGAAAACCATTTAGGAAAAACCTGAACTTGGAGTGAGATTGGTCATCGCCATGACTTCCGTCAAAATTGTATCAGGAAAACCATTTTAGGACAAAACCTAAGTGCCTGCGCCAGGAAAACCACTTGGGACAAAAACCTAAGCGCCATGAAATACTTTCTCCGGCAAATGGCGTTAGGAAACCCAATTAGGACAAAACCTACACGCCTTCGTCAAGAAAACCGCTTGGGACAAAACCTGAACGCCTGCGCCTGGAAAACCACTTGGGACAAAACTAGAGCGCCCGAAGTTCATAATAATGTCGACGTCGTTATAAATGTTGCCTCATTAAAAACTTCGTCTGGAAAACCACACGGGACAAAACCAGACCAAAGCAAAAGAGTACAACGTACGTCGCCCAACAATGGTGCTGAACACGCATATGCTGCCTCGTTAAAACCTTGACAAGGAAAAACCCATCGGGAAAAAAAACCTTAGTGAAGGAAAAAGAGTACGGCGTGTTTAAGTCCAGCCAATGATTCTACGAGTTTACTCCCCCTGAAGCATAACATTTTAAAGAGGTTGGTGGTGCAACTATTATATGCCTTCAGAAAACTGCTTTACTATTTGCAGTTTATGGAGGATTGACTGCAGGTCTTGCGCCAAGTGCACTACTAGCAATGTACACCTCGCATTTAAATCCTCCATCATTGCACACCAAATTTAGTTTGTCGCTTTAACTTCAGGTATAACAATGAAAAGGCCTTTTGTAAACTCATTAATATCGTAGAATCAATTTCATCCTCTAAAAGTGTAACCTGCAAAACAAAAGCTAGAAAAAAAAGATAATGCATGTATTAAATCCATGTATGGTACTTCTGGACCATAAATTCAACGTACGTATCAGATAGATCGATCACTTCCCTCTTTTCGGGAATCACATAGTAATAGTGCTAATTTAGTAGCACAATGAGTATCAAAATTGGATACTCTGGTTTATACAAACAGGATATGCTAGCATGATCTCGAACTTCAGGTCGAGAAATTGTTTCACTTTTCAATGAGATCTCATAGTTTAGTTCATGCGTGGATTTTAGCGCTATTAAGGGCTCTTTAAGAAGCCAAAAATGATATCATTAATCCATTCGGATTTTAACCTTATACCAAGAACATAAAACACATATAAGGATTGTTCACGAATTTCTCCTATGTGGTGATAATAATTTATTTCAAGCCTTACATAGTTCATAAGGTCAGGTGGTTGCCTGATTCAGAAACTCAAATCCTTCAGGGATTCATTATAATCACCAACAAAATGCAATATGATTCCTTCAGGGACTACCACGCTAAAGTGCATATATATTAAGAGAATATTTTAGTTTTCAGAACAAATCATGGGGTTCAGCAGGAAACCCTCAATTGCTCTTAAAGCGATAATACTACTCTCTCTGCGCTTTATCTCAAACACCAACCTGTAACATTTAGGCCTCACAATTTTACGGTGTGAGTCGGATCCGATCTTTTGCGCTTTTCAAGATATTCCATCCCCTATCTTAGTTTGATGGGAACATATTATATGCCTACTAATCACAATGTCGATGTTCCTCTGCAGAGGGGTACATAACCACCATTGTAAATCGACAATTACATATATCCCACAGTTCTCTAGTACATGCATACTCAATGAAAGTTTCATAGACTGGTACCATCACCACTTCAGGGGCATTATCATCTCCTTATTTTCAATAAGGAGTTTCAATCTTAGAGAATGTGGATCATATTCCGATAGTTTCCACTAGCACTATATGTAGTCTCTCTTCAAGAGCATTACATATTAAAAAATTGATTGGATTCTATTTTAAGAGGCATATATGAGGCATCCATTCAGGCCTCAAGCATGTCTTAACATACGACTTGGTCATTGCGAGATGCATGATTTAACCTGCAGAGACAACTTCCCATGTCTGCATCCTCAAGCAAGTGACGCACAATATTTTCTCAGAGCTAGTGCAGTTATTTGTTTTAATCATGAGTAATCTCCAACACCTCAATTACATCCAATATCTTGGTGTGAGAAAACAAATGAGATATTTCACGCCAATTCTAGTGGCAGCCGAACTTTCTTTGATCAGGATAAAACTTAGCCAGATAACCTATTTAAATGTCGACTACTGCAACCATTAGGTGGTGCCTGTCATATCCATGACTTCAAAATAAAGTCTTTAAATTTGTCGACATGATACACGCCATCTTCAGACGACAGTCTTTCTCCCCCTGATTAAGGCGGGAAAAACCTCTTTAGGTTATCAACATAATTCACACCATCCTATTGTGGTGACTTTTCTCCCCCTGACTAAAGTGGGAGAACATTTAAGGTTATCAACCTTACTCTTGACAAACTTCTGGTGGCGGGTTGTCATGCTAACTTCTGGTAGCATTTTAGCTTTTCTGGTCATGGTGGAAACATTACTATCTCATTTCTGGAAACTTCTGGTTCCATAATTTCCTGATTTTCAAAAATAATTCAACTATGATAGTTTTTGGGTGTTAATTGAACCACACAATAAGTATCCCAAAAATAGCTGCAGGCTCGACAAGAGATGAGACATTTCACGCCGTTTGTTATAACGACTTACTTCCTCCCCTTAACGGCGGGAATACAATCTCATCTTCAATAAGACATTACCACTAGGGGTTTTAAATGTCTTATGAACTAAAACCAACATATATAATTCGGTGACGCAAGTGGACCAAACACGTAACTTTAAGATGTAAGATTGCTTCCCAAAACAGTATTGATGGTAAAACAGTTGGTCGAGCAATTAACTAAAGATGCTTAAATAAAGGACTCAACTAGACCGAGTTGAGTACGCACATGTGCAATTTAGTGCTCGAGATGATACCAACTAAGGCAAAGCATCAGAAGCCAGTAAATTTACCACCAAAATAAATGGACTTAATTGGAAAGTCCAAAAATAGATACGCAACCACAAGATTTGCACAAACAGTTTGGCAAAATCTAACATTACGTGTTAATATAACAAGAGACCATCTAGTAGATGCGTCTACCAACACAGTAAAGTATATAAATATTGTCCGTACTGCAGGAAGGAATAATTCCCGCAAATGTCACCTTGAATCCTTTATAGGGATTAATGTTGGTGATTTAGCAACGGGTTACCATAATGCTAATGTTAATATAATTTAATAACCAATTGCCTCAGGGGCAACAACACAATTTACATCCTCATATAACAGAAGTTTCAGATTCTGTAAAGGATATCCATGAGCATTTTAAATTGTCTACTCATCTTGGTAGAACTTTGGTGTCCATATTGACCATGCCTAAGCATGAAGAATCGAGGTCGTTAAACTTCTGGCTAATGACACTGTAAGATTCTACTGATAGAATTTTCATATGGCACACCCCATAAAAGAGATAGCCTGAAGCTTCTCTTAATGTGCTTCTGGCACAAAAACAAATGAAGTAACAAAATACTCCATAAAATGCTCATTTATTGTTTTAAGTGGTGACGCCAAATATTAAACACTCAACAGATTCTTCAGGAATCTGGAAATATAAGGCAAATATTACACCACCATATAAAATGATATACGCTCGTCCGGAGCCATCTATCATATTATTCGAACCCGAAATGGCATTTCACATTTCTTAAAACCTCTACAAGATTACAAAAGTGGTTCGAAAATTTTTGTTTGTTGTTCCACTATCTTTGAGACAAATATCTCCATCATCCATATACTGGATAGATTACTTCTAGAATCCATATCATTTGCCAAAGATAGACGAGAGAAAAATAGTAGGGTCATCAACAAAAATATTTGGTAACCATGGGCTACTTCAGGAACCCAAAATTGTATGGTTATCCCTGAACCTAAAGATTAGCGTAGACTACTTCCGGAGTCTATTTTATGGAATACTACTGCAATCCATAATATTTTGGATCACCGCAGGGATACCATAATTCATATGTTGGACCGCTTCTGGGGTCAACAACATCTCATGGATTGCTTCTAGAATCCATTATTTACAAAACAAGTAAAGAAAAATAAACAAGACTTAAAACAAAGGGCAAACAGCAAAATACATATGGTACTAATACAATATCAACAAATCTCCAATTTGGTCACCTTCAGGGTCAATGAAATATTAATTTACAAGTGTACAAAAATGGATATGCTCTGGAAAAATTGCCTTAATATCAGTCACAAGTCACTCCAGGGACTGCTGATAGAAACCGACTAGCACTTGGTAACAGGTCACTTCTGGGACCGACCGACTAGCGGAGCGCGCGCTTTGTATCCATATTATGCTACACGATATTCCATCTTCTGATGGAATTATTTCAAAATTTACGGAGATTATCAAAGCCGAGAAAATCAAATTTACGCTATCCTCTAGGGATGCGATAATTTCTCGCTTTACAGTATTAAAACCGTTAGTACCATAATAAATAAATAAATAAATAGAGAATTGTTAAAATTCGACAAATTTCAGTTCTCACCATTTCCCATCTTACTTGTGACCCCGCTAATGCTTATAAAAAAAATATTGTCGGTTGGTTCGTAAAAATAAGCACGTTACTGCTTATTTAGATATCACTTGTGGTGGAGTTAGTCCCCCAGCTTTCCACTTGCCTTGATAGGTAACACCCTGTTTGGGATAGGTGCAGTTATCCTATATGAAGTATTAAAAACAGCAATTACTAAGCCAGTAACACGTATTTGTAGACCCACCACCTCTTGTGTCCACCTTTATAATTGTGAATGACAAGGAAACTGATAACGAACAGTATGAGAACGTTGATCCTGCAAACTGTGTGCTGAAAAGGTACAGAAAACAAGCACTAGCTGTTGCTGGTTAAAGTAATAGCATCCACCAAAATCATGCAACCATCAGTTTCACCTAGTCCAAAGATTGAATTCTTTAATTCAGAGAGTTCGTCAAGATACACACTATGGGTCTCCTGATGGTTGATTTCTTAACCTGCGCATTCGAGCAGCCCACAACTTTTTTTTTCTCCTGAAGCCTGGTTCATGCTTTCCCTCTTTAATCAGGGCTCTCCTAGTTGGATCAGATAATATCTCATAAGCTTCTGTAACCTGAATGAATCTTCTTGTATACTCTTCTGTACGATCTGGTGGTGATACATCTGGATGATACTCTCTTGCTAATTGTTTATAAGCATGTTTAATTTCAACAAAACTTACACCTTCTGGAATACCCAATAGTTGATAAAAACTCAAATCATTTATCATCGTTCTCCACCAAACGGCTAAATGAATCGATCGTAGTTATCGAGCAATTCGTGCTGATAACGTGTGGTGTAATCACCAGCTTATACAGCCGGACATAATTGGTGTTAGCATGTAATAACTGAAATTAAAGAAAAAGAAAAATGAAGGGAGAAGACGGGAATAAAGTTCCCATTTCATTTCTCATTTCATTTCTTATTTCTATGTGTACTTCTTGTTATTTACAGTAAAATGGGTAAGGCTATTTATAGCCGTAGCAAACATGTATAGGGAATATGAATGAGCCACGTAGGGATAATAGGTGCCGGCTTAAGACTGAATTTCTTAAAGTTAAGAAATGATTCATTAGCATTATCTTGTCTGATGTCGGTCTTATCTTGATCAATAATACAAGCTCAAAAGACACTGGATTATTCTTGACATTCAGATGGTGGGCCACCTATTAAGTACATGTTTACACAATAACTCCAAATTTCAATAAATTGTCGACTCCTCCTGCTATCACTGCAGTCAGCAGTCGAGTACATAAAAACACAATGAGCATGCGCGCAAGATTAGACGGATTTACAAAAACAAGCATTGCTAGTGTAATACAAGTTATAAGAAAATTAAAAAAAGATGAGAAGACAAGTTACTAACTGCTCCGTGAGGGTATAACTGATACTCCACGCATATGTATCATGGAGGACAGGACACCGTAAGGTTACAAACAAAAAAAATGTGAACCAAAAACTTACTTTATACCACCCACCACCGGGGGATATTTTTATAAGATCCTGAAGATACGAGTACAATATATACAACTACAAGGCAAATGGATCAAGAAAACATTTGCAAGGCAACCAACGTGAGCACCTCTTACAACAGCTGTATGAGAAAAACAGAGTACCGTTCATGCATTGGTCTCATCTTGTAAGAGGATCTCATAGATGTCTGTTCTCATATGGATTTCTTTATCGCGCATAACCTCTTGAAGATCTGACAGCTCCTTCACAGTTAGGATGGAGTTTAACTTGAGAAACCCATCAAGCCATAGCTTTTTCGACCTGGCCAACAAAGATCAAGCAAAATCAAGTTATAAGACTCACACAAACATATGGCAGCTGCTTATGATGTTATTTATCAAGATGAAGTTCGGGTATCAAACACCTGTGGTTCGCATATACTTGAAAAACAAAACTTCCATACTAACTTTTTTCAAATACTGTACTTGATAAAGGTCATTGTGACGGGGAAAGGCAATAGAATAAGAGATAAAGGTACTTGATAAAGGTCACAGAATAAGAGATGCTAGAAACACAACTTCATTAGAGAGAACTATGAAGATGTAGAAAAAGCACTTACCATGGGCAAGCATGAATAGCTCTGAAGAAAACCCGTTTAGCTGCAGAAGGGTTACACACAACATCCAACTCATAAGCAATATAGCACCGCCACAATATTACCGAGTGTTCCAGCTTATCATTTGCTAATGCCCTTTCAAACAGTGCATGGATTCTATGCCGAGAACCTTCTTTGTCCAACTCATATGAAACCGCAAAGAGCCAAGCAATAACAGATGGTCTCCTGTAAGTATATTAGTATAGGACATCTGAGTACTAAGTTTCAGTGTAGGAATACACACAGTGGACTGTAAAAGGAAAGTTAAAAAAGATAATATTCCATAAACTCAGAAAACAGAGTAATGAAAGAGAAAATCAGTCAATCGAATCTCAAAAGTGGTAATCTTAAATCTTATGACGCAGTTAAAAAGGAAATCTTACTTCTGACAGTATTCATCAAACATTCTCCGGAGTTTGACTGGTACTGTATAAAGACAACCAATCTCTACCAAAGATGTAAAGAGCTTTGGATTGTAAGGATATATCTGCAAGCCTTGTAAAGTAGAATCCCATACATTTGAGAGTTTCAACTGACTGTAGTATTTCTGCATCATCTTTATATAGTAGTTGAGCAAAGATTCGAGCTGTAAACTCTGGCCCCTCCGTTCTGAGGATAGAGAACACTACTTCGTCAGTCTGATACCAAGGCATTCAAAAAACAACTTCAGTTCAGCTTTTAACACAATTTAAGAAGTATGTTTTAAAACTCGGAAGTGAAAAATTAGACATTATTCTTTTCTAACACGGTCATTGAGACAAGCATCAAAAGAAAGAGACATAGATCCTTATACATTGCTTGGAAAAATAAACAAAGCCAGAACCCTTATACAATAGAGCTTCTCTATATTTGCAAATACAGCGTTAGCTTATCAAATGGGACAGAAAATTGCAGAACAAAAGTGGACCACTGGTAATCCAGGTAATAGCTACAAGTTGAACTAAAAAGAGAGTATGCACTTGTTTACCACAATTCACCAGAAAGAAAGATGAGATCTATCATGGATTGTAAGTTGGGTTTAAGGGGTACCATTTACTTTATCTATATTTGTTTACAATTGTTAATCCTTTATTTGAGTTACTTCGTTAATTAAATTGTGTTTTCAAGGAAAGCCGGATCTTAAAGCACATATATATGGTACCCTAAACCAAAAAAATGCACCTTCAAATGACCGAAAAAGTAACCTAACTAATGGACAAAAGAGTACTCAAGTGAAAATCGTAATTACTAAATGGACGCATCATAAGCGCAAGCAATCAAATTAAATTACCTGGAAGCACCATGGAAAAAGCTTCCTCTATAACTCCAATACCTGCAGCCCAGCCGGTAGTTATCTCTTCAAACAAAGCAGCAGCATATATAAGAGCAATAGACTCATCTTTAATATTTCCACGTGCCCACATTGGTCGTAATGTTCTAATGAATTCTTTAAATCCTTGGTGTGCTTTCAGCAACTGTACTTGTGATGGTTGACATTGGTATGTACTGTATTTCACACCACTTCCAAAGCAAGATAAAATATGAACTGCACGTTGTGAACAGGTTCCTGAGCCACTGGAGAAATTGGCAAGCTCCATTTCTGCATACCAGTAGTACAAGAGAGGCACATTCCTCCGAAGATCCTGCCCATTGGTTTGAAGTGTACAGTGATATCAATTACAGGCAGGATGCATTAATTAAATAGAGAGCAAATATAATTAAGACTGCATATGCCCACAACAATACTAGAACAATCTGATGAGAACTAGAGTCAACGCGGAAATTGAGAGTGCACTAGTCCAGTTGTTTTGACAATCACTAATGCTCCATTGCAATATTCAGCTCAGAAACAGGTACCACGAGTTTGAATTACATGGATCAAATGTTAAAAAATTATGGATAGGACCGAGTCTATGATAGGAGAACCACAAGAGGATTCAGTGTTGGATTAACACGGTGGCACCAAAACACTAAAACAATGGTTCCTCCTATTCGGTCACAGTACATCAACAAGTGTTGAAAGCTTACCAGGGGAAGTCCTTCAACAGAGGATAATGCCATGTCAAAAACCTTTCTTGCAAGATCAATATTCCCATAAGCAGCCTCACATCGCGCATACAATCCACATAATAATAGATCCTAGACCAAAAAATATTGAACATATTACAAAGGAGTAATAGTGACTCCAGATTGCTGACTATTTGGAAAAGAAAAGCTTCAGAGGAAAAACATTCTATCATTTCTAATAATTTATCTTATTCTCTGTCTTATTTATTTGCCAAAGTTCCCTATGGCACGACACACATAGCAAACTCGAGAAAAATATATTAGCTTTATGTTTCGTTCTTCAAATTGCTTATATATATAACGTTTTATTTCTGCTGTATAGCTTCGTATTATACGCTGCATAAATGATATAAAAGGAAGGTTGATTTAGTCCATTATTGAATGTTAACAAGATAACATACCTGCCGATCATTTTTCAGAAGAACCTTAGCTAACGTCCGAGATGGTGTGACGGACAGTGGACACGAATTCATTTTTGTAGTAAATAGTTCTTCAGCAACAAGAGCAGCTTCTTCCAAGAGGTAGTTACGTGGAAAAACATTCAAACAAAGTAAGATTGCATTTCGAAGAAACTTCATCATGTTAGTTCTTTTAACCTCATCATTCGAATATTCCAAAAGAGACTCCAGAGCGGAATTACTGGAACTACTCTGCGTCTTGGTCACCACTTGACGTACACATCTCAAATCATCTAAGATTGAATCCGCCAATGTCTCTAAGCTAAGGGTGCTCTCGATCCAACTTGGACTATTGGTGCATGTCCTGCCACAAAAAACAAAATAAGGTATTAAAAACCCACATAACCTATATGAATTTGAAAGCAGGCAGACACAAAACCTCATAGACGGTGCACAGTTCAAGCATACAAGCCATGAAATAACAGATATTTTTGACCCTAGCCAATATAATAAACATCTGCATGTTTGTACACTAATAAACAAGTCAATCTGGCACATGCAGAGCCCGTGTCAGTGGACATACATGTCGTGTCGACAAGTTGGTTCGGATTTCAGATACCGGTGCTTACATTCACTTTCTAATCACCCATTTTGCTCTTCTTTATTACAGTTATTATTTGATACATGTTGATGAAGATCCTAGTAATTTCAGCAGTAGAGATGGATGTTTTGTGATCAGCCTATTTACATACCTGTTAATTATCTTACAGATGCTGAGAGAACATCATTTCTCTTACTTCTCACAATATATAAACATAATGAAAAGAGGTCGTAGGTGCCTTAAAGTAGAAAATGATACACATGCATTTAAGCATCAAAACTAGTAAAAAACAAGGAAATATAACTGTTAGCCAAGAATACATAGATACATAAACTGTAAGGGGTGTTCCGGTTGTTCAATATAAAAACAGGTTACCAATCTCCATTCGCAAGTTCATCACAAATCTCAGAACCAACTCTTAAACTACAGCAGATACCCAAACAGTGATTGTTTCATAACAAGAAGCCCATGGAGGATATACAGTAGCTTAAAGGTCTACATATGGCAAATAAACAACAAGAATGAATCTTAATCTGTGACCTGAATTACAAGAACTAAATTTAGTTTAAGCTATCGGATAACAGCTAGCAATATATGTTGATATTGAGTATAGATTAAATACCAACCACTGAGACATCTTCCCGCCAAAAAACTCAATGAATTGAGATGCCAAAGAGAAACGAGCCTCCTCTGAGCACAAAGAAAATAGAAACTCCCTAACATCTTCAAACAATATAGTTCTCATGATTTCATCATCCCCTTCTTCGCAAGAGGCAGCCCCCACTATTTGACAATCAGGATGAGTTAAAACAATGTAAGTGAAGGGATAAGTTTAGATTTCTATTCACTTCAGCAATATGTAAAGCTGCAGCAATAATGCATAAAATAGCAATATATGAAGGGCAGAGAAAGCATGGACTTCAGGTCTAAAAATAAATAGTGAAAATACAGAAGAGGAAGTACCAGAATTTTCACGCGAAGGCATCCATTGCTCCCCGTCTCTTACCAGCTCCTCCTGTGACCATTTACTCCATGTAGCTGTGTCCTTAACATCGCTATCAGCATCAGTCTCAGCATCAATGCCCAGTTTTTTCAGCAAACATTCAAAATCATCATCCTGCAAACTGGTGTCAGCCTCAAAATCTTTCTCAAAGTCATCCTCACCCAGATCACCATCTTTTAAATTTTCTAGATTCTGTTTACTTTCATTTATGACTGATTGAGGCTCCGACCAACCTGTCCAACAACCTTCTTCATTTTCTCTTAAAGTCTCATCATCCTTAATAATCTGCTGCCTTTTTTCTTCCTCTTTCTCCAACCATATGGACCACCCAAGGGCTCCATCTTCTCCAAGTCTTGCACCATTTCCACCCCAGAAATGCTCAAACAGTCTTTGCTTGCTTTGCTCAGTGAGGAGTAAAGATGGGCAGAACAAACTATACTCGATTTCAGCCTGAAATAACCCGGTTGCTAGCTCTTGATAGCCAGACTGCCACTCTAGTCTGCACAGACTAACAAAAATATCAACCACGCCAAGCTCCAGTTGGATAATAGCCGGATCTGCAGAGGATGGTTTAGCAGTTAACCTGCATGAGGACAAAACGAAAAAACATAAGAAACCGCAGCTGGAAAAAGTGATTAACCTTTCACCAACAACCACATGAGAAACAAGAAAATAATCAAAGTAAAAAGATAAAAAGGTTAGTCACTCATTGACTTAAAGAGACACAATCCATTTGGGCCTAACTGCACATACTTAATATGGCTTCAAAACATCCCAGTACAATAATTTATTGCACATCACCGAGAAGGTGATTACTAATGAACCTGTTTCCACTTTCCACAGATCAATCACTAATCCTAATGAATCAGCGATAAAAAAAAAAAAAAAAAAAAAAAGTTCCCACTATCATATATGTACAAGGTGTTAGATTTACATAGGTATGGGTGGTTCCTGGTTAATTAATCGTCTTCAAGTGGAAATCACTCAGTCTGAGGGCAGCTTAAAGGTAAATAAGAAATCGGGTACGTGGAGAAGAAGATAAATCAAACGGCAAACAGGAGAAATCTTAGGCCTTGCGCCATCAAACCTGATAACAATCAAGATTAAAAAAGATAAAAATGCACATCCACAAAAAGGTGAAGATATTGTTAGTTTCATACTGAAAAAAGCTTTTTCTAAGCAATGTTTGCAAAACATAGCATGTCGAAACATGGATTAGTAAAACAAGTGCAATTCCAATACATACAAGCACTTCAGGCATGGACCCTAATATGGTATTTAACAAACTACTCATGTATGCTTAGACTAACACATGCAGAAGCAAAACTAAATACCAATTCCTCGTATTGGAACAGAAACACTAAATCATCATTTTTAGCAAATCTTCTTTTCGAATATCGATAATAATAGATGGACACAAAGGTTATATTAGCAAAGTAAAATATTATAACCTAAACATCAAAGAACTGAAAAAGAAACTAAAAATGACTCAAGTGGAAGAAATAGAAGGGATGTTGATGCTTCAATATAAATAATATATAGCACTGAAGTAGAGAAAATATAGAACCTGCCTACACAGCTTGGCACATGCAGAAGATAGTGCCTGGATCGCATGCCCGTACATCTTTCTCATGTTGGAAACCTTGAATCTGGAGAAATCCTCCTGAAGAACATGCAAAAACTCTCTCCATAACTTGTAACTCCCAGAATGCTGCATAAGGATCTTTTCCCATCTTTTGGTAAGGACCTCATTGCTATCCCTTCTCTGATAAGCCTTCATAAGTGACAACAATAAATCTTCGTTCTCTGGATTAAGCTCAATAGCCTTCTCAAGTATACTAATCTTCTTCTCAAGTATCTGCAAACGAGCACCTTTGTGTGGTTGCTTACTAGCAACCTTATCCTGAAACTCCGCAAAAGCTATCCAAACTTTTTCATCATGGGGTGACTCCCTGGACAACTTATTGAATTCTTTTGTACGTCGTAACACTTCATCCTCCCAAGATTCTTCAAGTATCGTACTCTTTTCTTGTGATCCATCATCAGAATTTTCCGCCAAAGGAATAAACTCAGAAAATTCAGGCATCTCCGCAGCGCCAACAATTCTCATCCGTTTGAAGTCCTTGTGGCGTTCTAAAGCTAAGTATTTAGATGACCAATAACGTCCACTTGATCTTAATTTAGCATCTAAAGAATCAGCATCTGCTTCACCATTTAACAGTGAATCCCTTCTTTGATAAAAAATTCGATGTCCAGAGAATTCACCTGGATTGCTGAGCTTATATCGAGCAACATCCATTCTGCAATCACATTCGAATCGTATAAGCATCTCTAAACCACTTGCAACAATGTAGTGCACAACCTAAATATTAACCTAAATCCATACGAAACTAAAATTCTTACTACATACAGTATTATTTTTCTGCCAAAGAACAAAAATTCAAAGAGATTTATCCATACCTGTAAAGTGAACCGAATGCCAAATTATCAACATCACCACGAGAATCAAAGTAATAATCTTTAGAGGGTTTATAATCAGAACCGGCCCAAACACGAACACCAGACTTTCTAGATTTTTCCACCGAAGATTCTTCTTTCGATCTCTTCCTCTTGCGTTTCTTATCTTTTTTCTTATTACTTCTTTCTCTCTCGTCGGAATCAGATGAAGCTGAATCTAAGAGAGCATACGAAGAAGAAAAAGAAGGTTTGGCTTCTTCTTCTTCATTTAGGTTACCTTCATCTTCTTGAATTTCTGTTCTTAGTTTTTCGCATTGAGAAGATACGGATTGGTTAATTATCGAAAGTTCGGTAGTAAAACTAGTGTTGTTTGAAAGCCATTGATAGGGATTATTAGAGGTAGTGTTGTTGTTGTTGCTCAGTGATGACGATGAATCTGAGACGGGGAAGAGAGGAAATAGCGAGGGTTTTTCTTGATTGTCTACTACATCTTCTTTATCTTCAGTTTTCATGGAGTTTTTCTGTGTAGAACCGGTAGGTATTTCCATTGTTTGTCTAGAAACTTTCTTCTCGGATGAAAACGAAAATTGATTTTCAAAGCCTCGAAGGATTTGGTTTCTCAAAAAGTTTTACTTCCCCCGGGAAGAAAACATGAAATTTTTGGGGGCCCAAAAAATAATTAGGGCCTGACCAATTTATACCCACACCAAAATTCATAGGGGTTCCAAAACTAGATGAAAGTATTATTTTACCCTCTGTCAAAAAAAAAATCCTGAGACCCGCATGAAAAGTCGTTAGGTAGTGTAGTTTTTCTATGACGACTCTTAACAGTCGTTAAAGTCTCAAAAACGACTCCAAAAATCGGTAGTATTCCCAAGTTGTTTCTTGACGACTCTAGAGTGTCGTTAATGTTTATAAAAGAGTCGTTATCTTCTTCTAAGAATCATTAATGGCGGGAATACATTAAAAAAGTTAGCGACTCTTTTATACGCATTAACGACAGTTTAGAATCGTCAAGAAAAAACTTCTAAATAGACCGACCCTTGGGGTCGTTTTTGGAAACTTTAACGACTGTTAAGAGTCGTAATTGAAAAACTACACTATCTAACGACTTTTCATGCAGGTCTCAGAAAAAAAAAATGCAACAAGAGGAGATGGTTCTACTTTTTTTCGTGAATAATCATGCTTGAAAAGCTGTGATGAGCACTTAAGCAGCAGTGTTCATATACACACGAATGAGTGAATAGAATACTAATAAAATGCGGAGAGGAGATGGTTCTAGTAAAGGATTATTATCAAATATTGTTCGTGCTATCAAATTCATTTAAAGCTAATGTTTTCCTCCACCGGCACTATACACAGAGAAATTTTTTCATAGAGTCGTCAAATTAAGTTATAGAGAGTCGTCAAATCATTTTGAGGTTCGTTATTAATTAACATAGAGTCGTCATTTGGAATTGAGAGTCGTTTACATGTAGATTTTTTGGGTGATGACCTTTGTTAGAGTCGTCAGGGTTTATCATAGTACCATGAAGATTTTTCATAACCTCAAAACGTTGCAGGTTTGAGTCGTCAATGGCGGTGTCAATTAATTGACGACTTTCCGGAATCGTTTGGGTATACACCCCTCGACCCTGACGACTCTTTCTCTGAGTTCTAGCATAGTGTTTATGGATCGACCACTTAGAACAATTAATCTAACACAAAATTGGTCAAAAAGACCAAAACAGAAAATTCCTGGGTGAAATAGATTCTTAGATTTAGATACTGTTTATATAGCCAAAAAACAGAAAAATACTGTTCATTTAGCCAAAATGGATATTTGACCCATAATATTTTTTTTAAATTAATTTGAACAGACCAATATGTCCCTATCTTCTTCAAATGATTACTGGGTTGAAGAAGAACAAAGTAATCTGCAGAAAAAACATAGTACATCAAAAAAACAGAGGAATCTCCTCAACTTTTATGTGAACAAAGTAATCTGCAAAAAAAACATAGTACCATACAACCGAGTACGTGGGGATATTACATACAACAATTGGAAGAAAAAAAATAGAGTGATATGCAATCTCACCCAAATACAGAGTAATCTTCAACATGTACTTGAACAAAAACAGCTCAAATCCACCATTTGCAATCTTCTTAGCAACATCAGACCACCACCACCACCACCCCGCAGCTCAAATTGTCTCAACCAAACACCAATTCAAACCAAAACCAATAAATCCATGAACATCTTCTTCTCCAACAACCATCAGTAACCTCAAGCAGAGCAAAAAACAGAGTAACCTCAAACAGAGTAAACTAGTATAGGATGAAACCAGTTACATCCTACTTTAAAATGGGTGAAACCAAATTCAACCCAATTTAGTATAGGATGAAACCCAATTTCATCCTTGTTTAAAAACAGAGCAAAAAACAGAGTAAACTAGTATAGGATGAAACCAGTTACATCCTAGTTTAAAATGGGTGAAACCAAATTCAACCCAATTTAGTATAGGATGAAACCCAACTCCATCCTTGTTTAAAAATTAGTATAGGATGAAACCCAATTTCATCTTTGTTTAAAAACAGAGTATGCTAGTAGCAACAGATGATGAAACCAGGCTCATCCTATGGAAACACAAGAAGAAACCAGTTTCATCCAGTAATAACACAAGATATATGAAACATTCATTCAAATGCATTAAAAAAAATTAGGGTTTTTATCAAAATTGGGTTTAGGAAACTTACTCATCTTGTGAAATTGATAGAAAACAAAACCCAATTTCTTCAATTAGCTTCAATCAATCTAAGAAATTAACTTCAATTTAATTTGGGTATTTAAAAAAAAAATTGATATCGGCAGCGTTTTCCGATGATGATGTTGCTGGAGTTTGTAGTGGTAGGGATAATAAAGGAATACGGTGAGGTTGGTGATGGTGGTGATGGTGTCTTTGATGGTGAGTTTATTGTTTTTGTTGGTGGAGATGATATGTTGTTGGTTTTTTACGATGGTGTTGTTGATGAATGTTGTTGTGGGTTTTTTATGATGGTGGGAGATGGAGATGCTGATGGTGGTGGAGATAAATATTGAATCATGATGTTGTTGGTTGTCTGCTGATGAAGACGGAGGAGGAAGAAATTTCTTTTGAGGTAGAAGAAGAAGAGGAAAGAGATGAGATCTGGGAGATATTTTCCATGTTTAAGAATTAGTAGGGGTATGAGTGTCAGAATTGAAACCACGTGGCTACTGTCCATTTCACCCAGACTGAAACCTTACCCATCCATTTGACCCAGAAAACACTCAATTTTGGCTATATAGCCCATTTTCTGTTAATCTAACTACACTAATTAACTTAACTAATTATTAACACTAATCATTTAGGGGTAGTTTAGGCATTTTAAAAAAAATGGGATAAGGGATAACCACCAATTGCTATTTCATGACCTTTTTTGTCATGTAGTGTGAGGCCCCTAATTATTTTTTGGGCCCCCAAAAAATTCGTGAAAGAAAAACGAGCTGGGACTTCCAAATATAAGAGGGAGTGGTACCTCAGATTTTCGTAATTTGCATACCTAGTACGAAGTTGGGCCGCTTCTTGTACGCTGGTGGGCGCAATACACATCTACTAGTTCTCCGGAGACTATACTGGAGTGGTGACAAGTTAAAAATTTATGAAGGTGTGGTAAACTGGTTATTGCACTTTCAAAATGGTAAATTCATAAACTCTTCTCCTTGTCAATGGTTCAAGCAAAGACGCTAACAAAAACCTACACCCTAAATGTTCAACTGCTCAAGCTAAACAGAGCCAGGCTTTACAAGTCAGTCGGACAAGGACAGTACTTATATGTACAAAGTACATATCAAAACTTCCCTAATGGAAGAAAAAAACATAGCTGGCCGGCCGCATCCAGTTTTTTCAAAATAGACATCAGATGCGTAAAGAGAGAATAAATATGTACAGGTAACTTCACTGCTTTCTTCATACTAACTTTGGATTGCTATAGAACCACATGAAGTTGGTTCTTCTCTTTTCAGTTGTTGGGTGTGTCAGCCTTGGGTGTACCAACTTCCATCCGATTTCTATTAGCTCCTCCATCTCGAGGTTGGGGTTTCTTGAAATACTTCTCATTGAAAGACTCGGCTACTGCAGCATGCTTTTCCTTGACGAAATTCTCCAAACACTTGCGGTACGAGAAATCTTCTCTGCATCCATCTGTTGAAACAACATAGAAGCATCTTGTATCCTTGAAACTGCTGTGTGTACTAACCTGCCAAAACGCACATTCAAATAGTCAACACTGCTGGCAAAGACATTCAACCGTACATGTTTGGGGCCTAATGTACGACAGAAAACACTTAAAGCGCAGACAATATAGGTATTGAACATAAATAAACTTTGTAATCTCACGATCTATTATGGACAACCATTTCAGTATTGTCCTCGGGTTATGACAGTTCACAAGTAAAAATAAAAGGTCTATAAGTTTAAGCAGTTTTAAATAGAGGTAGATTGCAGCTCAGCATACCATCACATGATCAATGCCAGAACCCATTTTGACATCTTTATCTGGGTGATACTTGAACACGTTTTCAAGCACATAAGCTTGATCCTCCGCGGACAATGGTTCACCGTCCTTGTCCCTTCAAAGATAAACAAGAGATGTCAGAGCAGACTAGTGAACAACACAAATAATCATAGACATCAACAAAAAGTTAGTAAATAGGTATTCATAATTTTCATCCAAAATTTTACTGGGTTACAAAAATTACCTTGATTGCTGCATTATTTTCCTTATTGCCAGTATAATGGTGTCAACCTCTGAAAGAGCACTTTGCTCCTCAGATGTAAAACGATCCAGACGCTGTCTGGTTGCTGTATACAGTCCACTTGCATTCCACCCACTTTGATCATCTGGCGTTCCTTGGGGATTGTTAGGGCGACCTTTGTTTTTCCAGTCCCCAGTGTTTGAGGAACCCCAACCACGAGAACTCTTATTAGTATTCCATGCAAATGGCTTAGCAGGCGGTTCTTTGCGTTGGCTCCATTGGACTTCTTTTTCCGCCTGATCACCAACAGACGAAGAACCCCAAACTTGAGAGTCCGCTGATTGATTTACGTGTTCACCAGCCATACTTGTCCCCCATGTACCTAGCGCAACGAATGAACAGAGTTACACATTAGATTATATGCTTACAAGACGGACACTTTTATTGACAGTGTAACAGTCTAACTAACTCTCTCCGGCCCTAGTACCTGCTGATTTGTTGTTAGCGGTCACAGTCTCATTTTTAGGTGGCTCACTCCATTGGTTCCATTGACCATTCTCTTCCTTACCATTCTGGCCTGTTGTATTGGCCTTCTCCACGTGTCCTCCCCAAGAATCACTGGGATCATCCTGCGGCTGCTTTTGGGTATTCCAACCACCAGTTGTGTTGGTTTCTTCCGCAAGTCCTCCCCAAGAATCACGAACTTCAGCCTGGGATGACTGCGTCTTGCTATTCCAACCACCAGTTGTGTTGGTTTTTTCCACAAGTCCTCCCCAAGAATCACCAGGTTCAGCCTGGGATGGCTGCGTCTTGGTATTCCAACCAGCAGCTGTGTTGGCCTTTTCCGCCTGCTCTCCCCAAAAATCACGGGGTTCATCCTGGGATGACTGCATCTTGGTATTCCAACCACCAGTTGTGTTGGTTTTTTCCACAAGTCCTCCCCAAGAATCACGAGGTTCAGCCTGGGACGGCTGAGTCTTGGTATTCCAACCATCAGTGGTGTTGGCTTTCTCCGCTTGTCCTCCCCAAGAATCACTCGGATCATCTTGTGAAAGCTGCTTCTTGGTATTCCAACCACCTGTTGGATTGGCCTTTGCCGCCTGTCCTTCCCAGGAATCGTTAGGATCATTTTGTGAAGGCTGGCTTTGGGTATTCCAACCGCCAGGTGCAGAGGAATTTGGATCATCTTGTGCAGGCTGCTTCTTGGTATTCCAACCACCTGTTGGATTGGCCTTCTCCGCCAGTCCTCCCCAGGAATTGTTAGGATCGTTTTGTGAAGGCTGACTTTGGGTATTCCAACCGCCAGGGGCAGAAGAATTTGGATCATCTAGTGAAGGCTGCCTCTTGGTATTCCAACCACCTGTTGAATTGGCCTTCTCCGCCTGTCCTCCCCAGGAATAGTTAGGATCGTTTTGTGGAGGCTGACTTTTGGTATTCCAACCACCAGATGCAGAAGAATTATCAAATTCTTTGGAGGTATGGTACTCTGACTGGATTTTATCGCTACTATCCCAGCCAGCCCAAGCATCTGAATTTGATGCTGCACCAGGATTCTCTGAACCCGAAGTTTTGTCAACTTTCCACTCTCCCCAGCCGCCTGATTCACAAGTTTGTGAGGAATTGTTTCCCCAATTTCCTTCTGATATTTGGCTAGGCTTTGGGTTCGGTTCGAATTCGGCTATGTCATCAAAGGTGGCCTTGCCCCCATCAGGGTGCTCAGGGGACAGGGCCAGATCAGCGTCTTCAATTTCCAGTTCCATATCATCAACTTCTTCACCTAAACATCCAGATATTACTTCCCCTTCATTTGTACCCGTCCTTACTATCTGGAGAAAGTTGTAAATATCCACTGCATTTTGGTCCAGTCCCATCTAACAGGATAAAATGGAAAACGGATCAATCATGCCATACAAGAAGAGCCCTAATAAATTTATCCAAGTAAATATGACCTAGATCAAAAAATCATCAGAGAGAAACTCCATCTTAACAACTTGCAATAATGCAAAAGTAGTAACAGACTTAAAGATGATATATACAAGGAAACTTACCTCTTTCTTGTTCCACAAGATTTCAAAACGGGCTCCTGTACCTACTGCAACACGCTTACCGAAGGAACATGATGCGACTGTGCTTGACAAAGAATCTAGATGACACTTTTCAGCAGCTTTCTCAAAGCATTTCCTTGGTGTCTGAGAAACACAAAAAATTCCATCAGATCAAGAAGGCCAAAGGCACGAAGCCACTTATACAATATTATTTCCACCATCAGAGTATAGAGACATGCAGAAAATTCTTACAAAGAGTGTAGCTTCTGTAAATGGTATTTGGACATTTAGTGAGCGGAATAATGCTTTATAACCACCAGTGTTGAAGCCGATCAGATTTCCTGTGCAGGTCATGCTATTTGCCACAAGTATGAGGTGCTCCTTCAGCACACCTTTTGCAACCATCCTAATTGATGTTGTGAGCCGCTGCATAAGAACACACAGTATTAATGTATTAGAAAGGGTTAAGAAACAGGTAAAAACAAAGTACGACGCACGGGGCCATAAAACATTAACGCATGAGCAAGTATAGCAGGTGTATTTTATATGACACAACAAATCTGAATCTGACACTACAACACACATACGAAACCAAACTGCACTTTCTGTCCTATTTAATAATTAAAGACATGCAAGAGTTCTAACAAGAAATTAAAAAAAAAATCCAATGGGTGGAGAAGTTGAGTAGCACAGATACGTTATTTTCCCAGAGACTGACATAAGTTAGATTCATATACACATAGATCAAACAATAAATATCACCAGAGTTAGAATAAAAGTACTACCTCAACCGCTTGATCAAAAGCACAAGAAATGCCAATCATTTCCTGTAGTTGTTTGATGCCATACGGAATAGATCGCCGTGTGTCAATCAAATGTATTACTGGAAGGCAAGAATCCATGACAGTCCTCCAAGTATCACCATGCTGTTTGACAACCTCCTTTTCAAGAACTACTTCCACTGCCAGCTCACCCTTTTGAATCTTACTAGGTCTTCTTACCCAAGATGTTGTATCTGGATTAACCCACACAATGTTGGCCATGTTTACTCGGGGATCACCTACATGGTCATTAGAAATATGAGACGACAATTAATAGGACACAGATATTATACAGAGACCGAATGAATTGATGTCAATGACCAGAATTACTCCCAGTTAAGTTTGAGCGCACTTCCTTGCAAGAGCTCAAAGCAAAGGTAATATTCGGCAATTATAATCAGCAAAAAACACAATGCCCAATCACTAAACAGCCTGCACCATGTTGCAGTAAGGGCAAAACTTGACTTAAACCATGTTACAAGTTCAAGTTCCACGCTTCATTTTAGAAGTTCCCTTTCCTTGTTAAATGATTACAATAATTAAACAGCTAGTGGCATGTGTTCTAACACTATTCTGTTATTTTTGTCACTAAAAGACTAAGAAGACAATTTAAGTATAGATTAGAGCAAAGGAAGCTATTATAGCTGTTGGGCATTGATGCCGCCTGTACGAGAAGGGTCGTACTCTACTGAAAACATGCAACCTGCAAAATTAACTTCAAAGTTTGTTTTATTTATAATCAACGGATCTAATCTGCTGGCTGTACTAACAAGCAAATGAGAGCCGCTGGCACTGAGCTTAACCAACTAGGTTTTATTCGCAGTTGGCCGAATCTCAAAACCAAATAGGACCAAATAAGCTATAAGACCGGAACCAACTGTTTAGACCCAGCTCCAGGAAGATTGATAATTGAATTTAGACCCACTATTGGTAGCCCTACTGTTTAGAGATGGGTCAAAATTCAGCAACGCGGGGAAGTTGCCTTGGAACCCTAAGCTCCAGGTTGTGTAATAATTGATTTTAGACTCCCCATTTATAGCCTTACTGTTTAGGGATAAGGGTCCAAGTACAGTAACGCAGGGATGTTGCCTTGGAACTGGCAAAAGCAAACATGTTATGTGAAGAGAGCTCAGTAGAAAAAGATGACAATGAAGAGGTTTAGTGGAAAGCAAGTGAAATCCATAAGGTGAATGCAAGCATCTTTATCAAAAAGATAAGGAGGTCACTTTAAGGCCACAACGATGAGGTCAAAATACTTAATCTTATAATGATTCACCAGAACCTCAACCAGAATGATGCTTCTTCACAAGTGAAAAACTGGCACTATGATAACATACCTTTAACTATGGTCTCTAACAAAATTGAGCAGATTGAGTTGGCCATTATCTGTGAAGTTTGTTCTAAAGTACAAGAGCTCGTATCTTGCCACGAGAACTGCAAGCATGGAACCTGAGAGCTTTCCGCATCAGGGGGTGAAAAATAACAACATTCACTGCAAAGCACATCCAACATTAGTTTCTGATGAGCATAAATAGTAGGCACATGATATCACAAAATCTTTGACCAAATGAGAAAGTTATGATACACTAAGGACAGAGCAATATACACTACATGTAACTATGTTATCAGTGAATTCAACTAAAACTCTGCCAAAATACTTCGTATCTACATAGACATAGAGAGAAGTACATTAAATTCATGTTTCGATTTACTTTGAACAGTTTTTGTGAGAAAAATTCGTGCATCTTTTAGCATGACTTCTGACACCGATGAAGCCTTGGTAGATACACGTAAATCTGGAAGGATAGTGATAATCAATTATTGTTGATGGATCTTCTGCAGTGATAACACTTTATAAAACACAGCTCATGCAGATAATTTTATTTGGCTTTCCCGGAATCACAAATGTTGTAAGGTGGGTCATGGGTGTTCAATACTACCATCTAGCACAGTCCTTTTGCTGTTTCCTTTACTCTCCGTAAGTGGCTATCTCAACTGTGCATTATTATTTAAACTTTTTGGTTCCTTTGAAGGCTTTGATATCAGTTGTCTGTGGTAAAGATCACTTATATGTGATCTGTAAGTCGTAATATAATATGCGAACAGTATAGCTGCAACTTTTACACGCCTATATGACAGATGGGCTGGACAGACAGAGTTTAAGAAAGCATGGCTAATTCTTCCTGTAGACATCTCAAGTGTCTGGTCAAGATTAGATTGAGCAATTGATTTATACTAAGAAGGTCATCATCTTTTGTCTCTTCCCTCTTATCTTTCGAAGAAGCTACAAAAAGGTCCAAATGATGTATCGGACCCGGATTAATGAGACTTGATACCATGCAGGTTATCCAACAGACGAACACAAATGAGAATCACAGCGCATGCGACAAAGACCCCAATCATCTTTTATATTCAAGTAGAAATTAGCCATTCTGACTTATACGATCAAGTTCCGAACTTAATCTTGCATACATAAAAAATAAATTCACATGATAAAACAAACCTGACAGACAATGTAAGGGACCTAAGAATACGACCAAGACGATCTTTCTTCTTTTTAATAGAACCGATTTTTTCTTGACACCTTTGGAGAATTTGATGTACATTTCGGCCCACATATTTCATTTCCGCCTGTCCAAAAAGATACAGGTATATTTCTTTTAAAAGTATTTAGCAGTAACAAAAAAATGCTTTAGCTATTCAAACCAACCAGATTACTGAATGCTTTATTAGTAAGTACCAACCTCGTCAAGGTGAATATGACCAACAAGACAGGCATTTGTATCTGGATTCTCAATAGAACCTTGCTGCTTTCTGTATCTGTAAAAACATTGTGTTAGCTCTGGCGTCAGCCAGAAACAGAGACCGATAACAACTTAATATTTAAAACACTGCATATCATATTGATAAACTAATGATGAAACAGAAAACAAGCAATGCAAAATATCCAGCTGTTTTCTATCATACTGAACAAACAGAACCAGCAAAAACTTGACACAAATTAAGAGAATAAAGAAAGAAAATAAAAGAACTATGATGTGAATGACAAGGGACAAACATTAAACCAGCTGTTAGAAACAGTTATGATGGAAAGAGAAGCCTGGTCCAGGGAAAAAATAAATTGCGAGCAATTCTAAATAAGCAAATCAGAGTATTAAAACTCCAGATGTCAAAAACGAAAGCATAACAGTTATGGTTATGACTTGCAATTGAATGGAGACTTGAAGTTTATGATCACTTACTCAACCAGAAAGCTGTTTGCTATAGCCTTCAGATTCCTTCTTTTCAAATGATTCTGAACTGAATATGCTGCATTTTCTTTGCAGTACTTTTTTCCACAACTACAATCGTTCAAGTACAAAATTGCACGATGATCATTAAGATCATTCTTCATATTAACTTTGCAAAGTACTATTTCCTGAAGAAAACCAAAACTCAAATTGTTGGAAGATGTAAAGAAATGACAAAGACCTATAAATTTATGGGTACAATATTCAACTGACTGACTGATAATACCTTCATCAGCTCCCAAGATGAATTGCTACTTGCTGAAGAATCAAGAACGGCTTTGTATGCAGGATTGGAAATAGCTGTTGCGGCCAAAACGCCAACTGGTTCCCCAGCAGGAGAGAAACTCCTGTCCTCGGTTCCAGCTTCCACTATATAATCGAACTGGATAACCGAGTTGCTACAGGCATTTCTAACTGTGCCATCATAGCAAATTACAACATCTCGAAGAATTGCCATTAAATTTTTGAAGAGAGTTCCAGGTTCAGTTAATCCTCTAGATGAACGTACTAGCACTTCCCTAGAAGAAATTGAATCCACCAGTTTCTCGTAGGGATTCAAACCATGAAAGAAACAGCTCCTGATCAGCCCAAATGCCTCTGACGGACAGTCAATCCCACTAACAGCAAACTTCTTTTGGAAAAATGCAGTCATATCTTCAACCAAAGTTCTTGTATAAATCCTTCCCCTGTCAAAAAGCTGAAGCCCTAAGAAGCCTAGTTGTTGAACTACCTTATTAATGGATGACTCACTTTTTGAATCTATCAGATTACCCAAAGTAGATGACTTCAGAATAAAATTCACAACTGGCACTTTTACGCCTCTCAAGTGATTCTCCACTTGCAACTCAACCACTTCATTGTACGTAGATCTCAAGTGATAGAGCAGCGGTGATATCTTTTGAACATTCTTTTGGAGCTCACGAGTAATTGACTTGGGAATGCAAAAATCTTCCAGGCTTACACTATAACCTTCTGAAAATATGTTTTCCATCAATAATGGCTGCAAGGAATTAAAGACCTTCAACGCATCTTGGGAGCCCTTTTTCAAGAAGACAGCATTGATGATATCATTGAATATGGACTGCACCACATCCCTATTGTAATCAAACTTCACTATCTCACTTTGACGAATAACATATCTCTCCCCTGAGCAATCAAAATCTGCAGGTAAAGCATTCTGCAGAATCTGTAAAGCTGTCCATTGCGGGACAGGACCACAAGCCTTCAATAAAGCAGGAAACTGCAAACCACTTGAGACATACATGGCTAGCTGTTGGGCCGTTGCCTTTTTTAAAAAATATTTCTTGAACATAATCTTTAGCGACAATAACGCGTCATTAGCCAACTGTAAGTTCAGTTTTCCACTGTGTGAACTAAGTAGTTGCTGTTCCACTGAGAAAAGCTCAAGAACCTCTGCTTTTGCTGCAAGAGACTGGGGATAAAATAAGTGAATGCAGTCACCATCAAAATCAGCACCAAGGGGACTACAAATAAGGGGATTGATCTTAACAGTATGTTCATCATGGATATACACTGAAAATGCTTGCAGAGAATGTTTGTGAGTACTCGGTGGCCTATTAATGAAGACAATATCACCATCCATAATCCTTCGATGTACAACTTGACCAACTTTTAATGATGTGTGACCCTTTGATCCTTCCTTTAGTGAATACATTGAACCACCATCTCTGTATGTTAGACACAACTTCTTATCCACAAGCTCTTGCAAATGATTCATGTTATGTACAGTAACCTTTTCTTCAAAAGTAATCTTCTGGGCAATCTCTGATGGTAGACCAATTTCATCCACCCTCTTATACGCATCACCTGTGATTACACTACGAGAAGAAAAACCTGAACCCTTACTTATGAATAATGTTTTCATTTTTTCAATCCAAGCTTTTGCCGAAGTATCATCACTCTCGTTATTGACCCCGAATTTTGATTTGATACCACGAGGTCCCTTGACAAGTAAGAAATAACATAAATATATGATTGCAGAATGAAAAGCAAACTAAATAACCACAGCTAACTACTTTACACGTGTAAATATTCAACGTGAAGGAAAGAGGAAAAAAAAACATGAACACTTGGCAGATAGTTCTTTTCAAAGTTTTCTCTTTCATAAGCATAGTGAACATCAAGGAAGGGCAAACACAGATACCCACTACTTAAAAATAAAAAGATCTCAAAGAAAGGCACTATGTACAATTCCGGGCACAACAGTATCTGACCATTCTTAATCTTTATAAGAGTACTTCATCACAACAGTATTATCTGACCTCAACAATTTCGGGCACTGGTATCCTAGTTAGGACCAATATAACTGACAAGCCGAATATTCTACTAAAGTACGGTGTTTCCTATACAGTGTTGTTCTCTTTTGAACCCAAACACAAGGATTTGTCTGAAACACGGTTTGCATAAGTAAGAGGACACCATCAACCTAACCAGTATAAAATGTGCATACCTTGGTGCTACCCCTCACATGAAGATACTGCGCAATTGCTGACTGCAACTCGTTGGCTTCCACTTCATGAGACTCAAAATTTGGAGGGCCGGATCTTGAGCTTTTGATGATTTCAGCTTGCTTGAGAACTTTCTTAAGCATTGACACAGAAACATCCTGGAAAAACAATGTCCAGATTTAGTATACTGCCAGGTTTATTAACTGAACAATAGATACTAAACACATAGCCAGTCAACGAAGACAGCAAACTCAGCATTGCTAAGAAGAGAAGGGGTAACAGCTTACTGAAGACATGATAGTAGTCCCATCTGAAAAATCTGGTACAGACAAACAATTCGGAGGCACGGGTAATTTTTGTAGAATGTAGCCATCCTGAGGAAAATAGCCTTTTGCGGCAAGCTTTTTTTTTGTCTCCGCAGAAATTCTTTTTAAAATTTCCAGAACCTGATTGTTGCAAATTTGCAGTAAAGAATGCCACATTATAAACCGTTTAGGTTCTCTTAGAAGTTGCCAACAGAAAGAAGACTATTCAAACAGATCATAACGTACAGATTTAATGTAGGCTAAGAAAATAAGATACAACAAAGAAGAAAAACTATTGAAGAGAATGCTTTTGACAATATTTAATCGCAGAGTCTATATGTTTCAAACTTGTAGACTTGTTGTTCAGGTTCTTCTGTTACACATGACAATTGAAGCATTTATAGATCCCAATGCTGCTAATTGTAGGTCTTGCAAAGTGCTCTACTAGAAATACCCCATCACCCCACTTTAATATAATTTGTAAGGGCAGTAAGGTCCGACAGATGTTTTCACTCGTACAAACAGTCTTGATGTCTTCAAATTTATCATAAATGGAGATACAGATACTCTTACGTCATGTAAGCTTAAATATTCACAACTCAAAACAACCCAGCAACTAAATCACAAGCATGAGTATGAACGATTAATCAACAACCCGGGTGGAAAAAATTGAAGGAAGAGCTAAGTAAAACCCGCCAATGGACATTTATGAAATGTCACACACAAGTATAAGAACTGAAATCTTACTTCTTGTCCAAGCACTGTCAAAACCAATTGATGAATTTAAAATAAAATAATATTATGATAGAAATGAACATAAAGATGTATAGAACACCTCAAACCCTGATATCCCTGAATGAAACCGAAATTGTTAGTATATGAAATAGGAGGGGAGCAATTTTTGACCCACCTCACAAGGGAGCAAAGTGCGACATTCTTCGTAACCATAGATGAATCCATATCTCTCTAAGAAATTCCACATACTTTCTCTTAATTTCGACTTGGGCACTTTCAGTTCTAGGCAGAATGAACCATCTTTTAGATTACTTTCTCTTACAGTTATTGGTGGCATATCCTACAAAAAAAGGGAGAGCACAATTAATTGGAGACAGCACTTACCATTTACAAGTTGAGAAAGTTTACTACATGAATCATGCAATGCAACAGACTACTACCTAATACACGCATTAAATTTAAGAATACTACTTAACTTTAGATTTTTTACATTTCTTAGGCAAGGAAGAAACTTAGATTGAAGCGCAAAGTTAATATTCCCTAATTTTATAGCTGTACCCCAACCATATGGCACCTTAAGCCATGCATGCAGCCCCTGAAGACTGAAGCTTGGCTCGTACTTTTCTAGCATATTATTCATGGAGAGATCAGAAATCAAATTATTGACCATACATATGCAGAACAATGTACCATGTCAAACCAAATAATGATGAAACCAAGTCATGCAAACTAATCAAGCGCAATTACATGAAGTGTGATGTCCACTGACACATAAAATGAGTCCAAGACATTTATGGACATGAGACTTTTATAACATGCATAACATGAAAGCCAACAGAAAGTTCTTATGGTGATTATTATAGTTCAAAGCTTTTGCCTCCATAAATATGCAAACCAATATAAGCACATAAGTTTTGAAGATGTGGACTACATACAACATGGAAGCAAGTAACAGGCCTTACCAGACAATGCGTACATGCTGAGGACTTGTCCTTTTCACCATTTTTCCTAATCTGCTGACACAAAAGCAGTTGAGAACAAAGTTAACAAGAATTATAACAGAAAAGGAAGGGAGAAAAGAAATTGCATGACCAAAATAAATAACTGGAAGCACTCATAAAGTAACTCTATAAAAATTGAAGGTGTATCATGCATCCAATATAAAACTTGTGAGCAACCATAGTTTTTCTCTCCGGGTCCAGACGGAACGAAAATATTTGCATACAATGTCGTAAAAGTGAAATGCACAAGACGGTGTGCCTCCACAAGGCCAGCTGCCAGCCTCTTTGCAAGAAAGTAGAAGAAAGCAAAGGAATTATAATTCAGAAAAGGTTGGTCAGAAATAGTAACGTGGAACAATACTAAGAAACTACAAAACAACACAAACAAGAAAGAGTCATTTTAGCAGGGCGAAAAACAAAAACCAAGCAAAAATAAAACAGAAAAACCAAACAAATAGGAAAGAAGATAGAAGATCTCCAAGTTCCAGCAACTTACATAAAGATAGGACTAGCTCTATTCTAATCAAATGTTTCGATTAACGGGTTGACTAGCATGTAGAGATAACACTAGCTCGTTTCTAGTCACAATGTTTCCATTACCAGGTTGACTAACAAACATTGGCATTCAGATAATGGAGCATAATACCCTGGCAGTACAAAAAAGTTGACCACATTGACCAGCTACTTAAGCAAACATAAATAATTGCAAAATAAGAACCTTGAAAGAAAAAGAAGAAGAAAAAATATATGTCTTTTGATATGGATGGTAAAGTGCTTCAGAACCTAACAAAGCAAGGCTACATGGTAAGAGATGTGACTACCTGCCCCTTCTTCATGCGCAGGCATTTCAAGCAGATGATACTTAAAAGCCGTTTAAGCTCCCCCAGATGAGACGGATGATATACTGGTATGGGCAACTGAATGTACCCAAAATGACCTGCACTACCCAAAAAAAAGTATAAAATTATGAATCCAGACCTTAGTCACCAGGAACGGGAACGAGGACGGGAACGGGAGCGAGTACCCAAACTAAAATACGTAAAATTCTCAAAAATGAGGAACGAGGAACGTGCCGGGAACGTAAAATATAAATCATATATAAATAAATATATTTATAAAAATAGTTATTTCTTTTCAAAATAAAAATAAAAAAATAGTTATTTATATATTTATTTATCAGTTGCTAGAAGAAATATATAAAAAAAAAAAGAAACAAAATAAATCTAGAAAATCTTCTTGCTATATCTTTACAAAAATAAATCTTTTTTTCTTCTTTAATATATCCACGATATCTTTTTTATTTGTTAAATTTATACCAAGGTTCCTCCCTTGTTAGGAACGCGTTTCTCCCTTGCTAGGAACGCGCTCCCAACGCGTTCCTCACTGAGGAACGCAAAAACGCGCTTTTCACTGAAAAACGCTCATATCCTAGGAGTTCCTGGTGACTAAGATCCAGACTCATATAATATTACATATACATACAAATTACATATGAGACAGATTACATATACATACTGTTACTTACCATCACACTCTCCTGGTTCTGCTGTCCCGCAAGACTCACATTTACCGGTTTCCAACGGCAGGCCAAGGAAAGGGTTTGTTAGCTGACTGGGATGACTAATAGGACAATCACTTATGGATGATGTACACTACAATGGAGAAAGAACCATAATCAGTATTTTATGCTTAAGAAATTAGTTAATAGTAGTAGTAGGGAAGCAGATTCATATAAAATCATCAGTAACAGAAAGGAAACACTTGAATAATAAAAAAAAAACTTTTTAGCCAATAATAATTTAAAATCGGATGGTGCAGGTGATCACGTTACAGTAGTGCATGTAGAGACAGCTCGAATATATATAAAGTAAAATTCCAAACGTCAACAACTCCTCAGTTCTATGACTGTTATAATAGCGCCACAATGTACTCATTAAGGTTAAAAATATATAGAATTTCCAACCGACCATCTAATGTCACCATTTTGAATTGTATCCAATATCTGAATACCTTAAGCAAATTTAAAGAACTTTGGTGAACTAACTGTTCTGTTACTGTATGGATATATTTGCCCTCCATTAACCCGTGGCTGATTGAAATCAGTACTTCTGACAACAATTTAAGTTCTTCCCACAAACCTCTTCATCATACAAGCTACAATCCAACTTCATGCATTTAGCACATAAGCATATCATTTTATGAGACATATAAGAATAACATAAAAAAATCTCCACTGAAACCACTAAACAAACCATTTGCATTGTAGAGGAACAAAATTAAAGACTGAGTAAACACTTTTGTTAGTCATGTTTAAACGTAAATGAAACCCTCTGAACATCATGAACTAATTTGATTGCCAGAAAAAGCATAACTAGCATGACTCCACAAACAACTAAACAAGAAACCCATTGTAAGAAATTAGACATACTCTTCACAAACTGAATAAAACACAACTTTGTACTTACGATTTCCTGATGAGATGCTAAGCTAAATTTAATACTGGTTAATCTTCCTTCTGCTATAAGCAGAGAGGAGCGGTTTTCCTCCATCCCTTTCTTCACATTTAACACTAAAAATGCCTACAAAAAAAGTTAAAAAGAAGAAAAAAAAAAACAGTGAGCAGAACTGCAATATATTTTTGTAAACCTCAAGCATACAAAAAAGAACTAGAACACACGAAAACCCAACAAATAAGCAAAAAGAGAAGATGAACTATAGATCTCCAAAGTGCGACTGTGTAAGTGTGCTAAGCTGAAAAGTAAACCTAGATTTCATCTATGAATCAAAATCTAACATCATAATACTGCCTTGATAAACACTAACAGTCACAATACTGTCAAAAAAACTGACATGCAAAGGAGAATTTGAAGTAAACAAAAAATTCCTTCATTTGGTAAAAAAACGAAAACCCTGATTTTCAGAGAACAAAATTAACAAATGTAGTATCATCTTCCACGATTCCAACTCTGAAAGAAGAAACCAAAACTAAAGAAAACGCAAAAAACCCAGGAAAATTACCCTTAAAAGAAAAAGAAAAACCCCCAAAACAACAAGGGTTTATTACTCCTACTAGGTCACTTTTTTTCCCTTTCTCAGCGAAAAAATCCTAAACAACTTTCGAAGGGTTTGAGAGAAAGAAAAAAAAAAGGGGTCTTTTAAAATTCTTACTTCTCACTCTGCGTGAAGTCTGAAAGCACAGATAAAGAGAAAGGAAAACTCTTGAATTTCTTTACCTAACAAAACCTCAACCCGAAGAAAAATGCCTGATTCAGTTGAAAGATGAAAATTTTGTTTTGTTTTTCTTAAACTACGGCCTTCTTCTCCCCGGCGAGGGTTGTCTGAATTAGAGGAGAGAAAAGAGAGAATTAGAGGAGAGAGAGAGGAAGTGGGAATCGCTTAACATCCTACATGCAACAGATGCAGGGCAGCAGGCAGCACTGTCTATAGTACTGCACTAGTCTCACACCACTGTGGGTGAGAACAAAATGGATACTAGAGTTACCAAGTTACCCCTGATCTATTTTAAATTCACAATTTTGCATACAAAACTAGTGACAAAACCTCTAGGTGAACAAATTAGTGATAAGAAAAAACAAGTCATATTATTTAGTTTTTGTTACTTTTAAAAAAGCCAAACATGCCATTTTGACCTTTTCTTCTACTTCTCTGATTTCTTTTTCCTTCTTTCTTCCGTCTCCTTCTCCCACCACCATTATCACCAACAGCAACAATGGATCTCCACGAACACCAACAACAATTTTATTCTCCCCCGACACACCACTGCACGTTTGTATCTCACCACTACCACCACCCTCCTCCGCCTCCTTTAATTCCTTCACCGCCAACACCATTTCCACCACCGTAAACATCACCACCCCAAACTCCCCTTCACGTCACAGCAACCATAATCAAAACCCTAACCATAGTTTCATTTTAAAAATCAGAAGGAAACACAGGTGGATCTGGTGATGTGTTGATGATTCTGTAAGATCGGATGAAGAAATTGGTGAAATTAGGGTTGCAACTATAATTACAATTGAAGAACAAGAAGAACATATATGGGTTGGTGACGAATTGATTCTGCTGCTGATGAGTACAATTGAAGCAGGAGAGGATTGAAGATTAAATTGAGTCCGATCTTGAGAAAGGATGGAAGGAACTATTGAGTTCTGAACCGAGAAATTCAAGGGATTGAGAAGATGTTTCTGTTGTTGTGGATATCAGAGAAGAAATCAGAAAATGAAAAGGAGAAAATGGGTTTGCTAAAGATGGGTATTCTTAGATTTGAGATTGAAGAAAGATTCGAAGAGTTTGTGAAGATTTAGAAGATGGGTTTAACTTGGATTTGATTTCCAGTTGAACAAGGGAAGTTTTGGTTCGATTCAGAGAAGATGGGGTCTAATTAGGGTTTCCTTGAATTGAGATTTGAAACTGGAAATGCGGCAATTGAGAGGAATTGTAGATGGGTTTGATTTGTTTATGATGTTGCTTTTGAGAACAATACAGGGAGATAGCAGTGCGTGGCGACAGTAAGCTGAAGATAATGTTGTTAATGATGGCGGAGACTGAAGCTAGAAACTGAGATGGAGTGATGGTTATGAGCTACAGTGAATGAAGGGTTTGCAAATTGTGTAACTGATGCTGAACTGAAGTAGCAGAATGAATGAAGTCATAGATGAACTAGAGTTACTAATGGAACTGCAAGAAAGAGGAGTTGTGCTTTGAAAAGCCTGAACCTAGATGTATGTTAGGACAGGTAAAAATTACAGGAGCTAATGGGTTTTGAACTGCAAAGAGAACTGCAGCTGAAATGAACCAGTGATGTTACAGAGATGATGGCTGGGCAGATAGCAAGAATTGGCAGATGATGGTGGTGTTGAATCTCTGACTGAGGTGGGGCAGTTGTGAAGTTGCAGGTACATCTTAAGGAGGAGATGTTATGCTGGCATTTAACTGGATATGTTCGATGCTCAAGTGCAGGCAGTTGGAGTTGCTGCTACAGGTGGTTGAATTGAAACTGAAGTTGTTGCTAATGGAGTTTGAAATGGAGGTAGTGCTGCATTAGACGAGCATTCGAACTGAATTAAAGAAGTGTGGTTGCAGAATGGATGTAATGGAATTTAGTATGTGCAGAATTTGGAGGTCGGGATAGTCTGTCATGTTGTTGTTGTTTAGGAGGGATTGCGAGATAGAAAGAAGTGCAGGCCTGAAGTTCAATTGCAGTTTCTGGTGGAGAATTTAATGGAAGCATCGCAGGTGGTTTAGTTTGTGGCAGGAGATGTAAAGTTGTAAGAATTTAACTACAGGACCTGGCTGCAGTTGCAATGGAACTGGAGATGTAAAGTTCATCAGCAAATGATAATCACTATAAGAAGAAAAAAACATTTGGATATACACAAAAGGGCAAGTTTTAGAGGATCAAGGCATCTCAAACATGGTGGGCGCGGCTAAGATGTTAACTCCTAAATTGCGAAAAGTCATTGATCTAGGTTTGCATAATCTTATCCCACCAGTTGGATTATCACTATTGCTTCATTTGTTCAATGGACTTGTATAACACCTCTTGTAATTTCTCTTGCAGGTATACAAAAAGTCTGCATCTGTTTAATGAACTTGTATAATACACTCTTGTGATTTCTCTTGCAGTTGAATATGTATTTTGCACGAAACCAATTATGGTTTTATCTTAAATACGATGAAACCAAAATTGGTTCCATCTAATCTTATCCTTACTTAAATTGAATTCTTTTTATGAGTTTGAATTGTTGTTGTGTTTGATATCTTTGGATTAGGATTTACAATGCTAGCTGTGATAAAAATTATGTGCTTTGAATCAAAGAAGTGGTATTTGTGTTTAGGTTAAGTATGAAACAAGAAAAATTGACAATATGTGGAAAAATGATGAAACCAATTTCGATTTCATCTAGTTTTTGGTAAAACCAATGTTGGTTTCATCATTTTTTTCTGTTTGGTTTCATCATTTTTTTTGTTTGGTTTCATCATTTTTTTTCTGTTTGGTTTCATCATTTTTGCTGGAATTCTTGTTGAGAGTAATTACTCAATTGATGAGTTGATTACTCAATTGATGAGTTGTTGATCTCGTATTGTCAGTGAGACATGGGATTTTTGTTGTTTCAATCATGATTCAAAGACTTATTTATATTGCTGGAATTGTAGACACCATGATCCCATGAAATGTGGCAGTTGATAGAATCAAGAAGTGGGGAAATGGAAATCGTGTTTGAAACCAGATGCTCATCGTGCGGAGACTTGGTCGATTTTCCATCCACTACTTTGTTAACTTTTTCAACTGACTACACGACTTGCTCACATTCCATCGTATGTTTGAACACACGTGCCGTAGACCTCCAGACCAAAACCCTAGTTGATATCCCCCCAAGTGACACGATTGACGTCTCGTGGTTAATTAGTCAATTGTTGACTTCATGATTTAATGGGACAATGAGTCCATGTATTTGCTGAGTTTTGTGTAATATTACTCAGAAGTAAACAATTATTTATGATGAAATAATATTTTAGTTTTCGTAATTCCATGGTGAATGTTCACACAGTAGAAATATTCATGATTTTATGAAAAATCTGAATTTTTGAAGGTCTTTTGTAGGTTCAAATAGACGAGCAAGTTTTGAAGTATTAACCCTTATGTTGCATTCACTACTGCTAGTGGAATCGTAAAAAGGTAAGAGTTGAGAATTACCGGTTTGTAGATGGATCTATTTGCACGTTGGTAACTTTTGTGCTTCTGATCCCAGAAAATGTCAACTACCAACAACGGAGATTACGATTATTGGTATTTCTCTTCCTCTTTTAGCTCTTCTGATGAGCATTCCAAAGCTCATGTAGCAAAATCAAAAGCCAGGTCTACTCAGGAAGAGGGAGTGAAGCCTAGCGTACCCTTGAATGAGCGGAGGGTCACTTTTGTTGAACTTAGGAAAAGAAAAGCTGAGGACGATAAAAAGGGGGCTCGTCAGCGTGAAAAGGATCGAATCCGGCGCAAAATACAAAGGACTAAGGAGAAACCTCAATTCTTGGACGGGAGGCCTTCTGACTCTGATGCTGATGCTTCTGAAGAAGAAAATACATGGGAGGTACCAGAGCGCAAGATTAGACCTGATTGATATGAAAGAGAGTTCCGGAAGACCATGAAGCAAATTAAAGCCGAAGCTGAAGCAGAAGAGGGCTCGGACTCGGACGATGATCCTGAGGCTTATCCTAACTCTATTGCCGCTGATTTTGACGAAGAGGAAGATAGTGATGACAACTCTGATGACTCAGATGATGAGAATGACAGTGATGACGAGTCTAACAATTCGGATGAGTCTGACGAGTAGCTTTATTTCATCTTCTTTTCTTTTTTAAACATTTGAATGTTCTTTAGGTCTCGTAGCAGACATTTCTTCGATGACTTGAATGGTTTTGCTTCAGAGTTAGGGATTTCTTCTGAATAAACACTTTAAAGATGTTGATTCCTTCTGGTCTGATGAAATGAACCAATATCCATGCGCCTAAATCCATCACGATCTCTTTTGATGACCTTCGTCTTGTCTTGTCTTATGAGAAGTAGCATAGCACGGTTAAGAGACTCATGACACGTACAAAGCCGTGTGGATTTTTTTTGATTATGTCATTGTCAGTCCCCAGTACGTTATTTTCCTCCGCGTCTTCAGTATTAACCTTTGAAACTTAGGGTTTCAATGAAACTCGTAACTGAACTGACTATTCACAGTAGATAAATCTCCATCGTGTCTAATATATATCTTCAAGACTTTGGGTCTATCCTCCACGCGAATATTTCTTCCACTCCTGAGTAATTTCATCGTACAGAGAATTCTTGATCATACCTTGTTGTTTCTATGTCAAGCAGTAGTATTTCTTCTCAAGATGATCCTCAGTTGAAACATGAAATAGCAGTGTCCATCTCAGTAAGTTGTATATTTTTTTTCAGTTTTGTCTGATCAAGATTATTGATCATAAGAAAATGATTTATTGCAGGATAATCAGAAGAATAATACTTCTTCTCATATTTCGAGGCCCAAGTGAGCTGTAGAGCTCATGTCCGGTATAGATCAGCTCGTATTGAGGCTGGATCATCTGTAAGTAATCTTATAACTCTTAAGATCCCATTGTGCTCCATTTCGGTGAAATTAAATACTCCTTCGTTTTGTCACAGGCGGATGTTCATGTCGTGGTCGATGCCAGACGAAGAAGGAGCGGAAAGTCTGTGACTGTAGTCGAGGTTGAAGATAGCAACGACCGGGTTGGTGAAGATTTTGTAGAATCCGTGGAGATAGGAGACATTGTTCATGTTCGTGAATATCCCATAGTTGGACTCCCATTTGAAGCCCCTTTGATCAATACTTTCCCGGACAATGAAGTGGTTGGCGGATTCGTCATTCCCAAATGTCTCGCGCCTCTGTATACTAAGATCTGGAAGAAGTATGGCCATATTGCCACTACAGAAGTATGGAAAGGCTTTCTTCCAACCCTTTTAACCACAGTAGCTGGGTTGTTGTCAATCATTGAGGAAATGAACCAGATGCACTTGCGAGATGTCAAGAACCATGAGCTGGATAAATAGGATGAGATGATCTCAAACTATGAGACATTGCGATTTAATGTGAGCTGGCTTCGCCGTCAACTCGAGTTAATCAATATTCATAAGGCAGCGGAGGTTGCTGATGCAATTTCCATTGCCACTGCTTTATTGGAGGAGGAGAAGATACTGGCTCTGGAATCAGCCAAGGTCGAGAAGGCAGTTGATGATTTGAAGGTAAAGACTAGGATCTTTCAGAAGAAACTTGACAAAGCTTCTTATAATGATTATCCACTGCTGGATGGTTTGCTCTGAATGAGCATTCATAATTGTTTTTTTCGAATAGGCTTAGGCTTTTCTTAGGTAGGATGATTGATGATGACATGCGGAATTTTTTTTGTTCATTTATGGGATATTTTAGTGAAAAAATGAGCATTTTGCACGCTCTTTGGAAGAAAATAAATTACATTCTGAAAATGTTTGAAATGATGAATTAATGAAAAGGTAGTTATCTTGTATGGATTAGGCGTAATATGATTTGAGCCATTTGTCGTTTATTATATTTCCTTCTACTCCTCCATCAACCTTTAAGATTTTGTAGTACCCGCTGGATACTGCCTTGATAACTATATATGGTCCTTCACATTTCAGAGAGAACTTGTGAGAAGACATGTCTTGTTGAATGTGCTTTGCTGTCTTTAATACGAGATCCCCTACTTGAAATGTTCGAGGTCTTACCATTTTGTTGTAGGACCTGGAGATTATTTGTTTGTAGGTTTCTACATATTTCTCCACCTTAGCCCGCTTCGACTCGAGCATGTCCAGTTCAGCAACTCTTGAGTTGGACACTTCGGCTTCATCCCATTTCACTCCACTGGATGTTGCGATCCTTGCTAAAGGAATTTTGATTTCTTCCGGTAGTATGGCGTCATCCCCATAGACGAGAGAATATGGTGAGGTCCCGGTCGAGCTCCTTGGTGCGTTTCGATAAGCCAATAAATCCATGGGCAACTGTTCATGCCAGGTTCGGGGATTATCATGAACTGTTCGACTGAGAATGCAGATCAACGTTTTGTTGGTGCTCTCTGCTGTCCGTTTCCTTGGGGATAGTACGGTGTAGAGAAGACTTGTTTGATGTCATATTCTTCGAGCAGTTCTATCACGTGCTTGTTGGCAAAAGGAGTTTCATTATATATTCTTTGATGAAGGCTGCAATCGTGACTCCAGTGGTGCTTCGAAGAGGAACAACTTCAACCCATTTGGTAAAATACTCGGTTGCAGTAATGATGTACTCATGCTGCTTCGAAGATGCTGGATTGATTTTCCCGATGATATCCAGTCGCCAGCTATAGAAAGGCCACAGACTATTCATGGAATTCAATGAAAGACAAGGAGTGTGAATGAGGTTACCATGGACTTGGCATTGATGACACCTTTGAACATGTGCATCTGCATCGTCTTCCATGGTCGGCCAATAATATTTCTCATGAATCTGGAGAAACAATTTCCTTTTTCCTTGATGTTCTCCATCATGCATCTCCTTTAAAATCATTGGGATTTCATGCTCAACTAAGCATCTCAGCAAGTTTCCACTAAAGCTTTTGCGGTATAAGATTCCATCAAGAAAGACAAATCTCTTAGCCCTCTGAATGAGTTTGATTGTTTCTTTCTTTTCTGACGGCAGTTCATTGTCCCGGAGATATTTGATGTAGGGTTCCCTCTAGTCCCCAGTGTGATGGGCTGTCAGAGCTTCTAAGTGATGAGGGGGCATCTGAAAATTGGGGCATGACTTTTGCAGAGTTTTTGATTGAGCCTCCATGGAAGGCCAATAGTATCCCATTCTTTGAAGCTTTCTGTAGAGTATTACTACCAGCGTTTGTCCGCACGTTTCTTCATGTATGCGCTTGAGTCGTTCGTCCGCTTCGTCATTTCCAAGGCATCGTTATAATGACCCATCATAGTTTCGATAGTATAAAGCTCCATGAAGTAAAAAATAATTCTTTAATTCCTTGAGACTTACTTTCCCTTCTGAAAGGGAACTGCTCAAATCATGAATAATAGGTGCTCTCCAATCATATGCTTGGACATCTTCAACTTGAGCAAGCCAGGTGGATAACACGGTACACCTTTGTATAGTGATGTTTTTCTATGCTCCTTCAAATTGCATCTTATAAGCGAGAGTTGCCAGGCAGTCGGCATGCCTATTGTTAGTTCGTCCAGTATGGACGATCATTGCATCAGCGAAGTACGTTAATAACCATTGAGCTTCAGTTCTGAATGGAGAAAGTGTGATTTATTTGATAGAGTATGTTCCATTCATTTTATTGACCAGTAGTTTTGAATCTCCCCTTATCTCGAGGTGCGTTGCCCCTGCCTGCTTAGCCAGAGACAATCCTAGTAAGAAGGCTTCATATTCCGCTGAATTGTTGGTGCAGTGAAAATCCAGCTTGAATAAATATGAGAAAACCTCGCCAGATGAGGAGACTAGCATTATGCCTGCTCCTCCAGTGTCATTCCTAGGTGTGGCGGAACCGTCTAAGTATATAAGCCACGTCTCTTGTTTGATAACTAAGATGTCTGAAAACTCATCAGGTACATCTTCATGTAACATTGTTGCATCTTCTCATGGAAAAGCAGCAAGCAAGTCTGCTACTGCTTGACCTTTAATTGCTTTAGGCGGTATACATGCTATGTCAAATTCTGACATCTGAAGTAACCACTTTGCAGGTCTTCCTATCAAGGCTGGCTTTGATAGTAGGAACTTTATAGGGTCATCTTTGGAAACGAGCACAACTCTGTTGGATAGCAAGTAGTGCCCGAACTTCTGAATTGCATGTACTAACGCCAGACATGCTCTCTCAGCCTTTGGGTATCTGAGTTGAGCATCTCGCATAGTACGACTGAATTAGTAGATTGGTCGTTCGATGCCTTCGTCGTCTTATTGAGCAAGGAGTGCTCCGATAACAACATCACTAGAAGTTGTGTAAAGTATCAGTGGTCGTCCTTGCACCAATGATTTCATGACATCATGTGATAGCAGTATCTGTTGTATTCTTTGGAATGCTTTTTGTTGCACATCATTCCATGTAAAACTAGCTCCTTTCATCAATATAGGGATGAATGAAGCAATAAGCTGAGCTAATCCAGGGATGAAACGTCGAATATAATTTACCTTGCCCATGAAACTTTGGAGTTCTTTCACAGTGCGCGGAGGAGGCATGGTAGTAATAGCTTTCGTTTTGTCTTTATCGACTTTGATTCCTTATGCCATGACCAGGAATCCTAAAAACTTTTAGGAAGAGACACCAAAAGCGCACTTCAGAGGGTTCATCTTTAGTTTGTATTCTCGACATATTTCAAATACTTGTCTTAGAACTTGAAAGTGAGATGCTCGAGTCTTCGACTGCACCACTACATCATCAACATAGTCTTCCACTTGCTTGTGCATCATGTCATGGAACCGGCATTCTTTAATCCGAAGGGCATCACAGTGTATCGGAAATTCCCAATAGGAGTACGAAATGCGGTTTTGTTGGCATCATGTTCATACATTTTGATCTGGTTGTATCCATTGTAGCCATCCATGAATGAGAACATACCGTGACTGCTGGTTGCATCTACGAGCATATCGATGTTGGGTAGAGGAACGTCATCTTTCGGACAACATTTGTTCAGATTCCTGAAATCAACACAGCATATGATTTGGCCATTTTTTTTATAGGAACAACGTTCGCCAGCCATGTTGGGTGTTGAATAGGTTTGATGAACCCTTCTGCTAATAGTTTCTGAATCTCGACCTTGATTTTCTCTTCGACTTCGTGTCTGAACTGCCTAGGCGGTTGTTTGACAGCTTTGGAGCCAGGTGTGATGTGCAGATGATGAGTAACCAATTTATCATCTAGACTAGGCATTTCTTCGTACGTCCAGGCGAAGACATCTTGATACTCTTTCAGTAGTGCTAGTAATTTTGTCCGTTCCTCCGGTGACAGTGCTGAGCTAATTAGAATCGGCCTTGGATCATCCTCTGTTCCGATGTTGATCATTTCGAGATCATCAGTATTGGAGTCAGTGTCATCTTGTAATTGTCGAGGAGCATCCTGAACCTCTTCTTCGAGTGATGATTCACTCTGACATGATTCTTTGGGGCGTGGAGACTCTTCGTCGTTCTCCCCTGCTAATTGCTAATCTTTGCGTCGGTAAATGATTCTCCCCTCCGCATCGTGACTGGTGATGAAATTAGATCCCTGAGTTGAAATCTGATCCTTGCGGCGCTTAATTGGTATAGCAGCTGACCTAGCCAACTTGATGCCTGAAGATGATTGCTTGTCTGCAACCTTTTTAATGGACTCCCAGCTTGGGAGTGGAGCACTATAAATCTTGTTTGGAGGTTCGGGGATGTTATTCTGAGACTCAAGAAATTCAGCGTCATAGACCGGGGCGTAAGGAGATGATGAAGCCGCAATACGAACAATTTTATTATTGATTAGAGCTTTCATGCATTGATGGTATGTTGAAGGAACCACCTTGTTGTCATGGATCCACGGTCGTCCGAGTATCATGTGATAGTCAGGTTCTTGTTCGATCACGTGGAATTTGGCTTTTGATTGAATAGGCCCCACCTTCAGATATATGTACGCATATCCATATTATGGATCTGGCTTCCCTCAAAACCTGTCATCAAGATGGGATGACGAACGATCTTGTTTTGTGGGAACTTGGCTGCCTTGAGAGTCTTCATAGTGACAATATTTGTAGAAGCGCATGTATCAACGAGAGCTCTCTTGAATTCAGAGTCCTTGATAAAACCGATTACGTACAGGGCTCGGTTATGTCCTTCATCTGCCATATGGTCCTCTTCTCCAAATATGATGTTGTGTATCGAATGCTCAGGCGTCATGAACGTCTCTTCTGTTGGAGATAAGGAAGTTAATGGTACCTCAAATGATATCTAGTTGGGTGCAACGAACGTGTCTGTTCGTTGCTTCCTGGAAAATTGTAAGAGTTCACACAAGTTTTCAACTAACTATGTAATCTCCTGGTCCAACGACTTCTCATAAGTAGTGGAATTGTTGCTTTGAGGGTCACCGTGTGGCAAGTCAGTCCCCGATGATGGAAATTTTGAAGCGGATATTCTACCTAACTCGGATGTCAGTTTGATGAGAAAATCGAGTATGTTATTCATTATATCTTTCATCAGATCCATGTTCCTGGTGTGGACCTCTAAGACTCGTGCGAACTCAGTTAGAGTTGGCACTTCTCTGTTTTCCGTGCTATCAGACGTAGCGTTAGAAGGAGGAATATCGTCGTTTGAAAGATTCTGGATTGGGTTTGGAGTAGTTAAATTAGCCCTAAGACCAACCATCTTGTGAAAATTTGAGGTTGCAACCGAGAGATTAATCTCACATTGTGGTCGCCAATCTGTAGATGGGAAAAACGACTTGCTGGTTTTTAAGGAATTGAGGTGATGACCGTACGGAGGGGACTCCTTAAACGGAGCAAAATGTTCAACCTCACATAGATGCATCGCTGCAAAGGGGGTGCTTTGAATTCGAGAGATAAATCTTTATTACTCCGGCCTAAACCAAGACAATGGCCGATCCAGAGTAAATTCGGTCACAAGAGAGGATGGGTTGATCTGTAGGAGGGAAGCTAAGAAATGTGTGGAATCAATGGTAATCAAAGATTGTAGGTGTGTGGTGAATTCTGAATATGATAAGTTCTGAATGATTGAAATTGCTCAGTTGAGAGTAATTACTCAATTAATGAGTTGTTGATCTCGTATTGTCAGTGAGACGTGAGATTCTTGTTGTTTCAATCATGATTCAGAGACTTATTTATATTGCTAGAATTGTAGACCATGATCCCATGAAGTGTGACAGTTAATAGAATCAAAAAGTGGGGAAATGGAAATCGTGTTTGAAACTAGTTGCTTATCGTGCGGAGACTTGGTCGATTTTCCATCCACTACTTTGTTAACTTCTTAAACTGACTGCACGACTTGCTCACATTCCATCGTGTGTTTGAACACACGTGTCGTAGACCGCCAGACCAAAACCCTAGTTGATATCCCCCAAGTGACACGATTGACGTCTCGTGGTTAATTAGTCAATTGCTGACTTCATGATTTAATAGGACAGTGAGTCCATGTATTTGCTGAGCTGAACAAAATTTGCAAAAATATTCTGAAACTCATGAATTGAACGTGTCTGCTGAGACAGAGATAAAATTCTGACGTTGAAGTGATCAAGTGTTGCTCATTAGATGAATTGTTGAATATTGATAGTTGAACCAATATTCCTTGGTTTGAGCAAATATTGCTCGTCTGAGCAAGTGTTGCTCCTCTGATGAATTATTGGTAGCGTGACCAAAATAAAATATTAATTAAAATACTGGTAGTTGAACCGAGCATAATTAATAAGAATACTGATCATGAGATCGTCATAAAATCATTAGTGTTTGAATCTGGAATTATAATCCTTGGACTCAGAAACCCTAATTTGATCAATTGATGACCAATTGATGGTTTATTTGAAAATTAACCATGGAATGAAGGAGAACCGACTTCATGGGACCGTGGGTCGAATATGCAGCTCTTATATGCTCGTGTGAGCAAATACCAAGGCCCCTCGAAGAGTTGGTGATTCGTTGATGAAAGAATGATCAAATGCTGGTTTAATCATTTATTCGAAAATGCTCGTCTGAGCCTTAGGTGATAAAACCTAATTAATTATGAAGAGATGAGAGACCGACCAAGGGGTCATGAAACCGGCCCTGAGTGGTCACGGGATCGAATGACGATCGATCGTTCCATGAAAATCCCAAAATTATTTGGAAGAGTTTTGGACCTAATAGTGCAATTGCGCAAATTAGGTCAAATTGTGTAAAATACGCGGGACCGGCTCCTTGCGAGCCAAAGAGCCAATCTTGGTCGATTAAGGTAACATGCTCATGTCACAAAAGTGTTCGTATCTCAGTTCTGAGAATTTAGATATTTTCAGATGTGCATTTGAACAAATATTTGAGAAAATATGAAGAAATCAGGGTTTTTTGATGAAACCGTCAAAACTTCATGAGATGAAGGAAAATTAATAAAAAAGTGAAGGAATCATGAAGTATGGGACCGGACAAAGGGCCCAATCCCACACGTTTTCCCCAATTTTTTGTAATATTTTCATGATTTTAGGGAAATATGATAAAACCAAGAAATTTGTTAAAACCAAGGAGTTTTTGTTGAAATTAAAGAGTTTTCTTGAAATCAAGGAGTTTCCATGAGATGAGGAAAACATGAAAAATAATAATAATAAAATAAGGGACGTGTGGGACCGGCTTGAGCATGGTTGGCCGGCTAGGGCTCGGTCCCGTGAGTTTTCCCTAATTTTATGTATTATTTCACGATTTAAAGGAATTTTCATAATTTGAAGGAAATATCATTAAATCAAGGAATTTCATGGGATTATGGAAACATGAAAAATATAATAATTATGAAATGGGACATGTGGGGCCAACTAGAGCTTGACCGGTCACATGGGTTTCCCTAATTTTATATTATTTTTTCATGGGATCAAGGAAATATCATGAGATTAAGGAGTTTTCATGAAATTAGGGAAATAATAATAAAATAATGAGGAACCATGAGGTGTGGGGCCGGCTGGGATCGAGGCATGGCCGGTTGGCCAATAATCACGGCCCACAATGTTTTTCTTAATTTTATATTATTTCTTTGGTGTGAGGGAAACACCATGAAACTGAGGAGTTTCCTCAAAACGAAGATATTTGTTCAAGTAAAAGGATTTTCATGAGCTCAAGAAAAATAAAAAATAAAAATATGATAAAAATATAAAACTAGCGTGGGATTAACCACGGCACGTCCGGCCGGTCAGTGGGCCCGTGCTCCCAGCGCCTTGGTCAATTTTTAATTATTTATTATTTTCCTTCTTATTTTGCATAGGTTCATCGTCTCGTCGTATTTTGAAATACTTGTTCGTACGGTGATTGTTAGTGCATCATCGTCGAGCACACTTGCACCATTTGAGTCGGGGCTTACTCGGAGGTAACTCAGATGCCCGTGTTATTAAATATTTATTACTAACCCATGGAATTCTGCTGGGAAGAACCATGGATTGAAGTAACGAAACATTACAAAAGTATTTGAATACTTTCAGAAAATATTTGAATACTTTCAGAAAATATTTGAATATTTTCAGAAATTCAGTGGATGAATCCAAGAATTTAAGAATAATTTATTGATGGCTCTATACTAGCAGAGCAAGCTGTCTAGAAGAATTAATTATTCTGATATGAGCTTGCTGGAGTTTCATATCCTTTATATAGTCAGGGAAAACTGTTGTTTGTATCCTGAAGACGTTATCGCTCTATACTAGCAGAGCAAGCTGTCTAGGAGCCGTCAATCTCGTGATTCTATATAGAAATAATTACGTAAGTGTTCAGTATTCATGAGATATGCCGTTGTCCAGCCGAGAGACTACATATCTGCATGTACTCTGAGAGACAGTATTCTCAGTCAGAGATTCGATGAGAGACCCGTGTCTCAATACTCACGTCTGATTGCTGGACTAGAAGTTCGTATAATTATGGGTTTAAGATTTTAGCCTTTGTCGAAAATACACCATCTACAGGTTCACTTTGTGGTGTTAAGATTTTGAAGTATCTTGCCCTTAATGCATAATAATTTGATTCTTGGTTTTCAAAGCCATAATATATCAGTTTTGAGTAGAGCTGTCAACGGGGCAAGCTAGGGTCAACCCTAGCCCTAGTACTATTTAAAACAAGCCTAAAACCCTAACCCTAGATGGGTCAACCCTGGCGGGTTAGCTTGTAAGTTTAACACTTATTTTTTTTAATCACAAAACAAAAATGATAGTACCCCTTGATTATGATAAAAGGTTAACATTTTTTATTTTTATGTTAAATTTTGACTGATTAATTTAACTACCTGATTGCTTATAAATCTATACTTTATAAATAGGCTAAATCCCCTTTTGTCTTCTCTGTAGATAGGCTCTTTTCTTTCTCTTTCTTTTTTGGGGAGATAGCGAATTAGTTGATTTTTTGACTTGTTCTTCAAATCATTATCATCTTTGATCTCCTCTTCTTTTCAATCTATCTTGAAATTATTCCATCACTCAATGTCTTTTTAACTGCATTTTTAATTCGTGGAGACTCTGCAGAGTTCTTTTTTAGTTGCGTAATAGGAAGATTTATAAGTAATTGTTCAGTTCTATATGATAATGAATAAGTCTTTGGTTAACTTCAAAGACATATTACTGTTCTATATGATAACGAATAAGTCTTTTTTAACTACAGATCTATAAATAAGTCTTTGTTTAACTTCTTTTCCATCAATTGTTCAGTTCTATATGATAATGAATTATGGGACTTAACTTATGAATTTAACAATATATCAGTGACAATCCATTAGATTTATAAGTAATTGAAGGTATACCTACCACCAGTAAAGAATTAAGATCTGTTAAGTTAGTAACGAATGAGTTTCGAAGATTTAGTTGGAAAAAATCTTATTATCTGTTTGATTACTATATGCTAATCTATAGAAATTATCTTAGCATTACAATAAATATCAGAAATAATACTTTTGGAGGGTTGGAAGGTAACTCGCGGGTTGACCCTATCCCGGCTTGTTTGTTCCCGGTTCATAAATGTGAACCCTAACCCGGCTTGTTTAGCCAACAAGCCAAGCCGGGTTAGGGTCAACCCACGGGCCGGGTTATAAATTGACAGCTCTAGTTTTCAATTTCTGTGCCGAGGCTCATAATTTTCAGGGAATTTCTGCTTCTACAACATAGTTTGAATATATCTTGTTCTCTGTACTTGTGTATACATCTTATAATTAGCCGATTTTTTCACGTCACTCTTACACCTTGAACTAGTTATTTGGGGGTTATCGTCCTCTGAAATCTTAAATTCGAAATCAACTACGAAATTCCTCCATGTTCTTGGCTAAGTTCTTTTATTCTAGTGGCCCGTCAGGTACAATTAGGTTTTGTTTGTTATTCCACTGGTCCGTCATGTACAATTAGGATTTTTTTGCTAATATGTTGTGATATCCATATTTAATTTATTTATGTTTATGGGATTTCTTTCATAATCAAATATATGTGTTGTTATGCCGAGTTCATGATCTTCAATGGAGGAAATTTCGGCGTTATACTTCGTTGAGATTTATTCTCCCTTTACTTCGTTGTATTCATCGATATTTTTTCTAGATACCAGATAACCTTTTGCCCGTTTGAATTTTGTTTTCACGCCTTTCTTACCCAAGGTTTACCTGGGTCTTCTGATATTGCTTGAGCTCATATATAATGTCATGCTTGTTTATATCTCTTTTCGATGTTGATCCTTATCATATTTTAAATCAGAGTTTTGCCCCAAGTTTTATGCTGAATTTCGTTATCATATCCATTGTTTATGTGCTTACCATTTTATGGACAATAGTACAATACCTCTTTAATGTAACCATTACCCATTAACTCTACTCATCACAGCTCTATTGCTTGGGACAAGGTTTGTCTCCCTGTGAATGAAGGAGGATTGGACATTAAATCTATGCAGGCTCTTAATAATGCAACTCTTATGAAGATGGCATGGAAGATAATGACTGAGAACTCAGTATTTGGTAATTTCATTCGAGCTCGATTTAAAGGTCCTGCTTACAAGAAATCTTCAGTGTAGCATGGTTTTAAGGAGCGGCGGAGTATCATTCAGGAGAATTTGGTCTGGTTAGTTGGTGATGGAAGCAACATATACTTTTGGAATGATGTTTAGTGCATCAATATGGGTTCCTCCATTGCAGATTGTTTAGATCTGGACAATTCAAACTTACATAACACTATTGCAAAGTTTATTGAAGAATGGAAGTTGTGTTTCCCTCCCTATAGGCCAGAGCTGGAGGGTCATGTGCAACAGATGATAATGGAGACCCTATTTGCTACACACAAAATTGATAAACAAGTGTGAATTGAGAGTAAAACAAGTTGCATTATGATGAAAGATGCTTATGATTATCATAGGCCTAGATCTTCTACAACTTCTGACTTCAGGGATTTATGGGTTATAAAAATTCCTCATAGGCGTGCTTGCATTTCTTGGAAGCTGCTACATAATAGAATCGCTACAGATGAAAATGTGAAGGTTCGGGGGATGGATGCAGCAAACTGATGCAATTTATGTCCTTCTCCTAGATGAAGTGAAACTCAAACTTACATGTTCTTCAATTGCATGATTGCTAACTGTCTTTGGAGTTGGATTATGTAGATGTTCAATCAACTGGATTGTACTTCTGTTATCTCTCTCTTTGCCTCTATCCGAGCGTTTGTAGGCTGCTCTCAAACCAAGAACCTACTTTGGGTAGCTGTGATCAGCTGCATTTAGCTCATTTAAATCTGCCGCAATAAACTCAGGTTTGAGCATTGTCTAATTCCTTCTAATCAAGTTGTGTTTCTGTTGATGGTGGTTTTTAGCTTAGGGAAATCGTAAAACCCTAGTCAAACAGTGACGTCACAAAACTTGAGTAATAATGTCCAAACCAAGCACATTTATTGAACCTTTTAATTTGTCTGCACCTTTTTTTAAATGATAATTAGGTTTTCGACAAGCCAAAACCCTAATTCTCACACCGCATGTGCCAATGGAAAACCATGCCAGCCACACCTACCGCGCCAAGGCATGCCAACCATGCTAACCGCACCACTGTACCAATGGCAAACCATGTCATCCACACCTACCGCGCCAAGGCATGCCAACCATGCTAGATGCACTACTGTGCCAATGGCAAACCGTGCCAGCCACATCCACCATGCCAAGACAAATCGCACCTTACCTTGGCCCTATCCATGCGATGCCAACGGCATGCCAATCTAGTCATGCCACCATGCTGGTCTTCCCTACGCGGCTACCAAAACGTAGGCATGCGACAATCGACGGTATCCCTTCAATCCCATGAGCAAATCCTAGCCGTCCAAGGTTACCAGACAACACATGGGAACCTTTGGCCCAGAACCCTAGCTTGGTCACGCCAAACCCATGCCAAGCCAAACCGCACCTTGCCTTGGTCCTAGCCAAGCTAGCCGCACCATGTGCCCACGGAAAACCCTTGGCCCCACCATGTCAAGCCAAATCGCACCTTGCCTTGGACCTAGCCAAGATATCCGCACCATGCGCCCATAAAAAACCCTTGGTCCCACCATGCTAATCTAAACCGCACCTTGCCTTGGCCCTAACCAAGCTAGCCGCACCATGCGCCCACGACAAACCCTTGGACCTACCATGCCAAGCCAAACCGTACCTTGCCTTGGCCCTATCCAAGCTAGCCTCACCATGCGCCCACGGCAAACCCTTGGCCCCACCATGTCAAGCCAAACCGCACCTTTCTTTGGCCCTAGCCAAGCTAGCCGCACCATGCACCCATGCCAAATGCACCTAACCACGCCACCATGCTGGCCTTTCCTACGTGGCTACCAAAATGAAGGCGTGCAACAATCCACGGTCCCCCTTCAATCCCAGGAGCAAATCCTAGCCATCCAAGGTTACCAGACGATGCATGGTAACCTTTGGCCCGAAAACCTAAGTTTGGCCACGCCAAACCATGCCATGACAACGACATGCTAACCTAGCCGCGCCACTATGCTGTCCTTCCCTACGTGCCTACCAAAACAAAGGCGTGCGACAATCGATGGCCCCCCTTTAATCCCAGGAGCAAATCCTAGCCGTCCAAGGTTACCAGACGACGCATGGTAACCTTTGTCCTGAAAACCTAAGTTTGGCCATGCCAAACCATGCCATGCCAACCTAGCCGTGCCACTATGCTGGCCTTCCCTACATGTCTACCAAAACGAAGGCATGCGACAATCGACGGTCGCCCGTCAATCCCAAGAGAAAATCCTAGCCATCCAAGGTTACCAGACAACGCATGGTAACCTTTGACCCAAAATCCTAGTTTGGTCACGCCAATGGCATGCCAACCTAGACGCGCTACCATTCTATGCTAATGGCATGCCAACTTAGCCGCGCCATCATGATGGCCTTCCCTATGCGGACACCAACAAACGAAAGCGTGCGACGATCAACGGTTACCTTTCCTCTTAAGATGTAAAATCTCGACCGTCGAAGGTCACCAAGCTAACAAGTCTCCCAAGCTCGACTTTCCAGGCAACAACAACATGCTACATGTTTTCCACAAAAACATTCGAGACATCAACACATATCACAAACTGGGGGATCCTCTTTAGGTATTGGTATGGCGGATTACAGCGTGCGGCGTACACTACGCCCGTCATAAGGAAGTGTCATAAGGGTGAGGCGGTTAGTGATATGTGTCTAAAACACCTTGATATTTATCTATTGTTTATGCTTTATTTGCTAAGTTTTCTTGTAAATTATGTATCTTATGTTTGTTTTTGAGTATTTAGGTACTTTGGAGTCATTTGGAACAAAAGAAGAAGAAACGTCTCTTTAAATGCAAAAAGGTGCAACCGCTGTTGGAAACTAACTATTTCTCATTATTTGCATTCATTTCTTCATCTCTGTCTGTAAAGTATGTCGTCTTTAGTGATGCAAATTTTCTGTCTGAAAAGCACGACAACTTTAGTGATGACTCTCATTGAAGAGAAGAAGTGAATATGAGGAGTAAAAGACAGTTGTTGTTGGTGGAAGGCGAAAGAGAGCGTTCATTTGGAGCATAAAGGGACAAAGCTGTCATTTCCTAGGCGAATACTACTGGGAACCCAGTCAAGGTTAAGGAGATTCTAGCTGGGTATCCCTTATCAAGGTGACCTAACACTGGATACAACCCCACCTCATAACCCTAAATCGAGAAACAAGTTTTCTCTCATTCATCACATTTCAATTTTTTCTGAAATTGAGAAAGAAAAGCTGTGCAGCAACATGGAACCGAGAGATGAGATGATGCTATTAATGGAAGCTCAATGTAAGAAAGAAATGATGGTGTTACGAAGAAACTCGGGGAATAAAAATGAATTTGAGGAATTGGTAATGTTGTGAATCGAGGTAGGGTCGAGATGGAGAGTTTGATGTTAACATAGAAGAAGATTTGAAGAGTTCCTGATGTGTTCAAATCACTGAGAATACAAGATGTTGGTGCTGTTGAATTACAAAATGGGTTTGAATCAGAAATTCATGAAGCTTACAAGGGGATCTGTGAGATTGAAATCAAAGCAAATGAGAAGAAATTGGGGATTGTTTTTGATTTCAAGTTGTTGTGAATGATGGGTTCGATCTGTTACCCTAGAATCAAGACAGAAGGAATGAAGAATTCAAGTTTAGATTAATATTTAGGACAGGGTTTCTGAGATGAAATGGGGTTTGTTGTTGCTGTTGGTTAGGGGATATGAAGCCATGAATGGGATAAGGAAATTACATCTAGTGGCAGCTGCTATTGAGCTGGAATGGTAGAAATTGTTGTGGTCTTGGTATGTCCAGGGTACTGGTGTTGCTGTTTTGATGATGGTAGTACCGGCGGTGGTTGAAACAGAATGAATGCTTGTGCTTGCCTGATAGGGGATGGCTAGGAGTTGCAGGGATGAATGGTAGCAGATATGAAGTTGTTTAAACTGAGTACAATGAGTTACAGGCAGGAATTTCTATGTCAGTGTGCAAGATAATCTGTTAGGTTGGGTGCTGAACTGATGGTTTTGTTGAGCCAAGATGAGCTGGTGACTGTGGAGTTACATACGGTAATGGGTTAGTTCAAGTGATATTGAGGAAGCTTGTTAACAGATGCTGGTTTGTAATGGTGGAAATCGGTAAGAATGGAACTGGAAGTGGCTCAGTTTTATGAGGATATTATAGCTCAAGTTTAAAGAATCAAGTCAGTGGGCAGTCAAGGGAATAGCAGGGTCAGCTGTGTAGTTTAGGCGAGATTTTGAGCTGAAACTCAGGTGGAATTGAAGCTTTTGCTGTCTGATTTTGGCGAGTTTTTTTACAGGGAAGATGACTGGAGTTCGTGGGGAGTTTTGATGCAAGTTTTTGGTAGTGTTTGCAACAGATTTGAGATGCCGAGAAAGAGGGGGAGAACCAAATGATTGTAATCTGATTTTGTGAATGATTGAATGGGTTTTAAACTGAATTTGTATGGATGGCAGAGAAATGATGAATTCTGGTGGTTGTGTTGCAGAAGCGACAGATGTATGTTTAGGCTGCAATGGATATGGAGCTGATGCAGTGCATAAGACACAAAGATGGATCTGAAATGAAATTGCAGTTGGGTAAGTTACAGCCAACAAGGAACTGCAGGGATCTGATGCTGCTATGAAGTACAGCTGAAGTTGTGGGTATAGGTTGCAATTGAGTAGTGGTTGTTAATGCTGAGAATGATGATAATTGTATAAGAAGAATGGGTGCAGTTGGCTGATTGAACTGTGCAAAATTTGGATGGCCAGGTCCAACACTGAAGATGTAGGGCCATCATGGCTGGATGGAGCTATGAAGCACAATCATTGTGCAGCACAAAGCTTAGGCCAGTGCAATGGCCTTGGCCAAAACCTACTCAGCTAAATCAGCCCATACAACTCTGATTCAGTGACTGACTCGAACCTGACTCAGGGATGTTGACCGTTAGTCAGTCATCGACTTTGACGGTTGACTGTTATAGGTGACCGGGTGGACTTTGCCGGTCACCTGAGGTATTTTCTGGCGACAATTCCGGCCAACTTCCGGTACATTCACCAGTTTTCCGGCGACACCTTTTGGGACATATTTTTACACGGGTTTATCTTGTATGGGCTTGGTGGACACATTGGATATGGGCTTTTGAGACTTAACCTAGTTTTGGAAGGAGAAAAGCTACAAAAAGAAAGAGACTTCTATGACTTTATTGTCACGTATTCTTCTTGGAGTTTTGGGAGAGAGCCGCAGCTATGGTTTGCTTTCATTTTATATTTTCATCTTCTTTACTTTATTTCCATTATTATTTGATGATGAACTCCATACTTATGAGTAACTAAAACTCTTCTTGATTAAGGGTGATTTCAAAGCCCGAAATATGAACTCATGATTGATATGCAATAACTCGTTTTCTCGCAATTATTTCTGTTATTGTTTGATTTCTACTATGCTAATATTGTTTATGGATTATTTGTTAATGGTTTGAGTTCGAAATTGAATCGTTAGCTCTTAATTCTATTGCTAGTTTAGATTTTCTTCGACCCGTAATTGTCTAGAAATATAAACACAAGTAGCAATATATGGGTACTGATGATGGGACTTTGTTAAGTACCTATATGTAGAAATTTACACTAGTAGGTGATTCATGCTTTTGAGTTCATCACTAGGAGCAAACTTATCTCACAAAACTTAGAGCACTTGTTTAAGTCACACCTAGTAAGCATACCTCTATGAAACTTGGAAAGTAGAAACCAGTAGTCGAGCGCTTCCGTATCCGGTGAGATTAGGAGATAATAACAGAATAGTTGAGCGTACTAATTATTCTAGGGTTGTTAATAACGAGATAATGTGAAGAACGTAGTTATCTATAAATTTGGTTTGTATTCCGTGGTCGAGAATGAACCTTTAATCAATTACATCTCATATTTGAATACAATTTACAATTTTCAGAATTTCTACAACAAAATCATCTTTGCTAAGAGTAATTTCATAACAACTTTTGCTTAATACACCTCCCTTGGGACGATCCTGCTTACATTATACTACTTGCTAGTGTAAAGAAAAGTAGAGAAATATTATTTGCGAGTTGACACCTCGTCAAAATTGGCGCCGTTGCCGGGGAGGCAGTGGCAAGTTTAGTTGTTATTTTTATTCTTAGTTGTTACTTTTGATTTTATTTTCAATTTATGTTTACTTATTCAATCTCTTAGAATCTGATTTTCAGGTACTATTTCTTTGGTGAATGCGTGGAGAGGGCAGACCAAGTCCTATTGGTATACGTCTTCGTTCGGGCACTTTACTTAAAGATTTCATTCGAGTAGTCAACACTCCACTTCCTCCTAGTTCTTCACCTAACGAATTTTCGGACCCGGACAAAGAGGAAGACAACACAATGGGAGGTCGACCACCTGCTCAAAGAACACTCAAGGATCTCACTTCTCTAAACCTTGACCAGCAGCCTTTATGTTTTCAGCTGAATGGAACCATTGAGTTGAAGCCGCAATTGATTAACTTGCTGCCCAAATTCAGAGGTTTAACAGGAGAAAATCCTAATCGTCACTTGCAACAATTTCATCATGTTGTGACTAGTATGAAGCAAGAAACTGCAGATGCCGATATGGCTATGATGACAACTTTTCCTTTCTCCCTTATAGATGCTGCATGAGAATGGTTCTTTTGCTTACCCGCTAGAAGCATAACCACATGGAATGGAATAAAGAAATTATTCCTTGAGAAGTATTTTCCAGCATCAAAAGCAGCCGTGATTCGCAAGGATATTTGTGGTATTAGGCAAATATCGGGAGAGACTCTCTATGAGTATTGGGAGCGCTACAAGAGGCTTTTAGCTAGTTGTCCACACCACCAAATCAGCGATCAACTTGTGATTCAATATTTTTATGAGGGATTGCTTTCCAATGAGAGACATTTAATCGATGCCGCAAGTGGTGGTGCACTCACTAACAAGACCATTGCAGAAGCTACAAGTTTGTTGGAGAACATGGCTGCAAATACACAACAATTCTTCACTAGAGATGAATCAATGGCAAGGAAGGTGAATGCAGTTGGCAATTCTCCACACATGGAACATAGGATGGGTAACATGGAGAGGATGATGCAATAAATAGCAGCTACCGTCATACCATCATCACACACCGAAGATTTTGAGCAAGCAAGTGCTATGCACCAAAATCAGCAAAGGCCGAGGTATGATCCGTACTCTAGCACATACAATCCGGGTTGGCGTGATCATCCTAATTTCAGCTACGCCAACAAGCAAGCTGCAACAAATCCTACTTTCAATCAACATGGAGGATACCAATTCATGCAAAGACCACAATAATAAACTCAATGTACAAGTGTAGATGACAAGTTTACTCTTATGATGCAAAGTATGCAAGAGATTAAAAAGACAATGCAAGGGTTCAACCAATTCCAGCAAAAATCCGAGATGGCTATGAGAGATGTGCAAAACCAAGTTAGTCAATTGGCTAATGATATGAACCAACTTAAGGCACAAGGATCTGGAAAACTCCCTTCGCAATCACTGAATCATAAAGAGAATGCCAATGCTATTGAGGTGCGCAGTGGGAAGCAAGTATAGAAATCGGAAACATCACCGGTGTCCCATGAACCTGATTTGGAGAAAGAAGAGGGTGAAACAGCCCCCAAAAAGGCTGACCCGGTAACAAATTCTAACTCTAAAACTCGTGTTTCTACTTATGCTACTCCTCCGCCTTTTCCTAGCAGGTTTGCAAAGTAGAACAAGGAGACATTGTACCAAGAGCTTTGGGAAATCTTTAAGAAGATTGAAGTGAACATTCCATTCGTTGAGGCGATAAGGCAGGTTCCGCGCTGGGCAAAGTTCTTGAAGGAATTGTGCACTAACAAACACAAATTGACCGGTAGTGAGGTAATGAGTGTGGGGGAAAATGCTTCGGCATATCTTCAAAAGAAACTCCCACCTAAGTTGAAAGATCCCGGTAGTTTCACCATACCATGTACTATTGGTAAAATCAGGTTTGAACGTGATTTTCTAGATTTAGGAGCATCCATTAATGTTATGCATGCCTCCGTTTATGAATCATTGAATCTTGGTCCTCTTAAAGATGCCGGTATTGTTATACAACTTTCCGATAGGTCTAATACTTACCCGAAAGGGGTTATTGAAGATGTTTTGGTGCAGGTTAATCAACTTATATTTCCAGCAGATTTCTATGTTCTTGACATGATGGATGTAGATTCACCATCGACTACCCACTTGCTGTTGGGTAGACCATTCATGAGAACCGCTAGAACGAAGATTGATGTTTTCAAGGGCGCTTTAACTATGGAATTTGATGATGAGATCATAAGTTTCAATATCTTTGAGGCTATGAGATATCCTAGTGATGTGCATTCATGTTTTTCTATTGATATTATTGATTCTCTAGCTCAACGGATGTTTGAATTAAATGGTGATGATGCTTTAGAAAACACCATAGTGGAAGGTTTAGGTTATGGAAAATACAAAGACCTTAAAAGTGAATTGTCTATTTGTGATGAGCTTAAAGAGGCTGTTTTATCTCTTAACTCATTACAAGAAGTTCCACAAAAGTATAATGCGTCTTATGTTTCTTTGCCGCTCGCTAATGAGAAACTTTTACCGTCGATTGTGCAGGCACCTATTATTGAGTTGAAACCTCTTCCGGATCACCTTAAATACATATATTTAGGTGACAAGGAAGAGTTACCGGTGATCATTGCCAACAACCTTACCAAGGTGCAAGAGGAGAAACTTGTTCGAGTGCTAAGAGAGTACAAGTCTTCCATTGGGTGGACCATTGCCGATATCAAAGGAATCAGTCCTTCCACATGTATGCACCGAATAATTCTTGAGGAGGTGTAGATGGTGGATTTTCAACAAAGGCTAAAATCGTAAACTCATGATTGTATGGACCGCTGGTTCAGAAATCGCATGTGAGTATTGAGACACGGGTCTCTCATCGAATTCTCAACGGAGAGTGCTTTCTCTCAGAGTACATGTAGATGTGCAGTCAACGTCTAGACAACGGCATAATCTCATGAATACTGAATACTTTCAGTCATTTCTATATAGTATCACGGGATGGACGGCATATCATTGCTCCGATTCCGTGGTCGAATCAACGACGATCCCACGGAATGGCAATATCATTGCTCTGATTCCGTGGTCGAATCAACGACGATCCCACAGAATGGCAATAATATTGCTCCGATTCCGTGGTCGAATCAACGATGATCCCACGGAATGGAAATATCATTGCTCCGATTCCGTGGTCGAATCAACGACGATCCCACGGAATGGCAATATCATTGCTCTGATTCCGTGGTCGAATCAACGACGATCCCACGGAATGGAAATATCATTGCTTCGATTCCGTGGTCGAATCAACGACGATCCCACAGAATGGCAATATCATTGCTCCGATTCCGTGGTCGAATCAACGTCGATCCCATGGAATGGCAACGATCGCATTGTTCTGAGTTCGTAGTCGAATCTTTAGATGATCCTATGAATTAACAATGAACATCTATCCATTTTATTACTCATTTCATGGATTATTCTCCATTGAATTAGTAATAAATAATTAACGATCGGGCGTCTGAGCTACCTTTGAGTAAGCCCCGATTTAAATGGTGAAAGTGTACTCAACGATGATGCACTGACGGTCACCGCACGAACGAGTATTTCAAAATACAACGAAACGATGAACCTATGCAAAATAGGGAAGAAAATAATAAATAATTAAAATATTTGACCAAGGTGCTGGGACACTGACACACGATCAACTCATCGTGTCGTGGTCAGTTCCACGCCAATCCTATATTTTAATACACTTTTATTATTTTTTCATGATTTGATAAAATTCTCTCGTTTGATCGAATCTCCTTCTTGAGAAAATTCCTTGGATTCATGGTATTTACATGAGTCCTTCAAAATAATATAAAATAAGGAGAGTGTGTGGGGAGTGACCATTGGCTGACCGGACATACCTTGGTCTCACCCGGCCCACACCTCACAGTTCCTCATTATTATTTTTATTATTATTTTTCTCTAATTTCATGAAAAAACCCCTTGATTTCGTGGTATTTTTCCTCAAAAATTCCTTAAATCATCAAAAATAATAATAAAATAAAATGAATTATGAAAACTTGTGAGACCGGGCCTTGGACGGCCGGCCATGCCCTAGCCGGTCCCACACGCCCTGTTTTATTTATTTTATTATTAATTATCTTATTTTTCCTTGATTTCATGGTATTTTTCTCAAAATTCCTTCAAATCATCAAAAATACCCAAAAAATTATTTAAAAATTATTAAAATTCGTGGGATTGGGCCATGACCGGTCGGTCATGCCTCCGTGGTCCCACATGACCGAATTTTATTGTTTAATATTTTTCAAAGACCATGAACTCATGGAAACTCCTTCAATTCATGAAAAACTCTCTAAATTTATCAAATTTCTCAAAATTCATGAATCCTTCATAAAATCATCAAAATATATAAAACTAAGGAAGAGACACCACGGGACCGTGGTCATGACTGGCCGACCGTGCCTTGACCACCGGCGTCCCAGTCTCATAATTCCTTATTTTATAAATATTTTTCATCGTCTCATGGAAACTTCTTGATTTTAATAAAACTCCTTCGTTTTATCGTGGGACCGGCTCCTTAAATCTTTCCTGAATTTTACTTTCGGGGTGTTATTACCTCCCGAACGAGCTCAAAACCTAAAAACTCCCGAGTTGGGAGATAGGAAATTCTTTTCCGTACGGAATGAAGGGGCGGACCATCAAAATCCGAGTCCGTATGAGAATTATACATCAATTCTAGTAAAGGACGTTAATTAGGGTTTGGAGACTGCTCAAGCGACCAACAGTTGGTCACGTGATCACTGTGACCGGTCCACACTTCATAATTCCTTCACTTTTATTATTTTCCTTCGTTCGATGAAGTTTCGAGGGTTTTATCAGAAAACCCTAATTTTGTCATATTTTCTCAAATGGTCGACAAGAAGCTACCCATGCTCCAATGGCAATCAGAGACCACGAAGGGATCTCCAGAGACGCCTATGGCTACATCATTCTGAAAGTTGAAGAAAATTCGGTCTTCCCTGAAACCAAATTCTTTATAATCCGAGAAGATCCGGGGTATGATATGATTCTTGGACGCGCGTGGATTCATGATGGGAAGACAGTGATAACTCCTACAATGACACGTCCCCGTGAAGAAACTTCTGACTCGGAGGAAGAGGCGGAGGACATCTCGCCATTTGAATACCTGGGGGAGGTAAAAGCCTTAACAAAACTTGCACAAGAATCTGAGGAACATCCAAATGTATTCGTCAAAAAGTTTTGCGACCAGGCAAGTTTCATCCCCTCTCACGTGCCTATATCATCAGTTTTCAAGTATGTCTCCTTGATTCAGGGACTTCATTCCACGAACAACTTAGTAATCGCAAAGTGCTATGAGTGGATAATCTCGCTACAACAATATTTCACTTAGTGGTTGAGTCCAGAGCTTCTCCAAGTCGATCATCCGATCAAGAGGTTCATCATGGAAGATATGACAAAACATTACGAAAGATACCCTCTCCCGCACGAATGTCCATATGTACCACAACCATGGAATCACGTCCCACAAAGGATTCCGAATCAACAGAAGATATTCAAGGCGCGGGCAACCAAACCCAACAAATTTCATGAAGGAGATCTAGTTCTCAAAGCTGTCCAACGCAATATTCATTCAGCAAGGAGCTCCAACTGGGAGGACCATTTATGGTCGCTAAATCCATAACCGGAGGATACTAAAAGCTGGTCAACACAGATGGCGAGCCCTACCGAGAATCGGGAGAAATGGCTTAAGACGTTTGTTTGAAAAGATAGGCATCTTGAGGTATCAAATCGTTTCAAAGATCCATGACGTCTAGACTTGGCATTTAGAATATTCATTGTATTTCAATTTCTCCAAAACGTTTGCAATACTTGCAATCAGTATTTGAATTCATCAGTTTATCGAAATTCAACTCATATTTCTTAAAAGAAAATTTCTATCAAAACCCATATAAAACCTCACATCTCTCAGAAGTTCAGAAGTTCAAGAAATCATAGAAAATCAGAAAAAATCAGCAAGGAAAGATTTTTCCGCCTCTGCGTCCTTCAAAGCCTGCAAATCCGCCATCTCCTTGTTCAGCTCTTCAGTCAACCTTGCAATTTTCTGTTCTTTCTCCGTCACAATACATTTGGGAAGGGTATTTTATTCTCACACGAGTCCTTAATCGCATCCATTTGCTTACAGAGCCACTTCAAGTTAAAACCAAGCCTCTCAGAATTACCTAAGTTGAACTCCCAATCAAAGAGTACATCTTGAGGAACGGCACGCCTAGGCATACTATATATGTCATTCACAACACGCAAGAGTGCACCTACTTGCATGGTCAATGCATAAATACGCCCAGGGATCCTCTCGACGATGATATGGCCAAACTTCGTCCATATGGCTTCATACAATTCTGCATATCCAACGGGAACACCGAATCCGCCAACTAATTCGTGACCTGGAATTGAAGCATCGAACGGAGGATCAAAATCAATTCCAGCAGTAGGATATTCATGCACCACTATACGGTTTTCAGAAGCGGCTTCTATCAAGGCAACAACTCTTTCAGTATTCTCTACAGGGATCCTGGGTTCTTCTATTTCTGAAGCAGCAACAATTTGGGATTCCATGACTTCATCAACAACTTTCTCTTGACTCCGAGGCTCATGAATGGTCATCTCCTCATCAACGATCGCAGGTCCGCTCGAGTTTTCCTTGTTGATTTCTAAATCCTCAACTTCGGTATTTAGCACCTAATACGAAGATTACACGGGGTTAGGGTCAGGAAAGCTTGAAATCAAAAAAGGAACATGAGGTACAGCATACAAACAATCCAAAATTATCAAGATTCATCATTTTATGTTCAAGACTTGGTAAATAGCATAGAAGTCATGGAGACACGTTTTACGGTAACCACGTCTGAAGAAACTGTGCACTGCTCTGTACTAAAGGATGAATTGGGAGAAATATACAATGAATAAGAGGATGGTTCATATACCATTCTCTTCGTATGGATGTCCTCTACAACGTGTCAAAATTTCATTACAATTTGATGAACGAGCAAGAAGATGTGGCCAAAACATCAACTGATGCGCAATCTGAAAAAGTTCTGGGAGTCTCCTGGAAGTTTACTATTTCGCCTTTTTCAGGCTCTAAACGCGCTCAGGACTTAAAAATCTTATTTGTTAAATTCCGGGCTTGAATTTGCACATGCAGATCATCAAAACCCGATTCCAGATGAAGATTCTATGGCGTTTATAATAAAAGTCTGGGCTCTGAATTTTCTGACGACGAAATTCGACTGAGTTTTCACATATTCACATAGGTCTTCATTCATTCACAAGTCAGCACTTTTATACTTCTATGGGTGAAATACAAGAGAAATACTTACTTGATTGGTCTCCGAAGCGTTGAAAGAACCAGAATTGCTCACACCAGCGTCGGCAACAACATTATTTTCATTCGGCTTTTGACTCTGGGAGCTCTCTTTATCGCCGTTCTTCGAACAAGCATCAACAGTATTCTCCACATCCACGGATTCTTCCTCCTAGACATACCACCAGCAATCAGCGTTTCACTCATAAGATGTCATAATTGATATTGGAGGAGATACTTACAATTTCTTCATCACTCAAGTCAGAAATGGTTTGTTCAGTAGCGGAGAAACGAAGTCCATCAATACTTGACGGAGTAAAGTTCTACAACAGAATAACAACATCAGTCGTACGATCCTAATTATATGGGTGAAGAAAGATCACAACGAAGAAAATACTGGAAACTCACCAAGACGCGGGCTGGGGACTTTACCGTATTGGGCAACAACTTATAACTCTTGTGCCTGCCTTCTCCGCCATGAACGATGGCTTCAGTCTCCGAGAAATCTACACAGATTCGAGGTCTTACGATACGACCGTCCTGTGACAAGTTCCAGTAACATAATCAGAATACAGTTGTTATGATTTTATGAAGATTATATAACAAAGCGTACCTGGGAGCATCCTGGAGACAATTTTCGCTTATCACCAGAGAGATACTTCAATCTCGGTCGACTGGCAATCAACTCATCGGAGGGACGATTTTTTACTGGAGGCTGACCGACCATCACATATTCATGCAATTGATCGAATTGATTATCCCAGAAGTCTGCATAACCCGGAGTCACATAGGCAAATCTATCAGAGCAGGGAAACCAGTAGTTACTTCCTTCCACATGGGTATGGTCTAAACGAGTCATGAGCTGCTCAACTGATGGTTTCCTTCTTAGAATTGTTGGAACACACTGATCCATCCCCATTTGTCGGGCCGCTCTATCAATATTATACTCTTCCACTGAAAATTCTCCGTACGAGACTGACAGCAGGTGGCCAGGGGTGCAACTCAACATGAAGGACCTCTCGCCATCATTCAGATCCGCACCAGACAGCAAACTAGTGCTCTCTCCAGTATTGAAAGTCACCGTTTGGGAGATATAAGAAGGCACCCAAGGACGAAAATTGAATTCAGATTCATCATCCAACAAGTCAATGAGGCGCACCCTGCACCGAGGCTGCTTTGTGGACCAACGCATGATCCTAGCATTTCCTTTCTCAGGGAAAATATGGCGAGCATCAGTGTTCAGTCCTTGCAAAATATTACGTGGAATGGGTGCATAATTCTTGAAGTGTTCCCACATCAGAGCTTGAAGAAACATCGTGTTAGCATAACATTCAATCTTCATGAAGCTATTCGACACACTGGAGTCTATAACCAAAGAATCCAAGTTGTAATACAAGGAGCCCAAGAACAAGCTACCTATTGGGAGTTGCTCACCTTGAGCCATCTTAATAGCAAAGGGGATCACGAAAGGTTTCAACAAGTTTCCGCTGTCTTCAAAGATATCTCTGGACAACCATAAACATAAGAAAGCATCAATGGGTAACATACCGTCGATGGGTTTATCAGAAACTTCGTCTTTAGGCCACCAGTAACGTCAACCGTGAGAGCATAGCATCCTTTACTGCCAGCCTTATTTGCTACCTCCATTGCAGCTGTCAAGATATGAGAAACGACAGTCTCCTCATCTGAAAGATCCCCTGGAAGATTACCTGTGATTGGGAGATGCATCAAAGCTACCACGTCTTCCAAGGTAATGGTAAACTCTCCCCATCTGCATATGATGGTATGAGTAGGAATACACCAGCGAGAAAGCAGAGCTACAATACTTCTTGCATCATGGTAAATGAATAACTCCCCAGAAGCTTGAATAGCTCTTGTCACCTGCGGCTGATCGAGCATAGCCCTCACATGAGGAAAACCAAGCATGTGCCTCGCCTATCCAGCAAACTTCTCTAAAGGTCGACGAGAAAGCTTAAATTCTATAATCGATGCAAGGAATACTCCACGTTCAAGACAAAATCGGATAACTGTCTTAGGAGTCACGAATTTCTTATGAGTGACAGTCCTGGGATTTATAAGGCACGATACGCTGGAGATTTCAAATGTTTTTCGAATCTTCGCAGGATCTTCCTCAAAAAATGCATCATCAATATTTGGGATGTTCTTAATCCCAGGGGTTTCATCTTCATCTTTACCAACAGAAGCTTCGTCTGTACATATCTCATCTCTAGAGATATCATCATCAACGTACATCTCTTCTCTCGAGGCGTCGTCAGCCTGGGAATTGGTCATCATTGCTGAGTAGCTGAAAAGGTTCACGCAACATTCTATTTCAGTCCATACATGAATTGAAGAAATACGGCAAAAATGGTAACTCTTAACTCTTACCTTTTACTTCCACTAACAATAGTGATAGTAATGCTGGAGTCAACACCAAAATTGTTCGTCTCTTCGAGAACTGCAAAAAAGAACAAAATTTAGTAATCTCCGAAACTGATTTTTCACAAAATCACGGGTGCAACCTTCATAATGTGAATATTCACGCAACTGACATATGAAGTTTACATCAAATAAAATATATCATCATATTTTGCATAATATGTGTCACGGCTGCACATATTTATTTATAAAAAAAAAAACTATTTTTCCTTCGTATCGTCGTTAGTTGTCTTTAAAACGAAGGTTTATTTCAAAATATTGTGAACACTCACAATCCATGCACATGATAAAGTTTTGTATTTATAAAATCTCATAAACAAAAATTTTATCACTGGACGCAAGTTCATCATATATATTCTCCTTCGTGCCGTCGCTATTTGTCTTTAAAACGAAGGATTATCCCGATTTCGTGAAAATTCATCTTTATGATAAAACCATGGTACGCGTGAAACCTCATACACTAAGTTTTATCACTGAACCTAGGTTCATATGCTAAAAAGTCTCTCCTAAATCAGGGATTATTGTTGGTTTTCGAAACTAACGATTGAACGAACATACGTTTTCAAAAAAAAAACAAGGGTTTTTCATAAAACAATCACCAATTATATACACATATGTATAATTTAAATATGATCAATTCATGAAACAACTCATGAAATCAGAAAAAATCTCAAAAAAAAAAAAATATATTCGTGCTCAACTGGTCAACGTTGGCCGGAACTGGTCGGACGGCGATCAAACGGCGTCGGCGATCTGTGGTAGCTGCTCCGACGAATTTTTTTCCTCCTCTCCTGTACGTGAGTATGAATATGATGAAGAGATCAAAGAGCTGGTCGTGAAAAAAAAAAGGAATTAACCCCTTTTATAATTTTAACCTAATTCCACTAGGATTTCCTTATTTGGGCCCGGCCCGCAAATCCTAACCGACCATGGGATCGTCGTCCAAACCAGCGGTTCAACACCAATTTATGCTCACAAAATGGCTCCCTAACCATGACAACGAAGCCTTCATCAAGTCATGGCTCGCTCATACTCTCGAAATACGGTAATGTCTCAACTTACGACTAAGTTCAATTACTAGTATAATTTTTAGCTTGAAAATCACCATTTAATGCTGACTGAGGAACACACCTTTCCTCAGTAAGAAGGGGACTTAATGTAGATGGTGGATTTTCAACAAAGGCTAAAATCGTAAACTCATGATTGTACGGACCGATGGTTCAGCAATCGCATGTGAGTATTGAGACACGGGTCTCTCATCGAATTCTCAACGGAGAGTGCTTTCTCTCAGAGTACATGTAGATGTGCAGTCAATGTCTAGACAACGGCATAATCTCATGAATACTAAATAATTTCAGTCATTTCTATATAGTATCACGGGATGGACGGCTCTACGGGGCAATATCGTCTTCAGGAACAAACAACGAGTTTAACCTGACTATATAAAGGATATGGCTTAACGACAAGTCATGTCAGGATAATTAATGCTCCTATCGTAGTCAGTTTATTCTGCTAGGCATAGACCCATGAGGTTAATTATCCCTTCATTGCTCCGATTCCTTGGTCGAATCAATGACGATCCCACGGAATGGCAATAAGATTGCTCCGATTCCGTGGTCGAATCAACGACGATCCCACAGAATGGCAATATCATTGCTCCGATTCCGTGGTCGAATCAACGACGATCCCACGGAATGGCAATAAGATTGCTCCGATTCCGTGGTCAAATCAACGACGATCCCACGGAATGGCAATATCATTGCTCTGATTCCGGGGTCGAATCAACGACGATCCCACGGAATGGAAATATCATTGCTCCGATTCCGTGGTCGAATCAACGACGATCCCACGGAATGGCAATATCATTGCTCTGATTCCGTGGTCGAATCAACGACGATCCCACGGAATGGCAATATCATTGCTCCGATTCCGTGGTCGAATCAACGTCGATCCCATGGAATGGCAACGATCGCATTGTTCTGAGTTCGTAGTCGAATCTTTAGCTGATCCTATGAATTAACAGTGAACATCTATCCGTTTTATTACTCATTTCATGAATTATTCTCCATTGAATTAGTAATAAATAATTAACGATCGGGCGTCTGAGCTACCTCTGAGTAAGCCCCGATTTAAATGGTAAAAGTGTACTCAACGATGATGCACTGACGGTCACCGCACGAACGAGTATTTCAAAATACAACGAAACGATGAACCTATGCAAAATAGGGAAGAAAATAATAAATAATTAAAATATTTGACCAAGGTCTTTGGGACACCGACACACGATCAACTCATCGTGTCGTGGTCAGTTCCACGCCAATCCTATATTTTAATACACTTTTATTATTTTTTCATGATTTGATAAAATTCTCTCGTTTGATCGAATCTCCTTCTTGAGAAAATTCCTTGGATTCATGGTATTTACATGAGTCCGTCAAAATAATATAAAATTAGGAGAGTGTGTGGGGCGTGACCATTGGCTGACCGGCCATACCTTGGTCTCACCTGGCCCACACCTCACAGTTCCTCAATATTTTTATTATTATTATTTTTCTCTAATTTCATGAAAAAACCCCTTGATTTCATGGTATTTTTCCTCAAAAATTCCTTAAATCATCAAAAATAATAATAAAATAAAATGAATTATGAAAACTTGTGAGACCGGGCCTTGGCCGGCCGGCCATGCCCTAGCCGATCCCACACGCCCTGTTTTATTTATTTTATTATTAATTATCTTATTTTTCCTTGATTTCATGGTATTTTTCTCAAAATTCCTTCAAATCATCAAAAATACCCAAAAAAATATTTAAAAATTATTAAAATTCGTGGGATTGGGCCATGACCGGTCGGTCATGCCTCCGTGGTCCCACACAACCGAATTTTATTGTTTAATATTTTTCAAAGACCATAAACTCATGGAAACTCCTTCAATTCATGAAAAACTCTCTAAATTTATCAAATTTCTCAAAATTCATGAATCCTTCATAAAATCATCAAAATATATAAAACTAAGGAAGAGACACCACGGGACCGTGGTCATGACTGGCCGACCGTGCCTTGACCACCGGCGTCCCAGTCTCACAATTCCTTATTTTATAAATATTTTTCATCGTCTCATGGAAACTTCTTGATTTTAATAAAACTCCTTCGTTTTATCGTGGGACCGGCTCCTTAAATCTTTCCTGAATTTTACTTTCGGGGTGTTATTACCTCCCGAACGAGCTCAAAACCTAAAAACTCCCGAGTTGGGAGATAGGAAATTCTTTTCCGTACGGAATGAAGGGGCGGACCATCAAAATCCGAGTCCGTATGAGAATTATACATCAATTCTAGTAAAGGACGTTAATTAGGGTTTGGAGACTGCTCAAGCGACCAACAATTGGTCACGTGATCACTGTGACCGGTCCAAACTTCATAATTCCTTCACTTTTATTATTTTCCTTCGTTCGATGAAGTTTCGACGGTTTTATCAGAAAACCCTAATTTTGTCATATTTTCTCAAATGGTCGCTCAAACGTGCACCGGAAAATATCAAAATTCTCAAGACTGAAACGCGGACACCTTAGGGACACGAGCATGTTATCTTGACCGACCAAGATTAGCTCTTTGGCTCACGGAAGCCAGTCTCATCGGTTTTCACAGTTTTGACCTAATTTGCACAATTGCTCGTATTAGGTCCAAAACTTCCAAACACTTTGGATTTTTCATGAAGTGACCATCAGACGGTCACGTGATAACCCAGGGCCGGCTCTATGACTCTATGGTCGGTCCATCACTCTCTCATAATTAATTAGGTTTTGACACCTAAGTCTCAGACGAGCATTTTGAATAATGATTGAACCAGCATTAATCATTCTTTCACCCATAATTCATGAACTCTTCGTGAATTCATCATATTTGCTCACGTGAGCACATGGACACTACATGGTTGATCCACGGTCCCATGTAGCCACTCCTCGTTCGTCCCATGGTTAAAACTACTGACCATGAATTGATCATCAATCGATCAAATTAGGGTTTCTGAGTTCAAGGATCATGCTTTCAGACTCTAACCTTAATAATTCTATGATGACCTCATGGTCATGAGTTAATATTAATAATTCTATGATGACCTCATGGTCATGAATTAATATTAATAATTTTACGAAGACCGCATGGTCATGAATTAATATTAATAATTCTACGACGACCTCATGGTCATGAATTAATATTAATAATTATACGATGACCTCATGGTCATGAATTAATAATTCTACGACGACCTCATGGTCATGAATTAATAATTCCACGACGATCTCATGGTCATGAATCTTATTAATTATGCTAGGTTCAACGACCAGCATTTTAATTAATATTATTAGCACACCGCCAATCATTCATGAGCAAGACATGCTCAAACGGTCAAATATTCAACAAGTCATCACGAGAGTAACACTTGCTCAGATGATCAATATTTGCCCGAGTTAAGGAATATCGGTTCAACAATCCACCAATATTCAACAAACCATCGAATGAGCAATACTTGATCACTTCATCATAAGAATTATACCTCTGTCTCATGACACGTTCAATTCATGGGTGGTTCCAGAACATCTTGTTCGACTCAGCAACCACGTGGACTCATTGTCCCATCAAACCACGAAGTCATCAATTGACTAACAAACCACGATCAATCGTGTCACTTGGGGGGATATCACTTAGGGTTTTGGTCTGGCGGTCTACGGCACGTGTGTTCAAACACACGATGGAATGTGAGCAAGTCGTGCAATCAGTTGAAGGAATTCACGAGGTAGTGGGTGGAAAGTCGACCAAGTCTTTACACGTTGGACAACTGGTTTCGAACACGATTTCCACCTCTCCATTCCTTGATTCCATCAACTGTCACACTTCATGGGATCATGGTGTCTATAATTTCAGCAATATAAATAAGTTCCTGAATCAAGATTGAGAATCATCGAACAACCATCGAATCAGAAAAACAGAACGATACAGAATACTCAGAGTAAGAATCTCACGTCTCTTCGACAACACGAGATCATCAAACTCATCAATTGAGCAATTTCTTTATAATCGTTCAACTTCAATCATTCAGAACTTATCATATTCAGAATTCACACACCCACAACCCTTGAATCACCATCGATTCCACACATTTCTCAAGCTTCCCTCCTACAGATCAACCCATCCTCTCTTGTGACCGAATTTACTCTGGAACGGTCGTTGTATCGATTTAGGCCGGAGTACTACAGATTGATCTCTCGAATCTAAGCACCCCCTTTGCAGCGGTGCATCTGTGTGAGGATTAGCTTTTTTCCTGGTTCGAGGAACCTCCTCCGCACAGTCGTCTCCTCAATCCCTTAAAAACCAGCAGATCGTTTTTCCCCATCCACAGATTGGAAACCACAGTGGGAGATCATTCTCTTGGTTGCAATCTCACATTCTCACAAGATGGTTGGTCTTAGGTCAGGATCGGTCACAAATCCTAACGCAAATATCGCTAGCACTAGCAACAATGAAGACATCCAGGAAACTATTTCGGCCACCAACACTGATGGTGGTGACATCACTCCTCCTCACGCCAACGCGGAAGGTCATCCTTTGTTCGGTCGAAATCCCGAAGAAATCATAGGAAACCCTCCACCTACCATGGATGATCTCATCAAAATGCAAGAGACTCTTGTAAAGAATCAGACGGATATGGCTGCAGCACAACAGAAATTATTGGATCATCTGAAGACTTTCACAGACAAGCTATCGGAGAAGACCCAAGAAAAAGGGAAAGGAAAGGAAAAGTCCTCGGATGCTGATCCTGAGGTGATTCCAATTCATACAGTGGATGATGACGAAACCGTCAAAGCTGCAGGCGATTCATCAACAAAGCAGTCATCAAACTTCATCACTCGTGAAGACCTGGAGCGTCTTCTGGAGAACCGTGGAAAAGGAAACACATCACATATCCACCGTCACCAACCTCCTTATCCCTTGGTTACATAGAGGATCCCTCTTCCCAAAGCTTACATTTCTCCAACTTTTACTCTATATGATGGAACTGGCAACGCTCGAGAACATGTTTCACGTTTCCTCGAAGCCTTGGGAGAACATGAGCACAATCATGTTGTTCGTCTCAAAGAATTTTCAAAGTCTTTGAAAGGAAGAGCATACACCTGGTATAACAACATCGCACCAGGGACCATCAACAACTGGGGAGAAATGGTCAATGCATTCTACAGGAAATACTTTTTCATGTCGGAACAAGTCACTCTCTCTGATCTTGGGAGAATGTCTCAGAAGATAGGTGAGAACCCCAACGAATATGTGAAGAGGTTCAGAGTCCAAGCCTTGGACTGCCATGATCCAAACGTCACGGAACAACAACTAGTGGACTTATGCATCAACGGCATGCTCCCGGTCTATAGAGCTTTACTGGAGAACCTTCGATTCCAAACTTTCTCGGAACTCCACTAAGCCGCGAAGAGATCAGCAACTACCGCACCCGCTCTTCTGGAAAGACCAAAGTCTATAAGAACTGAGGAGTCAAAAGACCCTCGAGGAAACAGGAGTCTGGTTAACAAACAGTATACCCTGCAATCTTCGACAAACGCTGTCGCAGAAGGAATTAAGCGGAAAGCTGAACCACAACACAAGCAGACAGCCTCTACTCCTTCGAAGACACACAAAAAGGATAATTCGAAGACCTCTCCTCAACGAATGGATGAGCCAGAGGCACCCGATTTTCCCTGTTCCATGGAAGAAGTCAACGAATTACTCGATGCTTGGATTCAAGATGGTGCAATCAAGTTTCCTTTTAATAAAAAGGAACCAACCGAAGAAGCCATGGAAAATCCTCGGTATTGTTGCTTCCACAGGTATGTCAGCCATCCCACAAGTGATTGCAAAGTCCTGAAATGCATATTCAGATAAAAGGTCGAATCAGGAGAACTCAACCCGGGGACTGAGGGAGTACACAAAAACCCTCTTCCGGTCTGAGCTTTCACCATCAACGGACCTCCTGTCAAAGAAGCAGTTCAATCTCTGATTGAACATACCTGTGAGCTGTTGTATCTTTCGAAAGCTCAAAGGAAAGATATGTTTGCTGCTTTGAACCATATCGTATCCGGCAAACGACTACTAATCCAGGAGGCTACCATCGAACCTTCAGCAACAAACAAGGAAATGTACGACTGGGGACTGCTCACCACAGTGCACGTCAAAGGGAACGAGTTCAGAAGAGCATTCGTTGATGTCGGTACTGCTGTCAACATCATCCCTCTCAAGACTCTCAGAGCTGCTGGCATAACTCGACAAGAAGCTACCCATGCTCCAATGGCAATCAGAGACCACGAAGGGATCTCCAGAGACGCCTATGGCTACATCATTCTGAAAGTTGAAGAAAATTCGGTCTTCACTGAAACCAAATTCTTTATAATCCGAGAAGATCCGGGGTATGATATGATTCTTGGACGCGCGTGGATTCATGATGGGAAGACAGTGATAACTCCTACAATGACACGTCCCCGTGAAGAAACTTCTGACTCGGAGGAAGAGGCGGAGGACATCTCGCCATTTGAATACCTGGAGGAGGTAAAAGCCTTAACAAAACTTGCACAAGAATCTGAGGAACATCCAAATGTATTCGTCAAAAAGTTTTGCGACCAGGCAAGTTTCATCCCCTCTCACGTGCCTATATCATCAGTTTTCAAGTATGTCTCCTTGATTCAGGGACTTCATTCCACGAACAACTTAGTAATCACAAAGTGCTATGAGTGGATAATCTCGCCACAATAATATTTCACTCAGTGGTTGAGTCCAGAGATTCTCCAAGTCGATCATCCGATCAAGAGGTTCATCATGGAAGATATGACAAAACATTACGAGAGATACCCTCTCCCGCACGAATGTCCATATGTACCACAACCATGGAATCACGTCCCACAAAGGATTCTGAATCAACAGAAGATATTCAAGACGCGGGCAACCAAACCCAACAAATTTCATGAAGGAGATCTAGTTCTCAAAGCTGTCCAACGCAATATTCATTCAACAAGGAGCTCCAACTGGGAGGACCATATATGGTCGCTAAATCCATAACCGGAGGATACTACAAGCTGGTCAACACAGATGGCAGAGCCCTACCAGTAATTCAGGAGAAATGGCTTAAGACGTTTGTTTGAAAAGATAGGCATCTTGAGGTATCAGTCGTTTCAGCATCCATGACGTCTAGACTTGGCATTTAGAATATTCATTGTATTTCAATTTCTCCAAAATGTTTGAAATACTTGCAATCAGTATTTGAATTCATCAGTTTATCGAAATTCAACTCATATTTCTTAAAAGAAAATTTCTATCAAAACCCATATAAAACCTCACATCTCTCAAAAGTTCAGAAGTTCAAGAAATCATAGAAAATCAGAAAAAATCAGCAAGGAAAGATTTTTCCGCCTCTGCGTCCTTCAAAGCCTGCAAATCTGCCATCTCCTTGTTCAGCTCTTAAATCAACCTTGCAATTTTCTGTTCTTTCTCCGTCACAACGACATTTGGGAAGGGTATTTTATTCTCACACGAGTCCTTAATCGCATCCATTTGCTTACGGAGCCACTTCAAGTTAAAACCAAGCCTCTCAGAATTACCTAAGTTGAACTCCCAATCAAAGAGTACATCTTGAGGAACGGCACGCCTAGGCATACTATATATGTCATTCACAACACGCAAGAGTGCACCTACTTGCATGGTCAATGCATAAATACGCCCAGGGATCCTCTCGACGATGATATGGCCAAACTTCGTCCATATGGCTTCATACAATTCTGCATATCCAACGGGAACACCGAATCCGCCAACTAATTCGTGACCTGGAATTGAAGCATCGAACGGAGGATCAAAATCAATTCCAGCAGTAGGATATTCATGCACCACTATACGGTTTTCAGAAGCGGCTTCTATCAAGGCAACAGCTCTTTCAGTATTCTCTACAGGGATCCTGGGTTCTTCTATTTCTGAAGCAGCAACAATTTTGGATTCCATGACTTCATCAATAACTTTCTCTTGACTCAGAGGCTCAGGAATGGTGATCTCCTCATCAACGATCGCAGGTCCGCTCGAGTTTTCCTTGTTGATTTCTAAATCCTCAACTTCGGTATTTAGCACCTAATACGAAGATTACACGGGGTTAGGGTCAGGAAAGCTTGAAATCAAAAAAGGAACATGAGGTACATCATACAAACAATCCAAAATTATCAAGATTCATCATTTTATGTTCAAGACATTGGTAAATAGCATAGAAGTCATGGAGACACGTTTTACGGTAACCACGTCTGAAGAAACTGTGCACTGCTCTGTACTAAAGGATGAACTGGGAGAAATATACAATGAATAAGAGGATGGTTCATATACCATTCTCTTCGTATGGATGTCCTCTACAACGTGTCAAAATTTCATTACAATTTGATGAACGAGCAAGAAGATGTGGCCAAAACATCAACTGATGCGCAATCTGAAAAAGTTCTGGGAGTCTCCTGGAAGTTTACTATTTCGCCTTTTTCAGGCTCTAAACGCGCTCAGGACTTAAAAATCTTCTTTGTTAAAGCTTGGAAATTTTCCGGGCTTGAATTTGCACATGCATATCATCAAAACCCGATTCCAGATGAAGATTCTATGGCGTTTCTAATAAAAGTCTGGGCTCTGAATTTTCTGACAACGAAATTCGACTGAGTTTTCACATATTCACATAGGTCTTCATTCATTCACAAGTCAGCACTTTTATACTTCTATGGGTGAAATACAAGAGAAATACTTACTTGATTGGTCTCCGAAGCGTTGAAAGAACCAGAATTGCTCACACCAGCGTCGGCAACAACATTATTTTCATTCGGCTTTTGACTCTGGGAGCTCTCTTTATCGCCGTTCTTCGAACAAGCGTCAACAGTATTCTCCACATCCACGGATTCTTCCTCCTAGACATACCACCAGCAATCAGCATTTCACTCATAAGACGTCATAATTGATATTGGAGGAGATACTTACAATTTCTTCATCACTCAAGTCAGAAATGGTTTGTTCAGTAGCGGAGAAACGAAGTCCATCAATACTTGATGGAGTAAAGTTCTACAACAGAATAACAACATCAGTCGTACGATCCTAATTATATGGGTGAAGAAAGATCACAATGAAGAAAATACTGGAAACTCACCAAGACGCGGGCTGGGGACTTTACCGTATTGGGCAAAAACTTATAACTCTTGTGCCTGCCTTCTCCGCCATGAACGATGGCTTCAGTCTCCGAGAAATCTACACAGATTCGAGGTCTTACGATACGACCGTCCTGTGACAAGTTCCAGTAACATAATCAGAATACATTTGTTATGATTTTATGAAGATTATATAACAAAGCGTACCTGGGAGCATCCTGGAGACAATTTTCACTTATCACCAGAGAGATACTTCAATCTCGGTCGACTGGCAATCAACTCATCGGAGGGACGATTTTTTACTGGAGGCTGACCGACCATCACATATTCATGCAATTGCTCGAATTGATTATCCCAGAAGTCTGCATAACCCGGAGTCACATAGGCAAATCTATCAGAGCAGGGAAACCAGTAGTTACTTCCTTCCACATGGGTATGGTCTAAACGAGTCATGAGCTGCTCAACTGATGGTTTCCTTCTTAGAATTGTTGGAACACACTGATCCATCCCCATTTGTCAGGCCGCTCTATCAATATTATACTCTTCCACTGAAAATTCTCTGTACGAGACTGACAGCAGGTGGCCAGGGGTGCAACTCAACATGAAGGACCTCTCGCCATCATTCAGATCCGCACCAGACAGCAAACTAGTGCTCTCTCCAGTATTGAAAGTCACCGTTTGGGAGATATAAGAAGGCACTGACACCCAAGGACGAAAATTGAATTCAGATTCATCATCCAACACGTCAATGAGGCGCGCCCTGCACCGAGGCTGCTTTGTGGACCAACGCATGATCCTAGCATTGTCTTTCTCAGGGAAAATATGGCGAGCATCAGTGTTCAGTCCTTGCAAAATATTACGTGGAATGGGTGCATAATTCTTGAAGTGTTCCCACATCAGAGCTTGAAGAAACATCGTGTTAGCATAACATTCAATCTTCATGAAGCTATTCGACACACTGGAGTCTATAACCAAAGAATCCAAGTTGTAATACAAGGAGCCCAAGAACAAGCTACCTATTGGGAGTTTCTCACCTTGAGCCATCTTAATAGCAAAGGGGATCACGAAAGGTTTCAACAAGTTTCCGCTGTCTTCAAAGATATCTCTGGACAACCATAAACATAAGAAAGCAGCAATGGGTAACATACCGTCGATGGGTTTATCGAAACTTCGTCTTTAGGCCACCAAATACGTCAACCAGAGAGCATAGCATCCTTTACTGCCAGCCTTATTTGCTACCTCCATTGCAGCTGTCAAGATATGAGAAACGACAGTCTCCTCATCTGAAAGATCCCCTGGAAGATTACCTGTGATTGGGAGATGCATCAAAGCTACCACGTCTTCCAAGGTAATGGTAAACTCTCCCCATCTGCATATGAAGGTATGAGTAGGAATACACCAGCGAGAAAGCAGAGCTACAATACTTCTTGCGTCATGGTAAATGAATAACTCCCCAGAAGCTTGAATAGCCCTTGTCACTTGCGGCTGATCGAGCATAGCCCTCACATGAGGAAAACCAAGCATGTGCCTCGCCCATCCAGCAAACTTCTCTAAAGGTCGACAAGAAAGCTTAAATTCTATAATCGATGCAAGGAATACTCCACGTTCAAGACAAAATCGGATAACTGTCTTAGGAGTCACGAATTTCTTATGAGTGACAGTCTTGGGATTTATAAGCAGACGATACGCTGGAGATTTCAAATGTTTTTCAGCTACTACAGGATCTTCCTCAAAAAATGCATCATCAATATTTGGGATGTTTTTAATCCCAGGGGTTTCATCTTCATCTTTACCAACAGAAGCTTCGTCTGTACATATCTCATCTCTAGAGATATCATCATCAACGTACATCTCTTCTCTCGAGGCGTCGTCAGCCTGGGAATTGGTCATCATTGCTGAGTAGCTGAAAAGGTTCACGCAACATTCTATTTCAGTCCATACATGAATTGAAGAAATACGGCAAAAATGGTAACTCTTAACTCTTACCTTTTACTTCCACTAACAATAGTGATAGTAATGCTGGAGTCAACACCAAAATTGTTCGTCTCTTCGAGAACTGCAAAAACGAACAAAATTTAGTAATCTCCGAAACTGATTTTTCACAAAATCACGGGCGCAACCTTCATAATGTGAATATTCACGCAACTGACATATGAAGTTTACATCAAATAAAATATATCATCATATTTTGCATAATATGTGTCACGGCTGCACATATTTATTTATAAAAAAAAACTATTTTTCCTTCGTATCGTCGTTAGTTGTCTTTAAAACGAAGGTTTATTTCAAAATATTGTGAACACTCACAATCCATGCACATGATAAAGTTTTGTATTTATAAAATCTCATAAACAAAATTTTTATCACTGGACGCAAGTTCATCATATATATTCTCCTTCGTGCCGTCGCTATTTGTCTTTAAAACGAAGGATTATCCCGATTTCGTGAAAATTCATCTTTATGATAAAACCATGGTACGCGTGAAACCTCATACACTAAGTTTTATCACTGAACCTAGGTTCATATGCTAAAAAGTCTCTCCTAAATCAGGGATTATTGTTGGTTTTCGAAACTAACGATTGAACGAACATACGTTTTCAAAAAAAAAAACAAGGGTTTTTCATAAAACCATCACCAATTATATACACATATGTATAATTTAAATATGATCAATTCATGAAACAACTCATGAAATCAGCAAACATCTCAAAAAAAATAAATATATATATATTCGTGCTCACCTGGTCAACGCTGGCCGGAACTGGTCGGACGGCGATCAAACGGCGCCGGCGATCTGTGGTAGCTGCTCCGACGAAATTTTTTCCTCCTCTCCTGTACGTGAGTATGAATATGATGAAGAGATCAAAGAGCTGGTCGTGAAAAAAAGAAGAAGGAATTAACCCCTTTTATAATTTTAACCTAATTCCACTAGGATTTCCTTATTTGGGCCCGGCCCGCAAATCCTAACCGACCATGGGCTCGTCGTCCAAACCAGCGGTTCAACACCAATTTATGCTCACAAAATGGCTCCCTAACCATGACAACGAAGCCTTCATAAAGTCATGGCTCGTTCATACTCTCGAAATACAGTAATGTCTCAACTTACGACTAAGTTCAATTACTAGTATAATTTTTAGCTTGAAAATCACCATTTAATGCTGACTGAGGAACACAGCTTTCCTCAGTAAGCAGGGGACTTAATGTAGATGGTAGATTTTCAACAAAGGCTAAAATCGTAAACTCATGATTGTACGGACCGCTGGTTCAGCAATCGCATGTGAGTATTGAGACACGGGTCTCTCATCGAATTCTCAACGGAGAGTGCTTTCTCTCAGAGTACATGTAGATGTGCAGTCAATGTCTAGACAACGGCATAATCTCATGAATACTGAATAATTTCAGTCATTTCTATATAGTATCACGGGATGGACGGCTCTACGGGGCAATATCGTCTTCAAGAACAAACAACGAGTTTAACCTGACTATATAAAGGATATGGCTTAACGGCAAGTCATGTCAGGATAATTAATGCTCCTATCGTAGTCAGTTTATTCTGCTAGGCATAGACCCATGAGGTTAATTATCCCTTCATTGCTCCGATTCCTTGGTCGAATCAACGACGATCCCACGGAATGACAATAAGATTGCTCCGATTCCGTGGTCGAATCAACGACGATCCCACGGAATGGCAATATCATTGCTCCGATTCCGTGGTCGAATCAACGACGATCCCACAGAATGGCAATAAGATTGCTCCGATTCCGTGGTCAAATCAACGACGATCCCACGGAATGGCAATATCATTGCTCTGATTCCGTGGTCGAATCAACGACGATCCCACGGAATGGCAATATCATTGCTCCGATTCCGTGGTCGAATCAACGACGATCCCACGGAATGGAAATATCATTGCTCCGATTCCGTGGTCGAATCAACGACGATCCCACGGAATGGCAATATCATTGCTCCGATTCCGTGGTCGAATCAACGTCGATCCCATGGAATGGCAACGATCGCATTGTTCTGAGTTCGTAGTCGAATCTTTAGCTGATCCTATGAATTAACAGTGAACATCTATCCGTTTTATTACTCATTTCATGAATTATTCTCCATTGAATTAGTAATAAATAATTAAAGATCGGGCGTCTGAGCTACCTCTGAGTAAGCCCCGATTTAAATGGTAAAAGTGTACTCAACGATGATGCACTGACGGTCACCGCACGAACGAGTATTTCAAAATACAACGAAACGATGAACCTATGCAAAATAGGGAAGAAAATAATAAATAATTAAAATATTTGACCAAGGTGCTGGGACACTGACACACGATCAACTCATCGTGTCGTGGTCAGTTCCACGCCAATCCTATATTTTAATACACTTTTATTATTTTTTCATGATTTGATAAAATTCTCTCGTTTGATCGAATCTCCTTCTTGAGAAAATTCCTTGGATTCATGGTATTTACATGAGTCCGTCAAAATAATATAAAATTAGGAGAGTGTGTGGGGCGTGACCATTGGCTGACCGGCCATACCTTGGTCTCACCTGGCCCACACCTCACAGTTCCTCATTATTTTTATTATTATTATTTTTCTCTAATTTCATGAAAAAACCCCTTGATTTCGTGGTATTTTTCCTCAAAAATTCCTTAAATCATCAAAAATAATAATAAAATAAAATGAATTATGAAAACTTGTGAGACCGGGCCTTGGCCGGCCGGCCATGCCCTAGCTGGTCCCACACGCCCTGTTTTATTTATTTTATTATTAATTATATTATTTTTCCTTGATTTCATGGTATTTTTCTCAAATTCCTTCAAATCATCAAAAATACCCAAAAAATTATTTAAAAATTATTAAAATTCGTGGGATTAGGCCATGACCGGTCGGTCACGCCTCCGTGGTCCCACAAGACCGAATTTTATTGTTTAATATTTTTCAAAGACCATGAACTCATGGAAACTCCTTCAATTCATGAAAAACTCTCTAAATTTATCAAATTTCTCAAAATTCATGAATCCTTCATAAAATCATCAAAATATATAAACCTAAGGAAGAGACACCACGGGACCGTGGTCATGACTGGCCGACCGTGCCTTGACCACCGGTGTCCCAGTCTCACAATTCCTTATTTTATAAATATTTTCCATCGTCTCATGGTGTTTCCTTCGTCTCATGGAAACTTCTTGATTTTAATAAAACTCCTTCGTTTTATCGTGGGACCGGCTCCTTAAATCTTTCTTGAATTTTACTTTCGGTGTGTTATCACCTCCCGAACGAGCTCAAAACCTAAAAACTCCCTCGTTGGGAGATAGGAAATTCTTTTCCGTACGGAATGAAGGGGCGGACCATCAAAATCCGAGTCCGTATGAGAATTATACATCAATTCTAGTAAAGGACGTTAATTAGGGTTTGGAGACTGCTCAAGCGACCAACAGTTGGTCACGTGATCACTGTGACCGGTCCACACTTCATAATTCCTTCACTTTTATTATTTTCCTTCGTTCGATGAAGTTTCGACGGTTTTATCAGAAAATCCTAATTTTGTCATATTTTCTCAAATGGTCGCTCAAACGTGCACCAGAAAATATCAAAATTCTCAAGACTGAGACGCGGACACCTTAGGGACACGAGCATGTTATCTTGACTGACCAAGATTAGCTCTTTGGATCACGGAAGCCAGTCTCATCGGTTTTCACAGTTTTTACCTAATTTGCACAATTGCTCGTATTAGGTCCAAAACTTCCAAACACTTTGGATTTTTCATGAAGTGACCATCAGACGGTCACGTGATAACCCAGGGCCGGCTCCATGACTCTATGGTCGGTCCATCACTCTCTCATAATTAATTAGGTTTTGACACCTAAGTCTCAGACGAGCATTTTGAATAATGATTGAACCAGCATTTAATCATTCTTTCACCCATAATTCATGAACTCTTCGTGAATTCATCATATTTGCTCACGTGAGCACATGGACACTACATGGTTGATCCACGGTCCCATGTAGCCACTCCTCGTTCGTCCCATGGTTAAAACTACTGACCATGAATTGATCATCAATCGATCAAATTAGGGTTTCTGAGTTCAAGGATCATGCTTTCAGACTCTAACCTTAATAATTCTATGATGACCTCATGGTCATGAATTAATATTAATAATTCTATGATGACCTCATGGTCATGAATTAATATTAATAATTTTACGACGACCTCATGGTCATGAATTAATATTAATAATTCTACGACGACCTCATGGTCATGAATTAATATTAATAATTATACGATGACCTCATGGTCATGAATTAATAATTCTACGACGACCTCATGGTCATGAATTAATAATTCCACGACGATCTCATGGTCATGAATCTTATTAATTATGCTAGGTTCAACGACCATCATTTTAATTAATATTATTAGCACACCGCCAATCATTCATGAGCAAGACATGCTCAAACGGTCAAATATTCAACAAGTCATCACGAGAGTAACACTTGCTCAGATGATCAATATTTTCCCGAGTTAAGGAATATCGGTTCAACAATCCACCAATATTCAACAAACCATCGAATGAGCAATACTTGATCACTTCATCATAAGAATTATACTTCTGTCTCATGACACGTTCAATTCATGGGTGGTTCCAGAACATCTTGTTCGACTCAGCAACCACGTGGACTCATTGTCCCATCAAACCACGAAGTTATCAATTGACTAACAAACCACGAGACGATCAATCGTGTCACTTGGGGGGATATCACTTAGGGTTTTGGTCTGGCGGTCTACGACACGTGTGTTCAAACACACGATGGAATGTGAGAAAGTCGTGCAATCAGTTGAAGGAATTCACGAGGTAGTGGGTGGAAAGTCGACCAAGTCTTTACACGTTGGACAACTGGTTTCGAACACGATTTCCACCTCTCCATTCCTTGATTCCATCAACTGTCACACTTCATGGGATCATGGTGTCTATAATTTAAGCAATATAAATAAGTTCTGAATCAAGATTGAGAATCATCGAACAACCATCGAATCGAAAAACAGAACGACCTGAATACTCAGAGTAAGAATCTCACGTCTCTTCGACAACACGAGATCATCAAACTCATCAATTGAGCAATTTCTTTATAATCGTTCAACTTCAATCATTCAGAACTTATCATATTCAGAATTCACACACCCACAACCCTTGAATCACCATCGATTCCACACATTTCTCAAGCTTCCCTCCTACAGATCAACCCATCCTCTCTTGTGACCGAATTTACTCTGGAACGGTCGTTGTCTCGATTTAGGCCGGAGTACTACAGATTGATCTCTCGAATCTAAGCACCCCCTTTGCAGCGGTGCATCTGTGTGAGGATTAGCTTTTTGCCTGGTTCGAAGAACCTCCTATGCACGGTCGTCTCCTCAATCCCTTAAAAACCAGCAGATCGTTTTTCCCCATCCACAGGAGCGGGCAAAAACAACAAGAGAAGCTCAACGTCCCTTGAACCCTCCAATGATGGAAGTAGTCAAGAAAGAAATCCTGAAGTTGTTGGATGCCGGGGTTATCTATCCCATATCCGATAGCAAATGGGTGAGCCCGATTCAAGTCGTTCCAAAGAAGTCCGGAATCACGGTGGTGAAAAATGAAGATAATGACTTGGTTCCAACTAGAATCCAGACATGTTGGAGAGTTTGCATTGACTACCGAAAGCTCAACTCTACCACCCGAAAGGATAATTTTCCTTTACCATTCATTGATCAAATACTTGAAAGGTTGGCTAGACACGATTACTATTGCTACCTTGATGGTTTTTCAGGTTATAACCAGATTGTAATAGCTCCGGAAGATCAAGAAAAGACGATGTTTACTTGTCCTTTTGGCACTTTTGCGTATAGACGTATTCCATTTGGCTTGTGCAATGCACCAGCCACTTTTCAACGTTGTATGGTAAGTATATTCTCAGATTATGTGGAAAGCATCATAGAAGTGTTTATGGATGATTTTAGTGTGTACGGAGATTCTTTTGACAAGTGCTTAGATAACCTTGGATATATTCTTAAACGATGCGTAGAGACTAAATCTTGTGCTTAATTGGGAAAAATGCCATTTTATGGTGAATCATGGGATTGTGCTAGGCCATGTTGTATCCTCTAAGGGGTTATAAGTTGACAAGGCTAAGATAGATTTGATTCGGAACTTACAATACCCCACAACTATGAGGGAGGTTCGCTCTTTTCTTGGTCATGCATGTTTTTATAGGAGATTCATCAAGGATTTCTCCAAAATTGCAATACCCCTGTGTAGACTTTTGCAGAAAGATGTGTCCTTTTATTATGACAAGGAATGCAAGGAAGCTTTTGACACCTTGAAAGAGTTGTTAACTACCGCACCAATTATCAAACCACCCGACTGGAGCAAGCCATTTGAGTTGATGTGTGATGTAAGTGATTATGCCGTTGGAGACGTGTTGGGACAGCGAGATGGTAAAGTTCCATATGCCATTTATTATGCTTATAGAACTCTCAACGGAGCACAAATAAACTACTCCGCTACTGAAAAGGAGCTCTTGGCCATAGTGTTTGCATTAGAGAAGTTTAGATCTTATTTAGTGGGTACAAAGGTGGTTGTTTTCTCCGACCATGCTGCACTTCGATACTTGCTAACAAAGAAGGATGCTAATCCGAGGCTCATAAGGTGGATACTCCTTCTTCAAGAGTTCAACATGCAAATCAAGGACAAGAAGGGGAGTAAGAATACGGTAGCAGATCATCTAAGCAGATTGGTTGTGTCCGAAGAAGCGATTCCTTTACATGATAGCTTCCCGGATGAGCAAATTTTTGCAGTTGGTGGCACAACTCCATGGTACGCTGATATTGTTAACTTCTTGGAGACAGGACAAGTACCTAGTTCCATGTCTACATTCCAAAAACACAAACTCAAGAAGATTGCCAAGCAATATATATGGGATGAACCTTATTTGTGGAAGCATTGCTCCGATCAAATGATCCACAGGTGCGTACTTGAATCCGAGTTCCAATCAATTCTGAATTTTTGTCACTCATATACTTGTGGTGGCCATTTCGGAGCTAATAGGACAGCCCTCAAGGTTCTCCAAAGTAGTTTTTATTGGCCTACATTGTTTAAGGATGCATATTTATTTTTCAAGGCTTGTGATAGGTGTCAAAGGACATGCAACCTTGGTGCTAGAAACCAAATGCCGCAAACACCAATTCTCGCTGTTGAGATTTTTGATGTTTGGGGTATCGATTTTATGGGGCCTTTTGTGAATTCCAATGGGAAATTTTATATACTTCTTGCTGTAGATTATGTTTCTAAGTGGGTGGAAGCTAAAGCCACTCCTACCAATGATTCTCATGTTGTTTGTGAGTTTGTGAAGGAACATATATTTTCTAGGTTTGGAACACCTAGAGTGGTGATTAGTGATGGAGGTTCGCACTTCAAGAGATCCTTTCACGCTCTTCTGAAGAAGTATAACATTTCTCATAAATTTGGCACACCGTATCATCCACAAACTAGCGGTCAAGCTGAAATTTCCAACCGGGAGATTAAGTCCATCTTAGAGAAGACGGTGAACGTTATAAGGAAGGATTGGAGTTATAGACTCAATGATGCTTTGTGGGCGTTTATGACAGCTTATAAGATACCCATCGGTATGTCTCCTTTTAGGCTTGTCTATGGCAAACCTTGCCATCTTCCCGTCGAACTTGAACACAAAGCTTATTGGGATATCAAGGTATGTAATATGGAATTAGATGCAGCTGGTGAACATAGGAAACTTCAGCTTAATGAGTTAGAAGAGATACGAAATGATGCATATGAAAGTTCACGCATTTACAAAGAAAATACCAAGGCTTTCCATGATAAAATGGTTTCCCGAAAGAGTTTTGAAGTAGGGCAGAAAGTTCTTTTATTCCATTATCGTCTTAAATTGTTTCCGGGTAAACTTAGGTCCAGATGGATTGGACCATTTGTTGTTACTAATGTGTTCTCTCATGGTGCAGTTGAAATTATTAGTCCCAAAACAGGGCTGGTTTCCAAGGTCGACGGCCATCGTTTGAAACCATACAATGAGCAGTTTGTGACGGAGAATCAGGATATGATCACATTGAGTGATCCACTCCCGCTGGAGGAGTAATTGGAGATGAAAGTAGGGATGATGACTTTAAACCAAGCGCTAAGTGGGAGGCAACCCACCGGTTTTGTATCTTTATCTTTTTATTTTTAAGCATTTTATCTTTATTTTCTTGTTTTTGCATATCATTTGCGGAATTTCCCACCTTGAACTTTACTTTGAATGATTAAATTACATTGAGGACAATGTAAAGTTTAAGTGTGGGGAGCATTTATATGTTTGTATAGTTTGTTTGATGCCTTTAGTATAAAAAAAATATAAAAAATTGCTTTACGAACTCTGAAATCTAGAAACTTGTGCCTTTAGGATGACACTATCAATATAAGTGGATGGAACCATTTTGATTGCAGGAGTTGAGGAACTAATTAACTAAAAGGACGAACATAGCTCATGAATTACAAAATAACATGATAGTTGTTACCATATCTCGGAATATCACCATATCACATTCTATTTTTATTTTCCCATATTTATCTATTGTTCTCTAAGTGCTTTGGTGGGTCACTAAACATCGACTTGTTATTACTGCTAGGATGAAATAGAGTGATTAAGTTGCTAAAAAAAAAAAAAAAAGACCGACCAATTAGACCAAACGGAATAAAAATGACACTTGGATAGCAATATGCGTGTGTTCTCCCTGTCTCCGTCGCCTAAACAAGCGTGGAACGTAGGATCCAAGGGAACTATCATGTAATATGCTGAAAAGAATCATGCGCTTGGATCCAAAAGATCCAATCATGTGGTCAAATAAAAAAAAAGTGAAAAAGAAAAAGAAAAAGAAAAAGAAAAAGAAAAAGAAAAAGAAAAAGAAAAAGAAAAGAAAATATTATTGTTTTGAATAAAGTCGACTCCTGGTTCCCTTGTATATGCTGGTTGAGTTGATGAAGAATTAAGATTGTTGACCACTGGTTCCCTTGTATAAGCAAGTGTGTTGACACTAGAATTCAGACCAGTAGCTCAATCCAATAGGATGCATAGGTTCATCTTGGCGGTGACCTTCAGACAGATATGGGAAACACCGATCACTTGTCAATATTCGCAAACATCTACCTCTATATCCATCTTCTTAATCTTTTCATTGTGATTGTGGTTTGTTCGACTATCTAATTAGAGATTTAATTACTTATATATGAATTGAATTGAATCAAGGTACCTCCTCCTGTAATCATTTTGGATTCGTTCATAGACTCTTCACAGGTAGTTGGAATTTGGAGTAAAAGGTTTTGTAGGCACACCTCTTGTAAACCTTCACGAGAATATAACTCGTCCACTAAGGATACCTAGGGGTTTAAAGGTCCGTTATTCATGCTAAGAGTAACTGTAGCCTCGACGACACGGAGTTGTATGTATGCTTTAGAATTATTTTATTTTGTTTGATTTTCTCGAGGACTAGCAAAGTCTAAGTGTGGGGGAATTTGATAGGTGTCTAAAACACCTTGATATTTATCTATTGTTTATGCCTTCTTTGCTAAGTTTTCTTGTAAATTATGTATCTTATGTTTGTTTTTGAGTATTTGGGTACTTTGGAGTCATTTGGAACAAAAGAAAAAGAAACGTCTCTTTAAAGGCAAAAAGGTGCAACCGCTGTTGGAAACTAACTATTTCTCATTATTTGCTTTCATTTCTTCATCTCTGTCTGAAAAGTATGTCGGATTTAGTGATGCAAATTTTCTATCTGAAAAGCACGACAACTTTAGTGATGACTCTCATTGAAGAGAAAAAGTGAATATGAGGAGTAAAAGACGGTTGTTGTTGGTGGAAGGCGAAAGAGAGCGTTCATTTGGAGCATAAAGGGACAAATCTATCATTTCCTAGGCGAATACTACCGGGAACCCAGTCAAGGTTAAGGGGATGCCAGCTGGGTATCCCTTATCAAGGTGACCGGACATTGGGTACAACCCCACCTCATAACCCTAAATCGAGAAACAAGTTTTCTCTCATTCATTACATTTCAATTTTGTCTGAAATTGAGAAAGAAAAGCTGTGCAACAACATGGAACCGAGAGATGAGATGATGCCATTAATGGAAGCTCAATGTAAGAAGTCAATGATGGTGTTACGAAGAAACTCAGGGAATAAGAAGGAATTTAAGGAATTGGTAATTATGTGAATCGAGGTAGGGTCGAGATGGAGAGTTTGCTGTTAACAGAGAAGAAGATTTGAATAGTTCCTGATGTGTTCAAATAACTGAGAATACAAGATGTTGGTGCTGTTGAATTATAAAATGGGTTTGAATCAGAAATTCATGAAGCTTACAATGGGATCTGTGAGATTGAAATCAAAGCATATGAGAAGAAATTGGGGATTGTTTTCGATTTAAAGTTGTTGTGAATGATGGGTTCGATATGTTACCCTAGAATCAAGACAGAAGGAATGAAGAATTCAAGTCTAGATGAATGTTTAGGACATGGTTTCTGAGATGAAATGGGGTTTGTTGCTGCTGTTGGTTAGGGGATAAGAAGCCATGAATGGGAGAAGGAAATTACATCTGGTAGCAGCTGCTATTGAGCTAGAATAGTAGAAATTGTTGTGGTCTTGGTATGGCCAGGGTACTGGTGTTGCTGTTTTGATGATGGCAGTACTGAAGGTGGTTGAAACAGAATGAATGCTTGTGCTTGCCTGAGAGGGGATGGCTATGAGTTGCAGGGATAAATGGTAGCAAATATGAAGTTGTTTAAACTGAGTACAATGAGTTGCAGGCAGGAATTTCTATGTCAGTGTGCAAGAGAATCTGTTAGGTTGGGTGCTGAACTGATGGTTTTGTTGAGTCAAGATGAGCTGGTGACTGTGGAGTTACATACAGTAATGGGTTGGTTCAAGTGAGATAGAGGAAGCTTGTTAACATATGTTGGTTTGAAATGGTAGCAGTAGGTAAGAATGGAACTGGCAGTGGCTCAGTTTTATGAGGAGATTATATCTCAAGTTTAAAGAATCAAGTCAGTGGGCAGTCAAGGGAATGGCAGGGTCAGCTGTGTGGTTTAGGCGAGATTTTGAGCTGAAACTCAGGTGGAAGTGAAGCATTTGCTGTCTGATTTTGGAAAGTTATTTTACAGGGAAGATGACTGGAGTTCGTGGGGAGTTTTAATGCAAGTTTTTGGTAGTGTTTGCAACAGATTTGAGATGCCGAGAAATAGGGGGATAACCAAATGATTGTAATCTGATTTTGTGAATGATTGAATGGGTTTTAAACTGAATTTGTATGGATGACAGAGAAATGATGAATTCTGGTGGTTGTGTTGCAGAAGCGACAGATGTATGCTTAGGCTGCAATGGATATGGAGATGATGCAGTGCATAAGACACATAAATGGATTTGAAATGAAATTGCAGTTGGCTAATTTCCAGCCAACAAGGAACTGCAGGGATCTGATGCTGCTATGAAGTACAGCTGAAGTTGTGGGTATAAGTTGCAATTGAGTAGTGGTTGTTAATACTAAGAATGATGATAGCTGTATAAGAAGAATGGGTGCAGTTGGCTGGTTGAACTGTGAAAAATTTGGATAGCCATGTCCAACACTGAAGATGCAGGGCCATCATGGCTGGATGGAGCTATGAAGCACAATCATTGTGCAACACAAAGCTTAGGCCAGTGCAATGGCCTTGGGCAAAACCTACTCAGCTAAATCAACCCATACAGCTCTGATTCAGTGACTGACTCGAACATGACTCAGGGATGTTGACCGTTAGTCAGTCATCGACTTTGACGGTTGACTATTATAGGTGACCGGGTGGACTTTGCCGGTCACCTGAGGTATTTTCTGGCGACAATTCCGGCCAACTTCCGGTACATTTACCAGTTTTTTGGCGACACCTTTTGGGACAGATTTTTACACGGGTTTATCTTGTATGAGCTTGGTGGACACATTGGATATGGGCTTTTGAGACTTAACCTAGTTTTGGAAGGAGAAAAGTTACAAAAATAAAGAGACTTCTACGACTTTATTATCACGTATTCTTCTTGGAGTTTTGGGAGAGAGCCGCAGCTAGGGTTTGCTTTCATTTTATATTTTCATCTTCTTTAATTTATTTCCATTATTATTTGATGATGAACTCCATACTTATGAGTAACTAAAACTCTTCTTGATTAAGGGCGATTTCAAAGCCCGAAATATGAACTCATGATTGATATGCAATAACTCATTTTCTCGCAATTATTTCTGTTATTGTTTGATTTCTACTATGCTAATATTGTTTATGGATTATTTGTTAATGGTTTAAGTTCGAAATTGAATCGTTAGCTCTTAATTCTATTGCTAGTTTAGATTTTCTTCGACCCGTAATTGTCTAGAAATATAAACACAAGTAGCAATATATGGGTACTGATGATGGGACTTTGTTAAGTACCTATATGTAGAAATTGACACTAGTAGGCGATTCATGCTTTTGAGTTCATCACTAGGAGCAACCTTATCTCACAAAACTTAGAGCACTTGTTTAAGTCACACCTAGTAAGCGTACCTCTAGGAAACTTGGAAAGTAGAAACCAGTAGTCGAGCTCTTCCGTATCCAGTGAGCTTCGGAGATAATAACGGAATAGTTGAGCGTACTAATTATTCTAGGGTTGTTAATAATGAGATAATGTTAATAACATAGCTATCTATCAATTTGGTTTGTATTCCGTGGTCGAAAATGAACCTTTAATCAATTACATCTCATATTTGAATACAATTTACAATTTTCAGAATTTCCACAAAAAAATCATCTTTGCTAAGAGTAATTTCATAAAAGCTTTTGCTTAATACACCTCCCTTGGGACGATCCTGCTTACATTATACTACTTGCTAGTGTAAAGAAAAGTAGAGAAATATTATTTGCGAGTTGACACCCCGTCAGTTAGTAAATACAGGGAGTTAATGGTGAAACGCTCTTTTATGGGACATCAATTCCATGCGTTAACGGTTTCAAGGAACATCAATTCCATGCATTAACGGTTTTATGGAACATCAATTCCATGGGTTACCACCTCCTCCCATTTACTTACCCATTTTCCATTCCTTAATAAGACCAGAGTACGTTTCACTTCGACTTGTATAAATAGGTCTTACCTATTTCGACCGAACAACAAGTTCAGTCATGAGCATACAAAACTCAGAAAATACTTGCTATCTTACCACTTGTTAGACTTCCCACTTTTCTGATACAAGTCGTGGTAACACAACTACTCTTCCATAATCAACTATTCTGGTCTCATCACTTTCCTTGCTTCCCTCCCCAAAATCAATCAATGCTTTTCCACTTTGTGATCGAAGCAAGTCTGGAACGACTATTTCTTAGTTTAGGCCGAACTTGTACAGATTGATCTCTCGAATCTAAAGTACTCCCTTGCAGTACATTGTTTAGGATTTAAATTCATTTCTTACCCACACACCCGAAATTACCGAAATCAGTGGAAACCATTTTCACCACAGTGGGAGATTGATCTTTCGGTTACAATGTCAATTTTCGACCGTCGATCTCATACTTCGACCCAGATATCAAGATGGTAGAATAAGACGATCTACTCCGACTCAGCTACCAGACGACCCGATTATCAATCATGACACGACAAGGGATGACTGGGGACTTCCCGGAAGTTAGAAGCAAACGATCTGCCCAAGAACCGACGACTCGGTTATCAGATAACTCGGTAACGGCTGGGGACTTTCCACAGTCACGCGGTGTTTCCAATAAAGCTCGGTCTTACACCCGAAAGGTTCACTTTTCATCAGGAGACCTAAAATCCGAGTAAGTCTTACCTAGACAAGATACATGGTTTGCTATTTCTAGTTTTCACGGGAATGATAAAATTGATAGCCATGTTACGCTTTACCTGGAATGTATACATCACTTGCAATCATAACCAAAAAAATTCATTCCTAAATGATTCATTATAGAATAATAATCCAAAACCCTCATAGGTAATACTTGTCTGTCAACTCCAAAAATCCAGAAAATCAAAACCATAAACCAGGCGTTTCCATTTTCCTTTCGAAAAAAAAAACAACTAAAAAACTAAATAAGAAGTTCAAGAGACAGAAATGTATTCAAGGATAATTTTCCGACAACGGATTGATCCTCTTAGCAAATGCCTCCCTAGTGTTCTAGAGAGCCACCCTCTTCAACTTCAGCTGCTTGTATAAATTTTTAAATTCCGCTTCCTGCTTCTTCACCATGTCCGCGGAAGGACCTTCGACTGCTTCGGCCAGTGATTTTTCAACCTCAGATAAGCCTTCAACGAACCAAGGAACATTGAATTCGAAGTCCACGCACACGTCATGATGGAACCTAAAGCTCGAGATTACATCCTCAGAAACCTTATGACCAGTCACGTTGTACATATCGTCAATCGAAGACAAAGCTTCCTCCACCCGCTTAACCAGAGCAAATCGACTAGTAATTTTCTTAGTTGTGGCAATATGTCCGTAGCGTCCCCATATTTTGGTATACAACGTCGCATGTTTAGTTGGCACACTAAATCCCCCAACCAACACGTGACCCGGATAAGGAACCAGATATGGAGGAACAAAAGTGGCGCATGCGACTGCATCAGTAACTGGCAAAGGATCCCTAACTACAATCGCGCCAGCAGTCCCTGGAGTATTCTCTGCCACTCGAGTCGTGACATGATCTTTATGATGATGAACTTCAATGTCCAAGTCACCAACCGGCATAGTTTCCGCAATGGGAGTTATGGATACACCTTCACTCGGACGGGTTTCCACTTCGAAGCCATCCTCAGGAACGGTTTCCTCCTAGAATATCAAGATTTGGGTTTTACTTCAAAAAAAAAAAAAAAAAAAAAGGAAAAAGGAATGAAGAAGAATAATAACATGGAAAAGACTCACTGATTTGCTTACAGATTGACTAAAGGAGGATTCAACACTATTATCAGAAGAAATACTCTCGCCATCGCCAGACTCTGAACTTTCATCCTTCTCGGATTCCCCATCACCATGGATAGGCTCGGCACCGCCACCCTCCGTCTTGAAAAATAAGGTTTTCTGACTGCTTGCAAGTTTGGCAAAGGCGTTCACGCTGCTAAAACCCTCGACAAGATACAAAACGCATTCTAAAAAAAGAAACAAGGATATACATGATCTAGCTGAAGTTAAGAGGAAAATCATACATACCCGCATGTTGGATGAACTAAAAGTCGGTAGAGATGTGGAATCTGACTGAAAACCGCTTGCACAATTCTTAGACCTTCGCTCTTTCGCTTGGGGACTGTCTGCGTCCGGACCAACGAATTTTCTTTTGGTTAAAGAAGTATCCCTCAACAAAGGATGCTTTGCTAAAATCACGGAAGAAGGCCTACCACGAGTGTTCTCCACTACGATTATCATAAATTACTGGATGACGAGGAATTTACTCTGCCATAATGCGTTAAACTTGGAGGTAGTCGAAGGATTTCGTTCCGAAAGCAAGAAAGGGAGGCTTTTGCCCGACGCAAGAACACTATCATTAAGAATGACCGGTAATGAGTCCTCTTTAGCTGCCAGCTGATGAACAAGAGGGACTCCTTGGTCGAAACCCATATGCCGAGCTGCCCGATCAATATTATAAGAGACTGTCTGACACGATCCTCAAAAGAAAGACTGTATATAACCAGACGTGCAACATTGAATGAATACAATCTCGCCTACGCCCAGATTCTCTCCCTCAGAAAGCAAAGACATGTTTGGAGCAGAAGCAAAAGTATTAACCTAGGCTATGGATGTACACACCGGGGCCCATGGACGAAAATTAGCGGCGCACGAATTATCGAGGGAATCATCCAGGTTTGAGCCAGCTCTTGGGTGCCTATTCTACCAGCGAAGTATTCTCAAACCACCCCAAGACGCGGGAAGTGAAACCAACGGTTTAGGAACGTATTTTTCAAAATGCTCCCATAACCACGCCTTGAGAAAAGCAACATGAACATACGAGTCCACTTTCATGTAACCATTTGAAGCGCGCATGTCCACAACCAAATGATCCAAGTGTGTGTAAAAAAACCGAGAAATAAGCCGCCAATGGGGAAAATGACTCATTTCGCCAACCTTATAGAAAAATTGATGAGTTCCAGATTTATATCCTTCTTACTAGAGCCATCATCGAAAATATCCCGAGATAACCAGAGAACCAAGAATGCCGCGACGTGGAGTGTACAATTCTTCTGATCTGGTGCCAGCTCATCAGGGAACCATTGAGACATCCACCAAATATAGAAACACTTTGTCTCGTTCTCTTTTCGGACAAACCCTTTCGACTTCGCAACCAGGGAGGTACGCACTTTTTCTTCATCATCTGACAACTTGATGTTGAGGTTTCCTTTCATGGGAAGATTAAGCAGGATAGCCACACTTTATAAGAATATAGTCATCTCTCCCCACCTACATATGGCCGTGTGAGTATCTGGACACCACCTGGAGATGAAAGCAACCAAACCCGGGATGTCTTTCCTAATTTGAAGTGATGCAGAAGCCGCGACAACATCAATGATTTGCGCCTTGGTCAAACTAATTCTTACACAATCTTGACTTATCATAAATTGCACTCATTTATCAAAGGAACGCAATGGACTCACAGGGGTTTTGAAATCAATGAGAGAGGCGGGATACTCTTTCCTCTGAAGCTAAATCCGTATTACATTTCCAGGCGGAACCGAATGATCCCCTCCCTCACTCTCCTGACCGGTTAGAAGGAGCGGCACATGCTTGAGAAGACTTCCCCTGGCAGAGACTATCGTGAAGAATTCATCAGCCACGTTTGGCTTGGAATTACCAACGTCTTTCGGTACAACAAAACTTTTCTCAAGTGACATCATAATGAAGATTCTCTCACGCTACTTCCACCTTCAAAAACAACTACAATGGAGCAATACGAAGAGAATTTATTACAGAAAGTGCATGAAAATTATTTTTGTCAGACAAGAGAGATCCACCCAAGACGCAAGCCAGTCTATTTCCAGGTCATAATATGTATACGCAAAAAAGAAAAATATTGGGGACTGACATGCCTCACATCACCTCCTCATGACAAGGTCGTACCCGCATCAGGAAATTCGTGCCCAACCGAGCAGGTGCGCCCCGCCACGGGAACCATGCACACGGCCATACCAGAAAAAGGGGGAACCCTAAAAGCTAGATTTTCACGGGAAGGAAATGACAATCCTCGTGCACACCTACTTCGCACAATGATTGAGGCGGACAACATCACTACAACATTCACGCCTAATATTTATTACAAGTTCAAGAAAAACATACCTACGGCTAGTGTTCACGCCAACAATATTTCTACGAGTTCATGAAAAAGTACACCTATAGCTAGGGTTTACACCAACGCAAAATAAGAAGCAAGATAAAGAAGAATTATCGGAAGGCATACCTGGGATTCGGTTGTCCGCTTTGCTATAATGCCACCACACGGTTGGGATAAATAAATAAGCGTGAAGCAAAAGGAGAAGCCTGCCCTCCTTTTATATGCGTGGTACATGGGAGTTTGAACAATGAAAGGATTTCCTATTTGAGCCAAGTAAGGAAAATAGGAAATCGGTCCTGCAAAGACCAATTACCACGCCAAAATTGTTCACGCCATGCCTTGGACCCACACGCCAAACCATTCACCATGCTTGCCTTCCAAGACCGCGCTTGATTTGACCTTCCAAGTCCCTATCATGCCTTGGTCTCACATGCCGAACCGTCTGCACGTGCTTTACCTCTCCAAGCCGTCCGCGTCGCGACTTGCCAATACCAACAAATTCGCCAAGTCAACATCATGATGTTCCCTAGCCCAGTCAAGGTGATGCGCCGCCAGACCAAGCCAACAATCTTTGTCTCAACACTCCACGGTCTGCATCCCAGTACAATTTACGCAAGGCCGCCAAACACTGGATCATGAACTCTCAATACCTCTCGAAAAAGGTTAGTCGGACTTTCCTGACCATCTTGCATATCCTACATTTCGATTCCGTGTTCGTCTGTCACCATCATATGCTTACCTCGCAACAAGGCACCTGTTCCGAGCTAAGCAGGGGACTTAATGTTGATGGTGGTTTTTAGCTTAGGGGTAAAATTGTAAAACCCTAGTCAGACAATGACATTATAGAACTTGAGTAATAATGTCCAAAGCAAGCACATTTATTGAACCTTTTAATTTGTCTACGAGAAATTACCGGGGTGTCTTTTTTTAAATGCTAATTAGGGTTTCGACAAGGCAAAACCCTAATTCTCACACATCATGCGCCAAAGGCAAAACCATGCCAGCCACACCTATCGTGTCAAGGCATGCCAACCATGCTAGCCACACCACTGTGCCAATGGCAAACCATACCCTCCACACCTATCGTGCTAAGGCATGCTAGCCGCACCATTGTGCCAATGGCAAACCGTGCCAACCATATCCAACATACCAAGCCAAGCCAAACCGCACCTTACCTTGGCCCTAACCATGCCATGCCAATGACATGCCAACCTAGATACACCACCATGAAGGCCTTCCCTACGCGGATACCAAAATGAAGGCGTGCGACAATCGACAGTCGCCCTTCGATCCCAGGAGCAAATACTAGCCGTCCAAGGTGACCAGACAACACATGGGAACCTTTGGCCCAAAACCCTAGTTTGGTCATGCCAAACCCATGCCAAGCCAAACTGCACCTTGCCTTGGTCCTATCCAAGCTAGCCGCACCATGCGCCCACGACAAACCCTTGGCCTCACCATGCAAAGACAAACCGCACCTTGCCTTGGCCCTAGCCAAGCTAGCCGCACCATGCGCCCATGGAAAACCCTTGGCCCCACCATGCCAAGCCAAACCGCACTTTGCCTTGGCCCTAGCCAAGCTAGCCACACCATGAGCCCACGGAAAACCCTTGGCCCCACCATGCCAATCCAAACAGCACCTTGCCTTGGCCCTAGCCAAGCTAGCCGTACCATGCATCCATGCTAAACCCTTGGCCCCACCATGCCAAGCCAAACCGCACCTTGCCTTGGCCTTAGCCAAGCTAGATGCACCATGCGCCCATGCCAAACATACCTAACCATGCCACCATGCTGGCATTTCCTACCCGGCTACCAAAACGAAGGCGTGCGACAATCAACGGTCCCCCTTCAATCCCAGGAGAAAATCCTAGCCATCCAAGGTTACCAGACGACGCATGGTAACCTTTGGCCCAAAAACCTAAGTTTGGCCACGCCAAACCATGCCATGCCAACCTAGCCGCGACACCATGCTGGCCTTCACTACACGGCTACCAAAACGAAGGCGTGTGACAATCAACGACCCCCTTCAATCCCAGGAGCAAATCCTAGCCATCCAAGGTTACCAGACGACGCATGGTAACCTTTGGACCAAAATAATAAGTTTGGCCACGCCAAACCATGCCATGTCAACGACATAATAACCTAGCCGTGCCACCATGCTGGAATTACCTACGTGTGTACCAAAACGAAGGCGTGATACAATCGACGGTCGCCCTTAAATCCCAGGAGCAAATCCTATCCATCCAAGGTTACCAGACGACGCATGGTTACCTTTGGCCCGAAAACCTAAGTTTGGCCACGCCAAACCATGTCATGCCAACCTAGCCGCGCCACCATGCTGGCCTTCCCTACGCGACTACCAAAATGAAAGTGTGCGACAATCGATGGTCGCCCTTCAATCCCATAAGCAAATCCTAGCCATCCAAGGTTACCACACAACACATGGTAACCTTTGACCAAAAATCCTGGTTTGGTCACGCTAAACCGCGCCAAGGCATGCCAACCTACCATTCCACACCAATGACATGTCAACCTAGCCGCGCCTCCATTCCACGCTAATGGCATGCCAACATAACCGCGCCACCATGCCACGCCAATGACATGCTAACTCAGCCGCGCCACCATCTGGCCTTCCCTATGAGGCCACCAACAAACGAAAGCGTGCGCCGATCAATGGTTACCTTTCCTCTTAAGATGCAAAATCTCGACCATCGAAGGTCACCAAGCTAACAAGTCTTCCAAGCTTTAATTGCCAGGAAAAAACAACATGCTACATGTTTTCCATAAAAACATTCGAGACATCAACATATATCACAAACTGGGGGATCCTCTTTGGGTATTGGTTTGGCAGTTTACAACGTGCGGCGTACACTACGCCCGTCATGAGGAAGTGTCATAAGGGTGAGGCGGTTATTAAATACAGAGAGTTAATGGTGAAACGCTCTTTTATGGGACATCAATTCCTTGCATTAACGGTTTCATGGAACATCAATTCCATGCGTTAACGGTTTTATGAATCATCAATTCCATGCGTTACCACCTCCTTCCATTTACTTACCCATTTTTCAATTCCTTAATGAGACCAGAGTATGTTTCACTTCGACTTGTATAAATAGGTCTTACCTATTTCCACTGAACAACAAATTCAGTCAGGAGCATACAACACTCAGAAAATACTTGCTAGCTTACCACTTGTTAGCCTTCCCACTTTTCTGATACAAGTCGTAGTAAAACAACTTCTCTTCCAGAATTAACTATTCTGGTCTCATCACTTTCGTTGCTTCCCTCCCCAAAAGCAACCTATTCTCCTCCACTTTATGACCAAAGCAAATCTGGAACATCCATTTCTTGGTTTAGGCCGGACTTGTACAAATTGATCCCTCGAATCTAAAGTACTCCTTGCAGTACATTGTTTAGGGTTTAAATTCGTTTTTCACCCACACACACGAAATTAACGAAATCAGTAGAAACCATTTTTACCATAAACAGTTTCATTTGAAAAGCTTAATTGCCTAGTCTGGAAAGAATAATGGTAAGTTCTCTTTCTATACGTCTGCAGACAAGCCCATTCTAGACTTTTGAACATTCCGAGATTAGCTCCCAAGTTACCGAAAGCTATCCCGGTTATGTGGAAGGCTAATATAGATGGATGTTCTATTGGTAATCAGGGTCCTTCTGGTTATAGCGTGGTGTTTTGTGACTTCCGCAGCATGGATAGAGGATGTTTAGCTCAGAATTTGGGTATCAACAATTCTACTATAGCTGAGCTTTAAAGTGCCATTTATGCTTTTAGATTGGCCCAATCTAAAGGAGTTCAAAGACTTTGGCTTGAGTGTGGCTCAACCTTTGTCTTACATGCCATCAAAAACCCAAATTTGGTTCCTCGGTCTCTTTATACTCACTGGAGCAATTGTTTGAAGTTCGCTTCTACCATCCAATTTGTGTGTACTCATATGTACCGAGAAGGTAATTCTGTTGCGAATTTATTGGCTAAACATGGGGCTCTGATGGAGTCTCGTTGGAGGATTGATCCCCCAAATTTTATTAAACGAATATACTTTACCGTTGTATCGTTTTAGAAATATGTAATTTTTTTTTTTAATTTTCTTCTTCTCTTGTTGGAGGTAAGGCCTGGTCCCCCTCTTTTATTTTTTATTGATTTTAATAAAATTGCTCCCAGTGTGCCAATGCCAAGGGTATCTTCTCAAAAAAATAAAAAAAATAATAATAATAATAATCATTACCCACTGAATTCCAATTGCGGTACTCTCAGCATATTCTTGGCTTTCAGATCTTACATATTTCAATCTTTTTTCCTCCTTGTTTTTAGTTTGTGTGTGATCATTGCTCCTACCTTTAGTTTGGTATTTCACCATGGCATATCTTTATACTGGTGAACACTACTAGTTATCCCTTTTTATGTTTCTCTTTGTACCCGTGTATTATAAGTGCTATATGTGAAAAGCATATGGTACCAAGTACACCACCAATTTTTTTGTTCGAACACCTCCATGGACAAACTTGTTACAGTCAGTAGTGTAAACAATATATGAGATCATGTACTTGAGTTGTATAACAAGTTTACTTGAACGATTTAAAAAAAATCAATATCCAAGAATCAACATAGTGTGTACCCAAATTGTATGTGAACCGAATTCAACAAAAACAAGTATTGTACACTATATTTTGAGATACAAATTCTCAAGAATAAATCTTGTAGGATCGACATGGTCTTTTAGACTCAAAACTATCTAGGTTGTTTAACATACTACTTGTGATATATTTATTATAAAGATAGACAATACAACGCAAGACACCAAAAGTTTTGTTAGCGAGGAAAATTGCAATGTGTAGAAAACCCCGGACCTAGTCCGAAACTTGAAAACCACATTATATTATGCCGCTATAGATGCTAGCCTACTATTAGACTTCAAATTAGAATATAGTTGAGACAAAATCGACCTTACGAGCACTTCAACTTCAGTTGTGATCCTTTATGTCTCTTTGATCTCACAATACCCTACATAACATGATTCCTTAGCTGACGTCCTTTATAAGCCTAGGAGTTGCTTCGACCTAGGAGAAGACTTTTCACTATTCTACCTCTAACAGAAAGCTTATTTGATTTTTTTTTAAAGATATTCTGTCAAGGTAATGAAAATCCATATGCTTATGAGTGATGTTCAAGAAAAAGAAAATATCGAGCAAGCTCAACAGTTTACACTATTTACTTTTCAAACGTTATAGAGATGCACAAACCATGTGGTGTATCAACTTGTTTTCTTCACGTGCTACTCTTCTTATTTATTATCTACCAACTATTAGACAAAGTTGCGCTAGTGGATACAATCTTTAGTCACGAGGCTCGCACATGATGGTATGTCTGAAGTATGCGAACCTTTAGCATTGCTCTAACCTGTAGAAATTGAATTGGACTTATCTTGATGAACTCAAGCTATAGGTGATCTAACAGATATTCATGCATTGTACTCTGCTAGCCCCTGGTGTTGTTTTCTTGTACGAGTGCAAACTTCTTGACTAGTTGTGTTAGATCAATGCTCGGTTGCATCCACTAACCATTAGTATATATGTCAAGTTTGGTTGTCAAGATAAATTCAAAAACTTGTTCTTTTGGATTGCTTACAAAATCCAACTTCATTCGGCTAGATTTAAGACATAAAAATATTGATACATGCTCTAGTTATTCATTGAATACCTGAAGAAGTATTGAAGATCAAACAAAGTATCATCCTTCAAATTGAGATGGTAACTATTGAATTTGACTTGTTTCATTTTTATCAAGTTCTTATAGTCGTATATCATTGAAAACATAACATGTGAAGTTAGTTCATAGGCTTAAGTATATGGATGACTTGATCATTAATATGATTTAAGTATCAAAAGTAAAGGATATACGTCAGTTGTTTCCACGACTTTTATTGAGTTACGTAGTATAATTTTCTACACTTTCGTGATTTCACTATAACACTAACATGACTTGTATCATTGATTAGTGTTGAACTTCCTAGAAACTAGTTATGTGTATATAGTTGTGAATCAGGACTATGAACTCATGTTAGAACAACCTTTATTTGGACATGATTTAAGTTTGTCTACACTTAAGTTAAATTTCTAAGTCTAATAGGATTCAGGACCGATCCCATTTATGGCCCATCTTAGTTTTGCATAATTTCAAAATCTCAGTTCACTCTAGATCTTTTGGATTTCGAAATATGTGCAAGGCGAATTGGAAAGTTTTATGATAGGAAATATTGAACTCGTATCTAAATCCAATATATCATTATTCATATTTACTCATTTAATACTCAAATCCAAATCCCATTAATTTTACCGTGATATATTTTCTTTACTATCTTAGTACCAAAAATTGAGGTGCTTTCATTTTCCAGAAGATTGCAAATAACTAGTTGACTAATTTAGCAGAGTACATGAGTTTACAACTAGCTAATATAGGTTTTTATACTAGAATGTATATCAAGAATACAAAACAAAGCTAGGCTAAGTTTGCCTTTGTTAGTGGTGGTCAGGATTTTTCCGTGGGAAAGATAAATCAAAGGCTGTGGTTCTCCCTACCACACCCTACAAGTCGCACACGTGGTGTTAATTCCAATATTATGAATGAAAAATGAATACTCAAGTCAAGATATGGAATTTCAAAAATTATAACGGGGAGGTTCGAACTCATGACCTATTGTGTCATAAGAGTGGACTCTAACCATTGTTCCACCTTGGTTAGAATTGATAGAAAAGATAAATCAACAGTGGTGGTCTGTTCAACTTAAATGCCATAATTGGTAATGCACATAATAAATAATCTACTTATTATAAAGTGTTTTATTAATTAGTGTTTCACTAATTGCTCATAATAAATGACTAATTATTTTTTAATTATAAATGTTTTATTAATTAATTATAATATTCATTACTATTAATAAGTATAATTTTGATAAATAATATCAATAGACATTTTCTGCGTCAATGAGTAATAGAAGAGGTGGAGGCCAAAAGATTAGTGGTGGTTAAGGGAGGATCCAAGCACAATTATATTTATTTTTGTTCTTTTATCGTAAAATGGGATGCAAAGTCCATTTTTCACATGTATCCAGCTTGCCAAGAATTTTTTCTCCATCTCTCCTCAAAATCCTGGCTCCGCCCCTGGTTTGTGGTGGAAGAAGTAGTGGCGATGAATGCTGGTGAGTAGTGGTGGAAAATATTAATTCTATGTTGTCGTTACAACATCGATAACATCGTAGTGTGGAAGATGTGGTTGGTTGTTTTTAACACTTTTGATAAAGGAAGGTACCATATATTTCATGGATGATATCATACAAGACAATATTTTTATGTTCGTAGTTGGATCACCCAAATGGTACCCATGTTATCTTTGGTACTATGTCGTATAAATCATGATTTTTAAATGTTAAAATAAAATTGATTGCAATACAAAAAAAATATATACACGGAAAAAAATTAATGAAACTAATCAGTTGACCTAATTTTGGTCAATCTAAACCTCATAATGGCATTTATGATTGAAAATTAGAATTACGTCCAACAACCTACTTGGGATGGGCGGCAGTGATGGTGGCAGTGGTGGAGTGAAAAATTGACATTGAGGAGGCCTGTTTTTTTTTTTAAAGAAACATGTAAACTTTGGTAGATTAAACCATAAAAAAAGTGGATTCATATGGTTTTATGGTGGGGGCGGGTATTGGTGAAAAAAAACATATTATGCTAATTTCGTAAAGCCACAAAATGTGTAACGTTATATTATAAAGTATAAAACGTGGTTGATCATTCTAATGTTAAAATAAGCTCGATAAAACACACGTCCATTTTAAAAAATTGGTGCAATCAATTGCCATGTTATGTAATAACTAAACGAACGACATGAATCAAGATCAGAACATATGAAATTATTTATTATCGATTTTTTTATATAAAGAGTGGTCAGGATTTGTCCTTGGCAAAGATAAATTTACCGCTGGGGTTTGTTCAACTTAACCATTTTTTTACGTTTTATTAATTAGTGTCTCATTGATTGTTCATAATGATTAATTAAATTTTTATTATAAATGTCCCTTTAATAATCTAACATAAATACATAATTTTATTAATAAATAATTTTACTAAAAACTATATTAATTCTAATGGTGGTAGTGGAAGTAGGGTTAGTATAAGCGGTGGCGGGTGTTTGTGAATGGTGGAGGCGGTAACATTACTATTGGTGGAAGAAATAGTGGAGGTGGATGGTTTTTATGGTGGTGGGAGTTGGTAATAGTAGTGTATAATAATAGTTTTTGCTTTTTAGTGAGTTTTATTGACCAAGTAAAAAAATAATCTTCACATAACATGCAACATTGTATTGTGAAAGATGCAATTGGTTGTTTTTAGCACGATTTGACAAAAACCAAATATTTCGAGGATGATTCCGGAACGTATAAGACAATATGATCATGACTGTTCGATCACCCGTACTATATAAAGGCAATTGGTGTACCCGCGTAAGAGAATATTACCGCTCTCTCAAGTACTATTACATTCTTTTTCCTGAAAGACCATCAATGTCGAGTTGTTTCGCGACAACTACCTACAAAGACAACAACTTTCACTCAATTCCCGATATAAAACCTTATTGACCGGGAAAATGTATTTGCATTCTAAAATATTTGTTTGAAAATTATGTTTTTTCATCAAAATCATCATAAAAAACTCTAAATCATAAATCTAAATTTACTCTCCGATGTTTATAGAATATTTTTTATATTTTACATTCTCAAATCATGCGACCTCTTGATGACAAATCAACAATATCAAATTACGGATCAATATGTATAGGTTTCATTCACTGGGTTAGAAGGTAGAGTAGATATAGATGGGTAGATCACACAAAAAAGAACATGACTGAGAATACTTCAATAATTTGGTAAAGAGATAAGGTCAAAAATTTAAGATTAACTTTCTATAGGACTAATTAGATCGGCTTCGATAGGAGCTGACTAAAATATGTATTAATAATAATTTTCACGTAAGACAATTGCAAAACATAGTTTGGCCAACTCTGCCTATGTAAAGAGTGGTCAAGATTTGTCCTTCGTCAATTGCTATGTTATGTGAAAAGAAGGTGATATCTAAGATTGAGGTATAATTCAAATCTATTAGATTCATACCATTTACAACTAGATGCCTTGAAAAAAATTGACGTGTTGTTATTATTATTACAGGCAAGGGATACATTGACCACACTAGCGCAAATAGCTCACTTCGCAAATGATTGGTGTTGCATGTACTGTCTAGAATGCAACGAGGAATTTGAGGAAACAAGGCACCAAAGGCAGTGTCCGGAGTATTTTGGATATAATAACTTAGACCCGATGTAATAATTATGTTCTTTTTTTTTTTTAGTTTTTCCAAAATCTATTTATTTAAGAAAAATGAACATTGCAAATACATAACATCAACAAAAATTAGACAGATTGCGTTTGACAATAATGGCTACTGATTGTCCGGAAACAACAAAACAAAGGAATTATTGTACAAGAATTGTTGGGATATATAACGGATTACTTAATACGAATGAAAGAGGTATAACTATTTCGATTTTGAAATCACATAAAGTTCACAGTAAAAGATGACATCAAGTTTAAAGTTAGTCAAAAACATAATATGGCTAACTAAAATGGTGGATCGACATCATCTACATAGTTTAGTTAGTAGATTAGTTTGATTTTTATTATGTTTTCTACTTATCTACACCATTTTGGAAGTTTTATCTACTCTTTTGAGGTTTATGTTCGCTTTAATGGCGATTCTTGGTTATTGGGTTGAGATTTAAGATCAATAGTGATGCTCTCCAACGACGAAACCTTCATCTTGGTTGTCTCCGGCGACAGAATCTACATCGGAATCTTCATCATCAACTTATCCGGCGACGGAACCTCCATATGTGGTATTTTTGACGATGGAAGCTTCATAAATTTTTTTTCTATTCTCTGGCTATTTGGAGGATCGACAACATGACCATGATACATGAGTCAGCTGGAGCGAAACGGGAGCATGTGATGACTTTTATGGACGATATTGATAAGCCGATTTCACTGAGATGAGCGCTGTTGACGACGTATTTCCAAAAAATATTTAAACTTCCATGTTCATATAGAGCATTATCTCATTATAAGCAATGAACCTGAATAAAAAAATGTCTGGAAGTTAAGATTATATTTCTTTCGTTTGAGCAAATCTCCGCCGGTAAAATATTAAAGGAAAAAACAAAGGAAAAAAAAGAGGAAAATCCCAACAATTTTTATGACAAACACATATTAAATCATAAGGAGTTGATAAGTATTCGGGACACAAATTATACGATATATTAAAAATGAACCAACATCACGGCACGGGTTAAGGGCTAGTCTATAATACAAAACAAAGCTTGGCTAAGTTAGGCTAGATAAAGAGCGTCCGAGATTTGTTTAGGAGGGGGATAAATCTACGATCGTAATTTGTTCAACTTAAATAATATAAATGTTTTATTAATTAGTGTCTCATAATAAATGATCTATTAATATTTTTCATTATAAAGTGTTTTTTTAATTAGTGTTTCGCTAATTTTCTTCATAATAAATGATCTACTAATTTTTTTCATTATAAAATGTTTTATTAATTACTGTTTCACTGATTTCTCATAATAAAATGATTTATAAACTTTTTAATTATAAATGTTTTCTTAATTAATTTAATAAATATGTATTTCCATTAATAAAAATAAAAGTCACAGTAGACATTAGTGGCGGTAGTGACTGGTTGTGGTGGTCAGGGGCGGTAGTGGGCGGTGGAAGTTTTTAGAAAGTGGTGGAGGCGGAAACATTAGTGGTGGTCAAGGGTGGAGCCAAGCTCAATTATAATTATTCTTGGTCTTTCAATCACAAAATGAGTTACTAAGTCCATTTTTCACCTGTATCCAACTTGCCAAGAATTTTTGCTCTCCCTTCCTCAAAATCTTGGTTCCGCCCCTGATTGTGGTGGTCGAAGAAGTAATGGCGGACAATATTAGTTTTGTATCATAACAACACGGATAACACTGTATTGCGATAGATGTGGTCGGTTTTTTTTATCACAATTGATAAAGGAAGGTACCATATATTTTAGGAATGATATCAAATCATATAGGACAAAATGTTCATGATCGCTGGATGCTATCTCCGGTACATGGTCGTATAAATCATGGTTTTTAATGTTAAAATATAATTCATTGCAATATAAAGAGAATATACGACATAATTTTGTTCAATTTAAACACCATACATGGTATTTGTGATCGAAAACTAGGATTACGCTCAACAACCTACAGGGGTGGGCGGCAGTGGTGGTGGAATTGGCAGAGTCATAAATTAACATTGAGGGGCTACTTTTTTTTTTTGAAAGAAACATGTAAACTTTGGCGGATAAAACCCTGAATATATATGGGCTAATTATTATTTATAGGATAAAATTAACAATAAACTATGTTAAGGAGGGATAGAGCGAGGTTAGTCGACCATTGGCTCCGCTGCTGGGTGGTGGTGGAGAAAGAAATGATATCATGTTGTTTTGGGGTGGCGATGCCTATTGATAAGTAACAATAGACTATGTTAAGTTCGTAACCCTGCAAAACGTGCAACCTTATATATAAAGTATAAAATGTGGTTGATCATTTAATGTTAAAATAAACTCGGTTAAGACACATGACAATTGAAAAAAATTATAGAATCAATTGTCATGTTAGTTAATAACTGCAGACGGACAACACCGATCAAAACCAGAGCATATGAAATTACTTATTATCGAGCCGTGCCATTACATCACGGGTTATATTCTAGTATATATATTATATTATAGTTTTTGATTTGGTATATTCTGCTTCCAAACAAGCCTTGGTCATAACACTATAAAAAAAATAGAGTGTTGTACTCATTTTGGGACACACATGAGTTGTGTGGTAGTTAATTAATAGTAACTAAGTATGATTTGATTAGACAAACACATGATTAACTGGTATAAATTCTTATTTAGGGTCAAGAAGCTTTAGTAGTACCGTTAGAGGGAAGATAAGAATCACACTTTGGTTTTCGTTATTTATTACTCATAGTAGTTATACTCTAGATAAGTTCTTATTTAGTTTATGGTTCATCTCTTGAAATATAAAGCCATTAGGGACTTTGAGAGATTCTGAAATCTTGATAGAATTTATTGATTATCCAATGTTAACAATCTTCGTTTTCTGAGAAAAATTGAATAGTGGAATCAAATACAAGTTGTTGTTGTTGTTGTTGTTGTTGTTGATGATTAAGAAGATTGAGGACTTGAAATTATTTTGTGTTTCTGATCTTGACGTGATTACCTAGTTGACTTGATTGTCTGGGACAAATAAGTTGTTTATTTCGCTAAACATAATTATGATCGACAAGTTGTCTAGTATATTTGGTATTTGTGAGTAGTTCACAAATAATTTGGTTTTTGATGTTCGTAAGACATCCTGAAGGAATTGGGTTGTAGAATTCCTCACAGCGGTAAAAGAAATCCTGACAATGGACTCTATTAAGGGGTTCACATGTTAGGTCATATTGGATATAGGCGCATGCATAATAAGAAAACTGAGTAACCAGGGGTTGTTTATTCGATCTCAACTGCACGGGGTTGCAGTAGGAATTGGCATAGAAAATTAATTCTGAGAGTACTCAAAACTGGAATAGGTCTAGGGTTTTCCCAGCCAAAAAGTGTCCTTCATTAATAAAATCTTGCGTGTCGTATGATTTACTTTACATTTATGTGTTATCATTGTTATATTTACAGTTCAAATAAATACACTTGTAGGTTAATCTCATCTTGATAGTTCCTTTAACTAATATGTTATCTATTAAACTTCTATTATTACCAAGATCACCTTGCTGATTTAATCTTTAATCTTTATATGATCGAAAATGTTATACAAGGTGTGTCTGACGTAGGTTATTGCAAAATAATTGGTGGTGTACTCAGTATCTTCGTCTTTTCAAGTTGTGTTATGATGTTATTTATCATGTCCTTGACTTACTTTTCTACGGTTATTGTGGTTACCGGTATATTACCATTTGGTAGTGGCACACACTCCTGAAAATATTATACATCCTTTAGGCTTCTTGGTGTGTCCACAATTCCTCTTTGACTTTCAGACTATAAAATTTGTGAACACTTTTGGATGAAGCCCTTGGAAACTTTTGGACATCATGGTTGTTGTTAATCCGGTGTACCCTTATCATTTTATAACCGGGTATCCGTTATCTGGCATAATCTACACCAATTATTATTTTTTGGATTTTATCTAAAATTTCGAATATATGATACAGATACGGATTCTTCACTAATGGCCAATGTTTTAATCTTGTTAGTATGTTTGAAAGTAGTATAATTGTCTTACTGGGTATTGTCGAGACAAGAAGTGTTTAAATCCTTAGCCAAGAAAATATGAAAAAAAATTGACGCAGGTTTTATTCATCATTTATAATCGGATTTTGAGTTTGACTTTTTGGATGTTGTTATTAACTATAAAGAGGTAATTTATTTATTTTTCCTGGTATTACCTGAAATATGCCGGAGAAATCCTGGTATTACCGGAAATATGCCGGAAACTCACCTGAAAGTCCTCTTCAGGTCACTGGAATCTTCTTATCCGTCGATTGAATATTTCTTCACGGCACGGTCCAAGTTAACGGTCAAACAGGTCAAGCTGTTAGTCATGAAAGTCAAGTAAGAGGTAGTCAGCCGAGATAGCTGGTCTAACTCGGTCAAACTGGCTGATTTATTACGGCTCATCAAATTCATTGAGTTGACTCATCGGCTAGGAAATCCGACAGAGTTCCGTTTGTTTCTTCGACATCTCCAGGCAAAATTCATGCCATTCTTCTTCTTCCATGTAACAAGCCTAACACGATCTATGTTTCCATTCATTCAACACAGTTTTGAGAACCCATTCTTCTGAGTTATATATTGAACTCTTTTCATGTGTTATTAGAAACATCAGAAGCTTCGATTCACATCTTTGTTCTCTTTTAACAGTTTCTCCAATTTCTTCTCCACTGCATCACCAGGACTCGAATACTTCAACTCCATAATCTCACACACCAACGCAGTTTCATGACCATACCCATCTCTGATATCTTCTCTCTCGAGAAACAGCAGAAAGACTCATCGATTAAACCCATTATAGACTGTAAATTGCTCCGATTCGTCAAAATCCTAACCTCAATTTCTTCTTCCTCTATGCACAGCAGCAAACCCATTCCTTCTAATTACCACCATCTTCATCAGATCCCCCTGTTATTCTCTCAATTTCTGTAATTTGAGCATTAACAGGTGTTCCAGTCGAACCCATTTGAGAACAACCACCAATTCCTTCTGTTACTAACAAACCCTAAATCCACCATCTCAGTTCTTCAAATAGATTCAACCCTTGAGCATCACCAACAACACCCGCATCTATCAAATTCAGTTCCACCATATCCCTCACTTCCTCATCTTCCATTTCCTGATTTCAAACTCATCTTTGTCTCGGTTTCACTAGTAGCGGCTACTGTTTTTTTTCTTCTCAGGTGTGCAAGAATGAATGAGAGGAAAGGGGGAGTCTCTCGATTTTAGGGTTGAGTTGAAGTGGGGTTGTACCCAGTGTTCGGTACCTTGATAAGGGATACCCAGATGGCATCCCCTTAACCACAGCTAGTCTTTGTTTAATACTCCTCCAATTAGAGTTTTCCCTTCTTAACCTTGACTGGGTTCCCGATAGTATTTTCCTAGGAAATGACAGCTTTGCCCTTTGTTCTCAATTTGAGTGATTTATTCTTCTTTTTGTCTGCATGACTCCAAAGTACCTATGGAACTCAAAACAGGCGTAAAATGCATAATTTACAAGAAAAATAGCAAAGAAAGCATAAACCATAGATAATAAATACAGTGTATTCTACACCCTGTCGAATTCCCCCACACTTAGACTCTGCCAGTCCTCGAGCAAATAAAACTAAAACTCACAACTTCAAAGCGTCCGATCATTCGAAACATCCAAAGAGCTATAAGAACATAGAGTTTTTGCATGCTAGTAATAAGAAGTTAGAAATACTAAAGAACATATTCTTATTCTTAAATGTTGAGTGAGAAATAACCACACCATAATGAGAGAACGCGTGTTTGAGAGTGATCAATAAGTAATTCGCCTCGACTTCTGCCTCACCAAAAAGAATTTTATGATAATTGCACTCAATAAGACTACTTTTTTATGGGTATCACATGTGTGAAGGTAGGAATGAAGATAAAATTCCTATAACACGTTGAATAATAGGAATAGAGCTGGCAATGGGCCGGGTTAGGGTCAACCCGTTATGGGTTAGGCGGGTTACGGGTTGGACATAGTCAACCCTAACCGTATACAGGTCTACCCGGTGGGTTGGCGGGTCAACCCTATAATTCGAAGTCAGCTGTTAAAAGCTAGCAAAAATTTATGTTGGACGCGAGATTCGAACCTAACACGTAATGGTTATAACTATACAATCATAACCGCTGCACTACGTGCTTGCGTTTGCATTTGTTCACCTATTTTTTCCATTATGATAATATTCTGTAGTATTGGTGTATTGACTTTTTACTTCAAAACCCTAAGCTACCTTTTATAACTTCACCTTCACTATTTCGTTTCCTCTTCTTTCTTTTATTTTCTGCTCGACTGTGCCTCTCTGTGTATGAATCTCCTCATTTTTTTCCTTTTTTATACCCACTAAGTAACGATCTTGCCCTAATATTTTTTATTTATAACAAACACATTGCCGTCTTCACTTCTCTTCATGTTACAGATCAATTTTTTTTTATACAGCTTTGTTATCTTCAATCCTTACTATCTTTAATTTTGTCTCTCTACACTATTATCCCTTCTTTGTTTATGAATTTCTTATACAAGAACAATACAGTGAGTCAAAAGATTTACAGAAAGAAATTAATTTCTCTGTAACTTTTGATATGGGTATTTATTATGTTATGTGTAACAAGACATGATGTTGAGTAACATTTCATTTTTCTTTTATTATCTGTATTAACATTTAATCTTTTTAATCTTTATCTCAATTACATATCCATTATCATGATTCATGAATCTAAGAATTTCAATTTTGATTGATTGTTTGGAATTAACTTTGAATGATGATATTAATATACTTGTTGATATATGCATCCATAGATCTGAACCGATCAATAAAGGTGTGAGTAATTAGAAGAAAAACCTTAACATAAATGAACGCTTGAAAATTAATTACTGAAATGTTCATGGATATGATAGATTCTTGGGTGATTTGAGAAAAATGGGTTCTACATTTCTTAATCAATATTTAATATCCAGTGAATTACAATTTTAAAAGAAAAACAAGTATTTTGACGGGTTGGCGGGTTAACCCGTGGGTTAGACGGGTCAACCTTACTATCCAACGGGTCCTAAAACCTCAACTCTAGCCCGACCCTACTAACTAACAAGCCGGGTTAAGACGGGTCGGGTTAGGTCCAACCTGCAGGTTTTGACCCTAATTGCCAGTTCTAGGTGGGAAGGACAACTTCCGAAATATTTTAAAAACCCACATCTTTTAACATTTTGAAAAAACATTTTTTCTGACGATCTCTAAGAAAGGAAATCAACCACTATTATCAAGGATGAGATTACTTACTCACCTTCACATCCGATTGCCAAGATGATAACACCACTCTCACAACATCCAATAGAAACGTCTTCATCTTCTTGGTCTTCGTCTTCGGCTTCAACTATTGATGATAAACTCTCGAACTTCATAGATCCTTGACAATTTGTAACATTTTCCTTAAATCTTTGTCGCTTAAAACTTCCTTATAGATTTTCCTTCCCACGGCTTATTAAATAAATACATAAATAAAATTTCTATTGTTTCGATTTTTTTTTTTTTTCAATCAATTTTTTTTTAAGACAAGAGAAATAAAATACAAAACAAAGTGAAAATAAAACAAACCGTAGCCGTGGGAAGAGTACTTTACCGCTTGATTCTTCACAACTTATATCGTCTCGAAATCATAAACTTAAATAATTCTCACCTTTTGATTTTCTTTTCTCTTGTAAATAAGTCTTCAACTTGTATGTTTAATTATGCTCATTGTATTGTAAGTCTTCAACATATATGTAAAAATATGCTCACTGTATGTTGCTTTACTTGAATATGGAATTTGTTCTTTCTTGTTTCGTTGCTTGTAAACCTTGAACGTCTTCAACTTTCCTTGTAGATTTTGATGTCGCTCATTGTGATGATGATGGAGTTTTTATGGATCCGTTGTTGTCGAGAGAATGGTGCTAACTGCACATCGAACTACAAGAAGGAGGCTTTCATCCATAGACGTCACCCTCATGATTGACAAAAATTAACACTCAAGGGATTAAAAATAGTGCTGAAATTGGTGCGAAGTTGGGTAGATCACCATTATACTCGGAATTAACGTACGGTGAAACACACTCAAAACAAAGCTTTTTAGTCAGCTGCAAAAAAATTATGGTCGGTACATCACATGATATAAAAACGGGTAGTCTCCACTAATGATTGATCAACAACTCTAATAATACATTTCCATCTGCACTTCATTTGCCACCGGCATGATTAAATCCATTATTTAACACTCTAACAAGTAAGAAATCCGAATGTAGCTCCCTAACACTTCCAAGTTCAGTTATGTCGGTCAGAATTCTCTATGTAAACATACCTAGAAGTATGCGAGTGACTCTAAAATCTCTACAAGTTGGAGGTTTTTTTTTAAATGCTTAACCACTCCCCCACACTTAAACCTTACATTGTCCTCAATGTAATTGAATCCTCCTAGTAAAGTTAAGGTGGGAAATCCTTACATGATATGGAACAAGAAAAATATAAATAACAAAATAAAAAGCATAAATATAAGAAATACAAAACCAATGGGTTGCCTCCCATGAAACGCTTGGTTTAAAGTTGCTAGAACGACTTTGCTCTCGTAAGATTCACTTCCCATATACTAACAATCTGAAAATTTGGGGATCCACCCATAGTACCTGTTTTGCAAACACTAGCTTCGTACAAATGTTAGCACAATAAAACAATAGTGAAATTATCGCACGATAGAAATTCCCCCCACACTTATTCTTTTCCACACCAAGAAGTGTATAAAGAACATGGAATTTGGGAATCTATGGATTCCTCTTGGCAAACCTGCATAGTGTTATAATCAAGTGTTTCTAATGGTAGATATCGAGAAACAAAATCATTCAAAAATACTTTCGAAGAACATACATTTAAATCAATAAGATGTAAAGGACAAGAATCAATATGCAAAGGGTTAGACAAACCTTGCACAATCTATTGTATTACGGAATCCTCTTCATCCTTAAAAAATTCAAGTAAATTACTTACCTCTTGCATATCATGGTCCTCTATCAAACCTTGCAACCATTCTTCATCATTTTATACCTTAACTAAAGTCTTGGCATCATTAAAATCATTGGCAATTTCAATTGGGTCTTCCACGAATTCAATCAATTTGGTTTCATTATCAAGCATCACCTCTTCAATATCCTTGTCATCAGAATGGGGCCATTCCTCTCTCATAAAATCTTCTTCGGTGTAAATTATAATATCTTATTGTGAGGGTGTTACACCGTTTATAACAATAGGCAAGTCATACCCCATCTCCTCCTTTTGAATATGCGAAGGATCATTATTATGATCTGGAGTTGGAATAACTTCCTCATTGTTGCAATGTGCATACACTTTTGCAGATTCAAATCTTTTAAAAGAACTTATTGCATCATCATCAAGCTCTACATTTTGAATATGTGCTTGATCATTATTAAGATCAAGTCTCGAGTAAGCAACACTAGTGTCATCAAAAGTTTCCAAAGGTTGGTCCTTTTCAACACAATCATCTTCACTTTCAGACTCAACATAATAAGAATCTTCATCAGTTTCATAACCTTTATCCTGACATCATTTAAGTTCCATATGAATGGTCCTACTAATTTCTGCGACAAGCTCTTATGAGGCTCCATCATCTTCCACCTTGTATAATTTCTGTGCAAGTTTCCTGACATTAATACGCTTTGCACCATTAATAGAGTTTCTAGACTGTATCTCCTCTTTTGGAAAGAGTGAAGGAAAAACACGATGGAGGGGAATATATTCCAAATTCTCTATCTGCACATTACTAGAAAATAATTTATTAGAAGCATAACCATCCTTCCATCCTTGTGATTGTCCACTTACATACCCGTCATAAGGTTATTGATATGTATGAGAATATCCATAAGGTTCTGTAGAAAATTGATCATAGCCAAAATATTGGTTTTGATTGTATCCTAAGGATGGTTGGAAGTTACCATAATGTTAAGGTTGAAAACCGTATTGATTGTTGTAACATTCTTGCTCTTGTCCACCATACATGGAAAACTGGTACCTGAAATAAAAATTCTAGAAAACAAAGTTAGAATAAAAAATAAAAACAAAACAAAACGAAACGAAACGAAAAACAATTAAAGCTGCCAAAATTTGATGCGTGTCGTAACCACAACAAATTAATTAATATTTTTCTACTTAATTAACAAGTAATATAGGTAGTCAAGTTCGTTCCCACGAGGAGTAAGAGATTTTTAGTTGTAAAATTGTCACAAAAAGGGGGGTTTTGGATTTATATTTTAAAAGCAAAAGAAAGTAAATAAAGCGATTAAAAGTTTAAGTTGAAAACAATAAGAGAGATTAGATCAAGGAATCTTTCTTCGTTGAAAAACAATGATTCAAGTTATGTTCTTTACCACTTTTTATTAGTCACGGATTATCACCAACCGTAGGATAGCAGGTTCGCTTAGATAACCCCAAAATTCCTCGTTTCACTGAGTAATATGTCCGCTTAGTTATCAGATTTTATTCTAAAGAACCACCTTGAGGTTCGCTTACAAGATGTAATTCCCCGAACGCATTAAGATTTATGAATTTAGGTTTAGAACTAGTAGTTAAACTTGGTTCACTTGGTCCACTTTCTAGCATTGTTTTCACACACAATTTCTCCACGGAATCCCTCCGCAAGGTCTCGTGTTTTCTACTTGTGTAAAGAGTCAAGAAACTATTACGTATTCCCTAACTTTCACTAGCTTTAGATTGAGATAACAAATCGATTTAGCATGCACTCTAAACAACCTATCAAATAATCATAAACACTCATATTAGTAAAAACAAACGATAATCATGTGAAATCTTCAAAGTAGATTTAAAACAAAACTCAAAACATGTTAAAAACTAGGAATTCATCCTCAATCAATAAGAAAATTAGCTACTCATGCTAAGGAATTCACACAAATAATAAAGAAAAGAAAAGAGAAGTGTTGTGTGTATAGAAGTGTTAAAGTTGTATAAAACTCATTTATTTATAGGCTTCAATGCTCTCCAATCCTTGTAGGAAAAGAATCCCTTTTCTCAAAATAACACTACTTTCCCAATTTGAGCTTAATTCCAATTTCAAGTCCAATTCTCCAAAGCTTCTAAGTTTTCATCCAATTCCGAAATCTAATTCTTCACACCAATGATAGAAATACACACACAAATCTGTAATTTTAAGTCGCCAGAGAAATCCTGGTATTACCGGAAATATGCCGGAAAATTACCGGAAAGTTCTCTTCAGGTCATTGGAATCTTCTTATCCGTCGATGGAATATTTCATCACGGCACGGTCAAACGGGTCAAGCCGTGAGTCAAGAAAGTCAAGTAAGAGGTATTCAGCCGACACAACTGGTCTGACTCGGTCTAATTGGCTGATTTATTACGGTTCATCGAACTCACCGAGTTGACTCATCGGATAGGAAATCCGACAGAGTTCCGTTTATTTCTTCGACATCTCCAGGTCAAATTCAGGCCATTCTTCTTCTTCCTTGCAACAAGCCTAACACACATCTAAGTTTCCATTCATTCGACACAGTTTTGAGAACCCATTCTTCTGAGTTATATATTGAACTCTTTTCCTGTGTTATTAGAAACATCAGAAGCTTCGATTCACATCTTTGTTCTCTTTAACATCTTCTCCAATTTATTATCCACTGCATCACCAGGACTCGAACGCTTCAACTCCATCATCTCACACACCAACACAGTTTCATGGCCAAACCCATCTCTGATTTCCTCTCTCACGAATAACAGCAGAAAGACTCATCGATTAAACCCATAATAGACTGTAATTGCTCCGATTCGTCAAAATCCTAACCTCAATTTCTTCTTCCTCTCTGCACCGCAGCAAACCCATTCCTTCTAATTACCATCATCTTCATCAGATCCTCTCTTGTTCTCTTAATTTCTGTATTTTTGAGCAGTATCAGGTCTTCCAGTCGAACCATTTGAGAACAACCACCAATTCCTTATGTTACTAACAAACCCTAAATCCACCATCTCAGTTATTCAAACAAATTCAACCCTTGAGCGTCACCAACAACACCAGTATCTCTCAAATTCAGTTCCACCATATCCCTCACTTCTTCATCTTCCATTTCCTGATTTCAAACTCATCTTCGTCTCGGTTTCACCAGTAGCGGTTGTTGCTTTTTTTTTTCTCAGGTGTGTAAGAATAAATGAGAGGAAAGGGGGAGTCTCTCGATTTTAGGGTTAAGTTGAAGTAGGGTTGTACCCAGTGTCTGGTACCCTGATAAGGGATACCCAACTGGAATCCCCTTAACCACAGCTAGTCTTTGTTTAATACTCCTCTAAATAGATATATACCTTAACCTTGACTGGGTTCCCGATAGTATTTACCTAGGAAATGACATATTTTCTCTTTTTCTCAATTTGAGTGATTTCTTCTTCTTTTTGTCTGCATGACTCCAAAGTACCTATGAAACTCAAAACAGGCGTAAAATGCATAATTTACAAGAAAAATAGCAAAGAAAGCATAAATCATAGATAATAAATACGGTGTATTCTACACCCTATCATGCACTGCTTGGTTGAAGATACTAACCATTAATATGTCATGTTTGGTTATCAAGATTAATTCAAAAACTTGTTCTTTTGGATTGCTTACAGAAGCCAACTTCGTTAGGCTATATTTAAGACATAATAATATTGAGACAGGCTCTAGTTATTCATTGAATACTTGAAGACGTATTGAAGATCAAACAAAGTATCATCCTTCAGATTGAGGTGGTAACTATTGAATTTTACTTGTTTCATTTTTATCAAGTTCTTATAGTCGTATATCATTGAAAACATAACATGCGAAGTTAGTTCATAGACTTAAGTATATGGATGACTTGATCATTATTATGATTTAAGTATCAAAAGGAAAGGATATATGCCGGTTGTTTCCATGACTTGTATTTAGTTACGTAGTATAGTTTTCTACACTTTCGTGATTTCGCCATAACACTAACATGACTCATATCATTGACTAGTGTTGAACTTCCAAGAAACTAGTTATGTGTATATAGTGGTGAATCAGGACTATGAACTCATGTTAGAACAACCTTTATTTGGACATGATTTAAGTTTGTCTATACTTAAGTTAAATTTCTAAGTCTACTAGGATTCAGGACCGATCCCATTTATAACCCATCTTAGTTTTGCATAATTTTAAAATCTCAGTTCACTCTTGATCTGTTGGTTTTCGAAATAAGTGCAAGACGAATTGGACAATTTTACGACAGGAAATATTGAACTCATATTTAACTTCAATATATCATTATTCATATTTACTCATTATACTTAAATTCAGATCCCATTAATATTATTGTGATATATTTTATTTACTATCTTAATACCCAAAATTGAGGTGCTTTCATTTCCCAGAAGATTGCAAATAACTAGTTGACTAATTTAGCAAAGTACATGAGTTTAAAACTAGGTAATATAGATATTTATACTAGTATGTATATATATTATATTTTAGTTTTGGATTTGGTAGATCTTGCTTCCAAACAAGCCTTGGTCATAATACTATAAAAAATAGAGCGTTGTATTCTATTATTACACCCATTTCGGGACACACATGAGTTGTGTGTTAGTTAATTAAAAGTGACTAAGTATGATTTGATTAGACAAAAGTACGATTAACTGGTATAAATTATTATTTAGGCTCAAGAAGCTTTAGTAGTATCGTTAGAGGGAAGCTAAGAATCACACATTGGTTTTCGTTATTTATTACTCGTAGTAGTTATATTCTAGATAAGTTCTTATTTAGTTTATGGTCCATCTCTTGAAATATAAAGCCATTAGAGACTTTGAGAGATTCTGAAATCTTGGTAGAATTTATTGATTATCCCATTATAAAATCTTCGTTTTGTGAGACAAATTAAATAGTGAAATAAAATGCAAGTCGTTGTTATTGATGATTAAGAAGATTGACGAATTGAAATTCTTTTGAGTTTCTGATCTTGACGTGATTACCTAGTTGACTTGATTGTCTGGGACAAATAAGTTGTTTATTTCTCTAAACATAAAAATGATCGACAAGTTGTTTGTGAATTATCATAAACGTAAGTTTTGCAATCGAATGGGTTACTTCAGTAATCGTAAAACTTAATTGATCTTATCGAGGAGCTTCATATCTAATATTATCTTGGTTCTTAGATATAAACAGGATATCCATATTAACTCTAACTTAATCATCTAGTATATTTGGTATTTGTGAGTGGTTCGCAAACAGTTTGGTTTTTGATGTTTGTAAGATGTCCTAAAGGAATTGGGTTGTAAAATTCCGCACAACGGTAAAAGAACTCCTGACAGTGGACTCTATTAAGGGGTTCACATGTGTAGGTCATATTGGATATAGGCACATGTATAATAAGGAAACTGAGTAACTAGGGGTAGTTTATTCGATCTCAACTTCACGGGGTTGCGGTAGGAATTTCTATAGCGGATTAATTTTGAGAGTATTCAAAACTGGAATAGGTCTAGGGATTTTCCTGCTAAACAGTTTTCCTCGTTAATAAAATCTTACGTGTCGTATGATTTACTTTACATTTATGTGTTATCATTGTTATATTTACAGTTCAATTATATACACTTGTAGGTTAATCTCATCTTGGTAGTTCCTTTAACTAATATGTTATCCAGTGAACTTAAATTATTACCAAGATCACCTTGCTGATTTAATCTTTATAAGATCGAAAATATTATACAAAGTGTGTCTGACGTAGGTTATTGAAAAATAATTGGTGGTGTACTCAGTATCTTTGTCTTTTCAAGTTGTGTTATGATGTTATATATCATGTCCTTAATACTTTTCTATGCTTATTGTGGTTACCGGTAGATTACTATTTGGTAGTGGCACACACACCTAAAAAGATTATACATCCTTTAGGCTTCTTGGTGTGTCCACAATTCCTCCTCGGCTGTCAGACTATAAACTATGTGAACACTTTTTCATGAAGCCCTTGGAAAATTTTGGACATCATGGTTTTTGTTACTCAGGTGTACCCTTATCATTTTGTTACCTGAATTTTACTTGTCCTCAAGTGAAACAGAAATCTAGAAATCCTAACTATACCACTGTCGCTGGTCTCTCGAATGCATTTAGCGTATGCACTAAGCCTTTAAACCCCTAGGTGTCCCTAGTTGACGAGTTGTAGTCTCGTGAGGGCCTACCAAAGATGTACCCACAAAACCTTCTCCAATTTCAGAGCATCCATAGAAATGTCTTCGTCTTCGGTCTTTAACTGTAGATGATGAACTTCGGAATTTCGTAGAACCATGAAAATTTGTAACCAATATTTATTTATTTATTTTTTTAAGACCCGCTACACAGCTGATCATCATTTTTTTTTTAGTGACCCGCTACACAGCTGGTCATCAGATAACACACTACAAAAGACCCGCTCCACAGCTGGTCATCAGATAACAAAAAAAATGCAAAAGACTACAAAAGATCCTATAAAAGACCCGCTACACAGCTGGTCATAAAAAAATAACAACAAAAGACTCAAAATAAAATAAAATGCAAAAGACTACAAAGGATCCTACAAAAGACCCGCTCCACAGCTTGTCATAAAAAAATAACAACAAAAGACTCAAAAATTGATAAAATGCAAAAGACTACAAAGGATCCTACAAAAGACCCACTACACAGCTGGTCATAGAAAACACTCTAAAAAAGACCCGCTCCACAGCTGGTCATAGAAGACGATATGCAAATACTCCCCCAAACCTAAATCTAACATTGTCCTCAATGTTTCAAAAGAACAGAAACAACAAAACATGAGAACAAAACAGATTCAAAGGAAAGAGATTACCAGATGCCAAAAAGGGTGGTGCTAACCATAATTGAATGAATGCTTTGAAAGCAAAAGAATATGAGCGCAAGACAAAAAGTTTGGTTAGCACACAAATATATCAACAAGATTCAAAATTTTACCTACTAGATTATACAATGATGACTCACCATGTACCAATAATCTAAAAAGTTGAGGATCAACCCAAAAGACGTAGTGCGGAAACATCAACAGCCTTACACAATTATAACAGGACAGCAATGCAAGTGAGACTGCATATGTGAATGAGTTACCCCCAAACCTAGATTTTTCAATAGATATACTTTTGGGTACAAAATATAACAATTTCAGGGGTGCAACGTGCACAAGATCTAGTTCAAAGTGGATTTTGTCAGGGATGGATGGAGAGACATGCGTGAACTCTAATTGTGGATCATCAAAGGTATTATATTTAACTGCAAAATAGTCCAAGAGGACTTGAGAGGCACACAGTTCTAATCCTAGATTAGGTACTCTTAGAAAAGTAGGTTTAACAATAACTTTACAAACCAAATCTAGGTTGGGTGCAAGATTACTAGTTTGTGACATGGGCAGGGAGGTAGGCACATCATTATTAGGCGCATCTATAACTCCTAAATCATTTGCCAGTGTCGCAGCATGCTCACATTCATAGAACAATCCATCAAGACCCAAATAAGTATCATGCTCATCCAAAGTTTTATTCTCATGCATAGACAAATCCAAAGAGACATCACAATGTGACCCAGGCAGAGAATCATACACGTCAATTATGTTTTCATGCATAAGATCATTAGTGTAGATAGGAGATTCAACACTACCTATGTCAGACACAAGTACAATATCATGCTCATGCTCATAAAACAAATCAATAAGCCCCAGTTCACAATCATCCACTACAACTTTAGTTTCATGCATAGGAATATCACAAGAAACATCACAGTGTGACTTAGGCATATAATCAGACACATCAAAGTTATTTTCATGCATAATATCATTGGTGTCTACAGAAGATTCAACATTTTCTAAGTCAGACACAAGATATGTGTCATGCTCTTTTTCACAGGACAATTCCACAGGCTCAAGATCAGTATCACATGTATATGGAACACTAGAAGAAACATCATTCATTAAGGTCGAGGCAGAGAAGCCAAATGTCTCTGAACCCAAAGGTTCGACAATATTTTCAGCAAAAACATGTTCTTCTAACATAACATCATCATCATCCTCATCATCAAAAATACATGAATGCAATGTCATATTCAAAACCCTAGTGTCTCTAGTCCAGTCATTTACCTCTAGATTAGGCTCATTTTTAACATTAGCAGCCTGAGTAGGACTAAACACACTATTTTCAGAATGCAATTCATTAGGACTAACATTCATTTCACCCTGAAATTCCTCCCTCTCCTCATTCAGTGCATCAAGGATTTGACTCATTTTGAGTTCTAAACTCGCAAACCTTTGGTCAGTTAACGTTTGATATTGCACAAGGTTTTGATTAAATTCTAAAATTTCATTATGTTGTTCAATGAAAGGAGAGTCATCAATAGTAGGAAATTCATAATCAATGCTATATGGTTTATCATGCAATACACTCCTAGCATTATTTTTTTCGATGAGATTTTCCTCCACAGATTGAGAAGTACAAAATTGTTCAACTTCCCACTGTGGTGGATGATACATGAGTGCAGGGTCATTAGGGTCTATAAAATACTGATCGCAACCTTCAAAAGGTTGATTATGGTCCCAATGACTATCAGCTTTGTAATCTGTTGGCATTTCATATTTTGGATTTTCATGATATTCTCTAGATTGCCTAAAATCATGCAAAATATAGCAATTCTCAGCAGGATGGCCTAAGCCTCCACATAAGGTACAAGCATAGATTTCAGATTGCCTAGACGAATTATATACGACAGATTCATGCATTTGCATTTCTAAAGCTGCAGTTCCAGCTTCTAACTGGTCCAAAAGTGATGATTGTGAGAGTTGGGCACTGTAAAGGTGTTCATTTTCACCATGTGGTGGATGATACATGTGTGAGTAGTTAATAGGGTCCATGTATTGATGCTCAGGACTGTGAAAATGTCCATAAAAATCCCTATAACTATTGACATCATGGTATGTTGGAGTTTCATAATGTGAAGCATGCCCATAAGCAAGCTCTTTGATGGATTTGTTTCCATCCCCACCTGCATACCAGAATCCTGACATGATCTCTAACTAGCACTAGGCTTGTTGCAGAGATTGGGATGTACACACTGAAAACAGACCAATATTTTTTTTTTTCATTATTGGTTTTTTTTTTTTTTTTTTTTTTTAAGCCCGTTCTCTAATTACGGCATACATTAGAAAAACAAAATAAAAGAAGAAAAATCATAAACGGAAGGGGAGTTCTATGCAATCGCAAACAAGGCTGACTTCACCACAATATACCTACTGATTTCTAGCAAACAAAAAGCATGATGGATCCACTTAGATTGTTTTCTAGACCAGCTTCTAATCCTTCGAAATGGAATTCGTTACAATCTGAGCAAACTCCTCTGGAATCAATCCGAGTTTAAGTAAATTGAATAGAGGCGAGGGAAGCTGCAGGAGCTTTGATACCCAAGGCCTCACCGCATTCCAAGGCGGCGCAGTCACGCATTCAATTTACAGAAAACGTCATGAACTTCGAAGTATGCTTAGAGAGTAACCAATATTTTTCGAACGACTCTCCTACTAAGCTCGTTACCTTATAGGTCTCGTTTTATTTCAAATTTTAATGCTTAGGTTCACGTTAGGTATTGTTTTCCTAAGGAGAGAAAGAAGAGAACGGTGATGAAATCCAAACCCTTATCTTGTATGGCCAGTCCTTTCCCTTTACTAGGAAAATAAAGTAGCCGTATTCAATTCCTCAACATATATGCAAACGAAGGAATACAGTAACTCGCTAACAAGGGATTCGCGAGTGTTTCGACAAACTTACCTCCCGTTCCAGACGGGGGATGAACCGTTGTTGTCGACTCGGGCCACGACTCATATGTCATGAACGAACCCGAGGGGCCGAGGTGATATTGTAATCACCGTCCTTCTCTGCAAACAGTTGATATTTAATAATACCCTTCCGTAGGGTTTAAAAATAAAAATAAAAATAAAAATAGAATGTCCAAGTCCAAAGTCCAAAATAAAGTGCAAAAGAAAAATAAAATTACAAGAGTAAAGGAATCCTAATACAAACTAAAAATAGATAAATAAAATAAACTCTTTTTTTTTTATTAAAATAAAAACTTCTTCCGCTTCCTTTCCTTCGCCTTTACAACAGCTACTCAGGCACCTGTTGAGCTCAAAAGAGGTAGTTAGGGTTTCGAAGTTTTAAAGCAAAAGAAAAATAAAAAAAAATATCAAAAATAAGTGTAAAATTGACCGTGAATAGTTACGCTACTACAGTGAATTATGTACAGTGAAATACCTAATGTACAGTGATTATGAACAGTGAAATACCTAGTGTACAGTGATTATGTATAGTGAAATATGAACAGTTCCAGGAGATGAAATATGAACAGTGACAGGAGGTAGAAACTTCAACTACACCGCTACCGAGTCCCCGGCAACGGCGCCAAAAACTTGGTAGGCTCGGAAAGATACCTACTATTGTGTATACTGCAAGTGCACAGTGTCGACAAGCAACACAGGGCAAGCACAGGTCGAACCACAGAGACTTGGAGAGTGTAGAAGTTGATTCTAAATCCTGATTCAGAGAGTAACCAAAAGGGGTTTGATTTTGTCGATACGACGATATGATTTTCAAGTGACTGAAATAATAAAAGTAAAAGATGCAAATAACAAGATATGTAAACAATGATAATATGGATACTAGGGTATTCAAATCCACCAATAACCTATGATATGCATTCAACTTGTAATATTATTCTTGTCCTTATAGTAGATTCAAGTCTACCGTATAACTAAGGTGTTTCTCCAATGGATAATTTAATCACAACTAAAGTATTTCTCCAAAGCATTAATTGTCTAATTAAGCACAACTAATCTAAAGATCAATATTTGGTTAAGCATGAGTTGTAGCATAATCAACATAGAGATATTCTAACTACAATGGATACATGGCATACATTGTGAGAGCAAGATGTTGAAAAACTTGGATTAAATTATATCTTTAAATAATTCTAAACTTTCAAGAACAAGATACAAGATATGAATACATACCAATGAGATTAGGGCTTCATCTAAACCCTAGTAAATGAAATTAGAACATGAAGAACATTACAACAAAATTGAAATTTGATAAACTAACATGAACAAGCTATTCTTGGATGAGTTTTCAACACAACAACCCTCTCTATTTATACACAAAAATTCTCTCACACTTGGGATCCGAATTTCACTGTAGCAATCACTCAACAATTAAACAAAACATGTTTTCTTAATTGATGGATATAATGGAATACAATGGGGGTGAGGTGGATGTTTTGGAAAGAATCCAATGGGGGTGAGGTGGAAATGGATTTGGGTCTTGGGTTTTGGATCATGGGTTGTTTAATCCCATGAATTTGTATACAGGTTGCCACTGATGCGCGAGCGGGTTGCAACGCTTCCAACTTTCTTCTCTTTTGTCTTCTCAATTCTTCCAAGCTTTATTTAGTACTTAAAAACACAAAATTAATTAATACAAATATTTATTCTTGAAGATGGTAAGAATGCAGAATTTGGGATAATATATGACTTTGAAGCGCGAAAGATGAGTTAAGTTCCAATGAAAAGGTGTATGAATAAGCAATATTTGACACTCATCAGGTAGGAATTTCTATAGCGGATTAATTCTGAGAGTATTCAAAACTGGAATAGGTCTAGGGATTTTCCTGCTAAACAGTTTTCCTCGTTAATAAAATCTTACGTGTCGTATGATTTACTTTACATTTATGTGTTATCATTGTTATATTTACAGTTCAATTATATACACTTGTAGGTTAATCTCATCTTGGTAGTTCCTTTAACTAATATGTTATCCAGTGAACTTAAATTATTACCAAGATCACCTTGCTGATTTAATCTTTATAAGATCGAAAATATTATACAAAGTGTGTCTGACGTAGGTTATTGAAAAATAATTGGTGGTGTACTCAGTATCTTTGTCTTTTCAAGTTGTGTTATGATGTTATATATCATGTCCTTAATACTTTTCTACGCTTATTTTGGTTACCGGTAGATTACTATTTGGTAGTGGCACACACTCCTAAAAAGATTATACATCCTTTAGGCTTCTTGGTGTGTCCACAATTCCTCCTCGGCTGTCAGACTATAAACTATGTGAACACTTTTTCATGAAGCCCTTGGAAAATTTTGGACATCATGGTTTTTGTTACTCAGGTGTACCCTTATCATTCTATTAGCGGATTTCCGTTATCCGGCATAATACGCACCAATTGTTTTTTTGGATATTATCCAAAATTTCGAATATATGATACCGATATGGATTTTTCATTAATGGCCAATGCTTTAGTCTTGTTAGTAGGTTTTGAAAGTTGTATAATGGTCTTGCTGAGTATTGTCGAGACAAAAAGTGTTTTAATCCTTAGCCAAGAAAATATGAATAATTTTTGACGCGGATTTTATTCATCATTTATCATCGGATTTTGAGTATGACTTTTTGGATGTTGTTCTTAACTATAAAGAGGTAAAAAAAAATTATTTTTTGTTTTACTCAGTACGATTGAATTTTAGATAATTATACCATATCATTAGATATTTGATAAGCATATTGGAGTCAAGCCAAATTCCCCATAACTGTCAAATAATTACCGCATATTGGGTATCCGGTAAAAGTTATCATATAGCATATGGTGTTGACCTATATTCATTCTAATAAGTACTATTAACACCTCAATCCAGAAGTCATTCTTTTTGTGGTGAAAGAGAATGACGACGTAGACTATTGTTGCGGTTTCTCCAAAGATGGATCTAGTGCCAGTGACGACGACGGTGTCTCCTCCTATTTTGATTATTCAGACCAAGTATATCCCGGTGTTGCATATTCCGGAGGTTTGGTTTCAATATTCTAGGAATGATATCAAGTTGTGTTTGTAGTTCTTCAGAATATTATACTTGAAATTTCTTTTGTCGGGACTCCGATTATGGTAGTTTTTTTAGTATATGGTGAGTGTATGGGTTTTGATAAATTGAACGAGCATATCCAAGGGGATTATGACAACGTCGAGTTTGATTCATGATATACGATCGGTTACAGACTGGTGCTGGTAAGTTGGTTCATGTACGTCTACTTGGATCCACTCCTATCTAATGATCACTTTCCTTTCTCTCATGACATTTTTCATCTCCGCACAAGTTAGAAGTGATAGTATGCGTCTCAGACTCTCAAATGAGGCATAAAATATTATATTTGACATTTTGGTTATTGGTTTAGGATTGTTTCGTAAGTGGAAATATGAAAATATTTAAGCTTTATCCTAGCTAGTTTTCTACAAGAATGCTGAAACGCACAGCCAACTTCACGTATGAGATATAAAATCAGGGACGGACCCAAGATTTTTTCTTGGGTAGGGCTAAAATGACAATGATTTTTAAAGCGGCTGAAGGCCGTGCCAAATTTTTTCGGAACGAAACGCATAGCTAATGGCTAATGAAATCCACCTGCAGAACACTAAATGGATGCACAATTAAAAATAAAAGGAAAAAATTTAATAGCAAAATGCGATAACGGATTTTTTTTTTTAATAGTTTGTAGAAGTAAAATGGGAGATAATTGTGTTGAAGAGTAGAATTTCTTTTTGTTTTTAATAAGATTTAGCTCTTAATTATATTTTAGGGGGATGAAAATTAAATATATAGAACTATAGGGGATAAAAATAATTTTAGAGTGGGATGAAGATTAAATAAGCACTATTGCAGGGGCTAAAAATAATTTTTTAAAAAATTTCCATAGTAAAAATTTCCGGGACAAATTTAGGTACGGGCTATAGCCCGGGTTAGCCCCTTACTAGACCCGTCCCTGTATAAAATCATGGCTGCTAATGGGGGTACCAGTTTACTGTTGAAGGTGCCAAACTCATATGAGACAAATGACTTGTTATTTTGTCTTATATGGATTTTGGTACTCTCCCCAGTAATCTGGCACCCCCATTAGCAATGTTGATAGAAAATATCATATATTCAAGTTTATGTCTCAAACGAAGATCTAGTAAATCGGCTTTTTCATCATAGCTTTAAAGAGATTTCCATGTGATCTATGGTGGAGTGGTAAGTCAACCCCTTGTGTGATAACCCTTAAATAGAATATTCATAGCTTCAAGGGATCTACAATTCTAAGTTTATGCTTAGTTGGAGTTGTTTTCCGTTTGTTGGTAAAGTTAATTTGGTTCCATTGAACAAAAGCCGTGACAAACACCAAACCAAACATTAGAACTCTATTATTTGGGCTGTGAGAAAAAACAGGTTGGGGCTTCACTGGATTATTATGTCCACAATGTGGATATGAGGGGATCTCATCGATGTAAAAGTTCAAAAATACCCTTAATCAATAATAATTATTAACTCATTACTCTTTATTTAATCTAATTAAAAACTAAAACTTTAAAACCTCAATATAATTCACACCCTCCTCCCCCTTCTTCATCCCTTATCTTTTCTCCTTCTATTCTTTAGACCTTCTTCATTTCGACGACGATTAATCGTCGATTAAAAAAAAATCATCATCGATTAAACTCTTCGTATTAATGATGGTGAGAACAAAAGAAAAAACCAAAGGCGACAAAGCAAACCCAAACAACCTAGCGAACCATTAAATTCAACTTCATCTTCTTCAAATCAAGAGGAACCTGAAAATGGAAAAAAATTGAACGCGCACTGTGCATTCAAAGTTTGAACCCGCACCTCCATGACCGCCAGATTAGTAAGATACGATGTCATCGAAATTTTAACCTAACCATAGTTACTTCTCGAATTTTCACTAGGATTTTTCCAAAATATTTCACACATATTCGGTTAATCTTACGAGACCATATTTATCCTTCGTTATTCATTTTCCCCATTCAAAAACTTCAAACGAGTTCATCCACCAATCAACGTATGATTATTCATTTTATTGTTAACAGAGTGACTGTACAAAGCCATTTTCTGTTTTTCATTGTGCTGGCACTCTTAAAAATTGATTAAACTGTAAAGACCCTCAAGCTCGTCAACTCTATTTGACCAGTCAAGAGACGATTCAGCCGCTAGTGACTAGATTAGTTATTATAATTTTATTTGTTAGAAACTAATCTAACAACGATTTAGATACGAAATTAGTACCACTGGATAGATCTCGAAAAGTTAGGCGGAATGGACTACTCGCACGCGTCATTCGAATACTAAACGAAGAAGATATCATTGGTTTAGTTCTTAGCCGACATGGATGCCCTTATCTTTTGGTCGAGTGCCTTTAGTATTTTGGGTTGGCCTTATCAAGACCAAGTCGAGAAGATAAGCAAAGATTTCTTCTTCTTCTTCTTTCTTCTCATTCTTTCTTTCCTTATCTCTGTTTCTTCTTCTTTGTTCATCCTGGTAGAAATTTGAGAGATAAATTAGAGTTTTGAGATCGAAATTGGTTTGATTAGATCAAAGACTGGTTGGTAGTGGTGGTGTTAATTCATGCTGTTGATTCAGATTAAAAGAAAAGGCAAACCAGGGAGAATCAGTTAGGTTTTCTTCTGATATTGGATTTTTTATAGAATCGATAGATTTTAGAGTAGCAGATTGATGAAGAACAAAAGGGTATTCGATTGATTGATGCTGTGAAGATGTTTAAGAAATAAATTGAAGAAGTGATTGAAGAGTTAGGGTTTATATGAATTCATTTGGAGTTCGTTTTGGGAGATAATTAAGAAGAATTGAAGGAAGGGTTTTGAAGATTATGAGGTGAAGAAAAATTTATTGATGTTGATTTGAAGATACAATTATAAAGAAGGTTCGGGCAATTAATTAGGGTTTCATACATATTCTAAATTCGAATGGATAATCGAGTGGCTAGTAGCTAAAGAACGAATATGTTGTTGTTTAATTGAAGTTATGAGGTTGAATTGATAAATAATTGAAAGTGAAAAAGCGTGGGTCTAACAACCTCGCCCAATATTTCAATTAGCAATCTGTATGGACAACTCCGAGTTATTTTCTAGAGAATCAACTAGACTCGATCAATATAAAATACTCAAGGAGTTATTATCTCAATCTATCGATTTGATTTACTCAAGCAAATATGATTCGCGAGTCTAATCAAAGAGAGATAACTTGGATGGTACCAAAGACCAATATCCAAGTGTCAATCGATTTAAATCAACAACCAATAGGTCGGATATTCTAATCGATTGAACACCGCACAACCTGTATTATTTCAATTATATAACAAAAAATATAATGCGGAAAAGAAATAACACAGACACCAGAATTTTGTTAACGAGGAAACCGCAAATGCAGAAAAACCCCGGGACCTAGTCCAGATTAAACATACACTGTATTAAGCCGCAACAGACACTAGCCTACTCCAAATTAACTTCGATCTGGACTGTAGTTGAACCCCAATAAATCTCACACTGATCCAAGGTACAATTATGCTCCTACGCCTCTGATCCCAGCAGGATACTGCGCACTTGATTCCCTTAGCTGATCTCACCCACAACCAAGAGTTGCTACGACCCAAAGTCGAAGACTTTAGCAAACAAATCTGTCTCACACAGAAAAGTATACAAGATAGATAAATTCGTCTCCCACGAATAAACCTATGAGTTTTGTTCTGTCTTTTGATAAATCAAGGTGAACAGGAACCAATCAATAAAACCAGACTTATATTCCTGAAGAACATCTCAATTTTATCAATCACCTCGTAATAGTCTTAATCGACGCAGTGAAAAAAGATATTGTGGAATCACAAATGATAAGACGAAGATATTTGTGATTCCTTTTATATCTTGCCTATCGAAGATAGAAATATCAAGCTAATTATTAAAATTGTACTCGTACGATAGAAACAACAAGATCAGATCACACAACTACGAGAAAAGTAGTATCGGTCTGGCTTCACAATCCCAATGAAGTCTTTAAGTCGTTAACCTGGTTTTAGAAGTAGAAAACCAAAGGTTAAAGGAGAATCGACTCTATCTTAGCAAACTAGTATCACACAAAATATGTGGGGATTAGGTTTCCCAGTTGCTAGAGTTCTCCCTTATATAGTCTTTCAAATCAGGGTTTGCAATCAATGTTAGCTTAGTAACAAAGCATTCAATATTCACCGTTATATGAAAACCTGATTAGATACAAGCTAATATCTCTCAACTGTTAGATCGAAAAATATCGAAAACTTAGCTTGCCATACACACATGTACTTGACAATTTTGGGTATGTGTAACCGTACCCAAACGTGTACAATAGTTGGTTCAATATTAGTCAACCAAATGGTTAGCCAAATGATAACTTTCATATCAACCATATTCTTCTTCACCATAACTAGTCCAAATGACTCAAATGAACTAGTTAGAGAGTTGTTCAATTTCTATGAGATCTTATGTACTACACAAGACATAATTGAACCAAAAACGATGTGATTCACTCGAATCGATCCATGAACTATAAATCCACGGTTTGCAATAGCATTCCTTAGATAATTTAAATAAGTTCATGAACATCGTTTTTAGACATAACCACTTAAGTTCGCGGACTGGGTTCGCGGACTCACATAACCGGTTGGATTTCACAAACTCCAGCAGAAATTCTCGGGTTCGAGAACTTCCGTGAGTTCGCGGACTGAAACCGAGATATAACTCCAGCAAAAAATTTCGGGTTCGAGAACTACGCACGTTCGAGGACTACGTTCACGGACTGGGTTGACTGCTCAAGTTCAGGTTTTCACTTGATCAACAAGGTTCGCAAACTTCGGTTCAATTGCTAAGGACTTATACATATATGTGTTACCACAACAATGTTTATATCCCCCAATGGTTATATTGTCTAAACACTCATTTCAATCATTGAAACATTCTCAGAGGACGTCATATAGTTGTTATTCACAAACTAGTTTTCGTTAGAGAAATTTCCAAAGTGATTGAAACATAACATGACTTTCGTCACTAGGCAAAGATGAACTTGGCTAAAGAGAAAGCTTTACCAACACACATTTCGAGAAATAGATAAGCAAGATATACTCATCTCTAAATGTCACATGTGCATATCTTTAGTCTATATAGTAAAACAACTTTTGTCTCAAGATAGGAGATAGAGTAGATAGACTTTTGAGTGATAGATAAGTTCAAGTCTCCACATACCTTTTAGTCGATGAAGATCCACTGGTTCCTTGAGTAGTCCTTCGTCTTGTATGATGATTTCCATGTAGTTCTTGATTTCAACTACACTTTCTATCCTAGTCCGAGACCTTAGCTATAGAAGACTAGAAATCAAGACTTTATAGTTTTGATCACTAACATTGACATACATTCTTGAGATAGCAACGCATGCGAGTTCGACCGAGCAGTGCTCTAACAATCTCCTCCTTTGTCAATTTTAGTGGCAAAACTATTAATACATATGAAATACAAAAAATATATAAATAAACTTTGTAGCTCCTATTCCACATGTCTAATCTTCAACAATACTTGAAATCTTCGTCACTTCCAAGTAGTCCAATGATCCCAAAGGTTGTAAGTTTAGCATCATCGTTGTTGAAAATCCGTAGCTATAACAATGAGAAAAGCATCGGTTCTCAATCATTGTTATACAGTGTCATAGTATTATTACACATCGTCAAAGTCCAATTACATCACAACTTCAACAACAATACTATGGTGATACTTTACTCCCCATTAGTCAATGCTCCATCTCACATGGAAACCACTTCCCCTTACATAATGATCCGAAAACCATATGTATTTGTAGTGTGAACAACAATTAATTATCCCCCTTTTTGTCAATAAAATTGGCAAAGGTACAAGAACAGGATCCTAATGAAATTTCTGTAAGAGACATTTCATGACCAAAGGTAAATATGTATCATCTTGTTTAGATGCAATCATAAAGCCGAAGCTAAATGCATTCATCAAGGAGTTTATAAATACGCAAGATGACCCCTATAATATTCCACAGCCGCACTCCCCCACAAAGATTTGGCAATTAAGCACAAGTTCGAAAGAACTCTCCCCCATAAAATTTCATTCCCTAAGGAACAACAAGAGCGACCTTAATTTCAAAACAAACGAAGGATTTCTTTAGACTCAACAAATTGCATATAAGTATGAATTTGGAATCCAACAAGAAATATTCAATCAAATTAACCAAAGCGAACCAAGATTAATTTGACTAAATATGCTCAACACAAGAAAACTTATGGAGACTTAATACATCGATTAGATTACTCACGAGTACCAGATTACTCAATTAAACTAATCACAAAAGTAATCAATTCAATCGTTTAAACTCACATAAGAAATTTTACGGAGCGATGACTAAGTTAATCATGAAATAACCAACCCAATCAAACATGCTCAACATATGAAAGCTTATGGAGTGCTAACTAAATAACCATACTAGATGATTTATTTGGTTCATTTGGGCTCAACATAAGAGATTATGGAACCCCGACTAAGATTATCATAAGATATGACAACCTTAACCGTATATGTACTCAACATAAGAAAACTTATGGAATACAAACTAAATAACCACACAAGTTGATTAATTTAGTTCTTAATGCTCAACATATAGCATCTCATGGAACAACTAACCATGCCAATAAGGAATCGACTTAGTCGTATCGTGCTCAACATGAGATACACAATGGAACCTTCACGGTAATACATAATAATATGGATCAATAAGGCTCTATACCGTGGATAATACAAGGATTCATTCTATGTTTCCATCACCATTTTCACAATAACACACAATAGACATAATCCTTGAATCATAAAAGATTTTAACCTATCCTACATCAACAATTGACAATATAGGCTTAACTTTTGTGTTTGTCAAAAGTATATTCATCCTTTTATCAATATATTCATATCAATTCACGAACGACTTTACTTTTGACAAAATATGGGACAATCAAGTTCACGGACGTAAACACACATATCCCATCAAAATATTGCAATATATAAAATCATAAAGATTAATACTGCAACCATCATCTTCCAAACAAACTTAGAATTTTTAAACCAAAAACTCTAAAAACAAGAAGAAGATGAAAACATTGGGTAGCTATGTGTAATCACAATAATGGCTATTCCAAGACACTAGTTATTCTTCTAAACAAAAGAAAAAAAATAGAAGATTTACTAGATAAAAACATTTCACTTACTTTGTATACTCTTCTCATATTCTCTGTATTCTTCAAGCTCATCTTCGATCAGATCAATTATAGATTCTAGATTATCCATCTTTTCTTCAAGTCACTTGAAAGAAGTTTCTAGTTCACTTTTTAGGGCACGAACTTGTCCCAAGACAAGATTCATAGTCAAGGAGAGCATATCAAAATGAGAAACAGAGATGTTCCCATCTAGAGAGGAATCATGAGAATCAGGAATCACACCATTATCTGAAGAATCAAAGCGAATCTTCTTTGATGGAAATAGAACAGTCCAAACATCACTTTCTTTGCTAGAAAGGCTTGAGGAGGACATGATAGAAGAGATAGATGAAAACCCTGATTAGATACAAGCTAAAATTTCTCTCAACCGTTAGATCGAAAACTTAGCTTGCCATACACACATGTACTTGACAATTTTGGGTTTGTGTAACCGTACCCAAACGTGTACAATAGTTGGTTCAATATTAGTCAACCAAATTGTCAGTAAAATGATAACTTTCATATCAACCATATTCTTCTTCACCATAACTAGTCCAAATGACTCAAATGAACTAGTTAAAGAGTTGTTTAATTGCTATGAGATCTTATGTACTACACAAGACACAATTGAAGCAAAAATGATATGATTCACTCGAATCGATTCATGAACTATAAAGCCACAGTTTGCAATAGCATTCCTTAGATAATTTAAATAAGTTCATGAACATCGTTTTTAGATATCACCACTCAAGTTCGCGGACTGGGTTCGCGGACTCACATAACCGATTGGAGTTCACAAACTCCATTAGAAATTCCCGGGTTCGAGAACTTCCGTCATCTCGCGGACTGAGTTTGCGGACTAAAACCGAGCTACAACTCCAGCAAAAATTCTCGGGTTCGAGAACTATGCACATTCGCGGACTGCGTTCTCGGACTGGGTTGACTGCTCAAGTTCCGGTTTTCACTTGATCAAAAAAGTTCACAAACTTCAGTTCAAGTGCTAAGGGCTTATATATATATATATATGTTACCACAATAATGTTTATATCCTCTAATGGTTATATTGTCTAAACTTTCATTTTAGTCATTGAAACATTCTCAGAGGACGTCATATAGTTGTTATTCACAAACTAGTTTTCGTCAGAGAAATTTCCAAAGTGATTGAAACATAACATAACTTTCGTCACTAGGCAAAGATGAACTTGGCTAAAGCGAAAGCTTTACCAACACATATTTCGAGAAATAAATAAGCGAGATATACTCAGCTTGAAATCTCACATGTGCATATCTTTAGTCTATATAGTAAAACAACTTTTGTCTCAAGATAGGAGATAGAGTAGATAGACTTTTGAGTGATAGATAAGTTCAAGTCTCCACATACCTTTTAGTCGATGAAGATCCACTGGTTCCTTGAGTAGTCCTTCGTCTTGTATGATGATTTCCATGGAGTTCTTGAGCTCAACTACACTTTCTATCCTAGTCCGAGACCTTAGCTATAGTAGACTAGAAATCAAGACTTTATAGTTTTGATCACTAATATTGAGAAACATGCTTGAGATAACAATGCATGCGAGTTCGACCGAGCAGTGCTCTAACAGAAAGGTTAGGGTTTTGTAGAATATTCAGTGAAGATTTAAGGATGAAACTGGAAGTCTAAGAGATATATTAGAGATGGGTTTTGTGTTGTGATGATTGACAGTGAAATTAAGGAGTTGGAATTGATTGGGAGATCAGTTGAGGATGTGTGTTGTTTTGAATGCATCTGAAGTTGTTAGTGGAGACTAAATGATTGAGGTAATGATTCTTCTCTGTAATCTTAGTTGAGTATTACAATTTCTAGTTTTTGAAGTTATGAGATACCACGAACTGAGATGTGTGATTGTTTGAGATGATTTGTGTTTGATGGAGTTGCAGATAGAATTAAAGTTAGTTTGGTTGTGTGTTGATATTCAAAAGGGTGTGTTGTTTGTGTAATTGAAATTACAAAATTGGAGTTGGTGGTGGTAATATAACTGAAATTGAATCAATTATGTGTGTATGTGTTAGTATGAATTGGAATGGGCAAGGAGTATGAATTATTGGTGGAAGTCTGGGAAAGGTAGGTGCTAGTGGTGATGGATTGTATGTATCAATTTCTGGTGATGTAAAAGTGAAGTGTAATCAAAAGGGAGTTGTAGTTGAAGTTTGGGTATTGTTGAGTTGAGGCATTCTGGATATTGCAGCTACTGCACTTGTAGGTAAGCTAGACTTGTATTTGTAGTTGAATTTTGAAGTTTAGCTGAATTGAATATGTTAGTGTTGAAATGGAGAAGTAGTATTACTCTTAGTATTTGCAGGTGGTAATGGTTTAGGGAGTTTAAGGTTTGAAGATGTTAATGAAGTTGCACTTGCAGATATGAAGATGTTTGTGGTAAAAGCTATTACAACTGAATTGTAGATAGTGATTGATCATTGCTTAAAGCTGCAATTGCAGGTAGGCTTAGTCTTTGATTATAATTGGAATTTGGAGTTGTTTTGTATTTGAATTGAAGTTTAATTGATAAAGAATAAGGATATGTTGTAGGAATTGAAGCTGCAATAAAATTAGGTCTATTAGTCATCCCAGTCAGTTGTCTGACTAAGTTTTGTGTACCTGAGTTACCTGAATTAGACTCAGTGTAAGTCTTGTAGACTGAGTTAACTAACTGAGTTTCCTATTTGACTCAGTTGACTATTTGTTGACCATTAGACTGTTGACATTGACTTGACCTGGACTTAGACGTTGACTGTTAATTGACTCTTCCTGACCAAACGCTGATCGTTAGTTGACCAGTTAGACCAGGCCTTGGATTATTGGACTAGTTTAGTGGACTTGGGCTTAATACCATGTATTATTAGTTTGATAATTTGGTTCCCTTATGGTCCGAATTGACCTTCGGTTCATTTTAAAAAGTTGTAGATATTCATAAGACTTAGCTATGGACTATAGAAGCAATCTAATTGGATTAGTAAACTCTTAGTTATGCTAAAGATAGATAAATAAAAGGTGTAGAACCTTAAATGGGCCTAAAATCATTAGAAAGACTTGTATGATTCTTGTGTGAGCCTTTTGGTTAGATTCTTATACTTCTTGTGTGATTAACAGTTAGTCCATAATAACAACGATCGATTCAAAGGATGAACCGGTGGATCATGGATCTCGAGGTAGGCATGGCTTGTCATCAAAATAGGTGGGAATACATTTGAATCTTTTGTAACCATTGATGTTTTTTTACAAAGAATTATGTTTATCAAACTCATGCATTGTCTAGTTGTGCATTCCATGCTTTGTTTAAATTGCACTACAATAATTCTGTTGATTCTATTAATCTTTCCATGGATTGGAAATGACTTGTAATGTTTATTTGTCATATGAATTATTATGGGAAATAATAATTTCCACTTGTGGTATATAGGATATGCTCCTTCACATATATATCTACATGAATTCTGCTTTTATGCTTACTATTGGTCAACATGGGTGATATCAATAGATATCTAGGTGTGTAACTGGTTGACACCATATTATACATTGTTTGAAGGAGGAGTTTGTCCATATACATGTTTGTTTATTTCAGTGACTTGGTCACTCTTTAATGTTTGGGAAAACATGTATTGTTTTCCAACTCTTACTTATGATTACTTGAAAGTTAAATGTTATACCTGCTGGGCACCCCTTTTAGGGGTGATGTGCTCACCCATTCCCACTTTCAGTTTCACAGACAGATCAGAGTTGCGCAGCGAAAGCTTCAAGGGTTGATTTCATTATTTGGTTAACTTTTACTTTGTTTATTATATTGTTTATTGTATTTGTAAACCAAGTGACTATTGTATATGTATCATTTGAGAGGAGTTCTTGTATATATATATTTCTGAGCGGGGCTAGTTTTGGGTTAAGTTTTATAGCAGATTTATTAATTGATTATTTAAGTAAATGATTTAGGGTTTAGTGCCTCTTATTTACTTAATCTCTTGGATAAATCAGCTGCTAGCTTAGGGGGCGCTACAACCATCTGATCCATCCCATGTGTGATCACGTAGATAGATGCTGGAATGACATTATAGGGTTTCAAATTTGAGATTGTGATCTGATGCATGGTTTGACTTTGAAAGGACCTTAAAAATGCGGGTATATATATGAACCTTTTTCCCCTTAATCCAAATTGCATCATTGAACTTTATCAATAATCTAAAACACATAAAATTGTTCTTTCTGTCCATTATTTCATTCTCCTTGATGATGAAATATTTGTTTTTTGAAAGTGAGCTTTGCATAATGAAATCAATATGATTAACTCGACCGTCTTCATCTTCCACGGAGCTTTGTAAGATAATAGTCCATTGAGTCATCATTTTTGATCTGGGTGATTAACTCGATTGTCTTCATCACCTGATTGATTGCCATATTTTGGCGCATAAAGGTAAAAAGCTATATGGGTATTTGTCAAAAGCTAAATATTACAGAAAGTTTTATAATATTATAGTTAAAAAACGGGAAGTATAATTATAGTTAAGTTTAAAAGTTGATGGCATCACATCTTACCAATCAAACGGCGACGGAGGTGTGAGTTCACAATTTTCCCCCTGAAAATCATAAATCAGTGATTGAAGGTGTTGAGAAGATGTTAATACTCCTGATATGACTGCTATAAGGTATGAATTGAAAAACCCACTTTTCATTTATGCCCTTGTATGATTATTTAGTTCGATTTGAAAAATTTAGGTCTGAAAAATGGTTTTTGAAACTGTTTGCGGTTGGGATCTCTTATATTTCCAGTCATAATTGTTTGTTATCGTCTGGGAAACTAATAACTTCCATCTGTAATATTTTATAAAAGGTTTGGAAATTTTGCTTTCCTGGCTGTATATGCTTTTATACATCTAGGTTTTCCCAGCCGTACTTAGTCTTATATTTGAATAAAAAATCAACAGTCAGGTTTACATCTAGATATTCCTAACCGTGATAGTAAAAAACCAAGCCATAACACTTTAGTCCTAGTCGTAAAAGATGTTACGGCTGGACCATGTTCAAATTCCTAGTCGTAGTTCACTTTTACCGCTTGGAATTTTGAAATATTCTAGTTGTATGTGTTGTTACAGCTCAGTCGAGTAATAATTTACCAGTCGTAAATTGTTAATTTTTTTCCCATTCTTCTATTGTTTGTAAATATTTGAATACTGTTTCTACATGGTTTGTATTCAGTTTTGTTAAATGCATCTATTGAACAGAGTGAATGAAAATAAAAAGAAGATAATACAAGAAGTAACACCTTCTAATACCCCGGGGTGGAACTGCCATTGGTAGCGCAACTAAATAAGATACGGTTGAACCTTCTATGACGGTTACTCAATAACCAGATATAGAGATTGAAGAAGAAAAATGTATGAAACAAGTGGTGATCCTATTGATTATGGTATGTGGATGGGGAAAAACGATCTGCTGGTTTTTAAGGGATTGAGGAGACGACCGGACGGAGGAGGTTCCTCGAACCGAGAAAAATGTTAAACCGCACACAGATGCACCGCTGCAAAGGGGGTGCTTAGATTCAAGAGATAAATCTATAGTACTCCGGCCTAAATCGAGACAACGACCGTTCCAGAGTAAATTCGGTCACAAGAGAGGATGGGTTGATCTGTAGGAGGGAAGCTGAGAAATGTGTGGAATCGATGGTGATTTAAGGATTGTGGGTGTGTGAATTCTTAATATGATAAGTTCTGAATGATTAAAGTTAAACGATTGTGAAGAAATTGCTCAATTGATGAGTTTTATGATCTCGTGTTGTCGAAGAGACGTGAGATTCTTACTCTGAGTATTCTATGTATTCGTTCTCTTTTCGATTCTCTCTGCCTTCAATCTTGATTTAGGAACTTATTTATATTGCTGGAATTGTAGACACCATGATCCCATGAAGTGTGACAGTTAATGGAATCAAGGAGTGGAGAGGTGGAGATTGTGTTCGAAACCGGTTGTCCAACGTGTAAAGACTCGGTCGACCTTCCACCTACTACCTCGTGAATTCCTTCAACTGATTGCACGACTTGCTCACATTCCATCGTGTGTTTGAACACACGTGCCGTAGACCACCATACCAAAACCCTAAGTGATATCCCCCCAAGTGACACGATTGATTGTCTCGTTGTTTGTTAGTCAATTGATTATTTCGTGGTTTGATGGGACAATGAGTCCACGTGGTTGCTGAGTTGAACAGGATGTTCTGAAACTCACGAATTGAACGTGTCACGAGATAGAGGTATAATTCTTACGATGAAGTGATCAAGTATTGCTCATTCGATGGATTTTTGAATATTGGTGGATTGTTGAACCGATATTCCTTAACTCGAGCAAATATTGATCATCTGAGCTAGTGTTGCCCTCGTGATGATTTGTTAAATATTTGACCGTCTGAGCATGTGTTGCTCATGAATGATTGGCAGTGTGCCAAGAATATTAATTAAAGTGTTGGTCATTGAACCTAGCATAATTAATAAAATTCATGACCATGAGGTCGTCGTAGAATTATTAATATTAATTCATGAACATGAGGTCGTCGTAGAATTATTAAGGTTAGAGTCTGGAAGCATGGTCCTTGAACTCAGAAACCCTAATTTGACAGATTGACGATCAATTCATGGTTAAAAGTTTTAACCATGGGACGAATGAGGAGAAGCTACATGAGACCGTGGATCAACCATGTAGTGTCCATATGCTCACGTGAGAAAATATGATGAATTCACGAAGAGTTTATGATTTTTTGGTGAAAGAATGATTAAATGCTGGTTCAATCATTATTCAAAATGCTCGTCTGAGACTTAGGTGTGAAAACCTAATTAATTATGGGAGAGTGATGGACCGACCATAGAGTCATGGAGCCGGCCATGGGTTGTCCCGTGACCGTCTGATGGTCACTTCGTGAAATATCCAAAGTGTTCGGAAGTTTTGGACCTAATACGAGCAATTGTGCAAATTAGGTCAAAACTATGAAAATCGATGGGATTGGCCTCCGTGAGCCGAAGAGCTAATCTTGGTCGGTCAAGATAATGTGCTCGTGTCCCTAAGGTGTCCGCGTCTCAGTCTTGAGAATTTTGATATTTTCTGGTGCACGTTTGAGCGACCATTTGAGAAAATATGACAAAATCAGAGTTTTTTTATAAAACCGTCAAAACTTCATCGGACGAGGGAAAATAATGAAAAGTGAGGGAATTATGAAGTGTGGACCGGTCACAGTGATCACGTGACCAACTGTTGGTCGCTTGAGCAACCCCTAAACCCTAATTAACGTCCTTTACTAGAATTGATGTAGAATTCTCATACGGACTCGGATTTTGATGGTCCGCCCCTTCATTCAATACAGAAAGAGAAAATTAGGCTAAGGCCCAACCCATGAATAACCCATAATATGAAGCCCCTAGTTAAAAGAGTTTTAAAATCAGGCCCGGAATTAAAAATAAATTTTAATATAGGTCGAAATGACCAGATTAACCTTTGGTATTTATATGATAGGACCTACCATTTTCCTCACAACCACACACTCGACAGTTTTAGAGAGAGAGAGAGAGAGTTGCAAAGAGAAAAAAAAATTTCAGATCCAAAAATTTGCAGAGAATTGCAGAAGAAGACGAAGAACGAAGAAGAAACCGAAGAAAGAGAGGTTTGAATCTATCTTCGATCTTCTCCGTTTCCTCTGATTTAGTTTTGGAAACTGTTTCAGATTCAAAACCCAAAAAAATCACTGAAACAGTTTCATTTTCAGATTCAAAACCTAAATCAACGTTATTAATGATTCATATTGATGAAATACTCCGACGATGAATCACTAGGTTTTTATTTTATTTTAATCTGTTAGTTTTGATTCCTGTTGTTACTAATTTGTGTGTCAAAATTTTCTGAACTAGCCATAACTCATTCTGACTGATAATTTTACGGATCGGATAAGAAGAACAATCGATATTTAAAACCCTAGAAAGAAGAAGAAGACGAAGAACGACGAAGAAACAGAAGAAAGAGAGGTTTGAATCTACTTTGTTTTTATCTCCGATCTTCTCCTTTTGTATTTACTTCATGTATTTCATTTCTGATGTTACTTGTTTGAAAACCCTAGAACTAACTCGATTTTGTTACTACATCAACTGCAGATTCAGAAACAATTTTCATTTGTGAACACTAATGGCGCAAGGAAGAAGAATCCCATGAAAAGCACGCATTAAGAGGTACTTAGATGTGAAATTTTTAGAGTATGTGTGTTGTTATGGTATCATGCTAGTGAAAATGCCTTTGAATGTTGAACTATACAAACAAGGCCTCAGTAACTTTAAGTTACACATTCAAAATCTAACCACTGACTGTATTGTGGTATGTATATTGAGTGTGTAACTTGAAGTTACACATACTTGTGTATGTGTAACTATATTTTACACATTGAAAATCTCAAAAATAACTTGCCAATTGACTGCGTAACTATAAGTTACACATGGACAATCTCGTCATGAACTAAAATTGATTCTGATTTTTGCTTAGTTTTATATCATGAACTAAATTTGATTCTGAATTTTGCTTGTGATTATGTCATGAACTAAATCTGATCTCATGATATGCTTGTAAATTTTCATAGAAATATAGAGTGTGTAAATAAGAGTTACACATTCAAAATCTTATAGAAATAGAGCATGGTTTGTATATTGATTGTGTAACTTATAGTTACACATTAAAAATCTCATAGAATTGAGCCTAGATTTGTTACTATAAGTTACACATAAAAAGTCTCACCACTGACTTGCTAAGGGCATGTGTAACTATAAGTTACACTTTAAAAAAATCTCACCAATGACTACAATGGTTTCTTATATTGATTGACTGTGTAACTACAAGCTACACATTCAAATCTCACCACTGACTATAAGTTATGTGGTGTGATTAACTTATAGTTACACAACAAATACAGATTCATATGCATGTGTAACTTGAGGTTACACAACACATAATAGAATGGGTCAGTTTGTGTACTTGGCAAATACACATAGTTTGTGACATGATTTTGATTTTGCAGTTATAAAGGAGTGTATTTGATAAGTACACAAAATACTGACTCATGTTATTTTTGTGTGTCATGTGTACAGGAAAATTAAGGCAGTCATTGAATGCCGTCAAGGATTTGGTGAAGGTGATAAAACCGATAGGACTGAGTGACAGGGCTCAGAGATATCTTTTGAGAGTTGCTTACGGTAATCTAGTGATGATTTAGATGAGTATGATCCAGCTGTACCAAGTACAAGCAAACAAATCACTACCAACAAAAGCGGCGTCTTGAAGCTTTTGAACTGCTTCGATCTGGATTGCGACACACCTTGTTCTTTCAAGCTTGGCGATGATAAGTTTATAGAGTCTACACCGGAAAAGCTGGCTGGTTTATTTCACATGCAAAGGATTGGCAGTAGAAAGGGTCAAAAGCTATTAAAGAACTTTTCTCATAAGGATTTGAATGACAATGTTTTGTACAGCAAGTTCTTCACCGACATTAAATCTACAACACATCAGACAATAGTGACTAAAACAAAGATTTTAGAGAAGATAAAAGAACTGATGACCAAAAGGAGCAAAAGTGGGAAAATAAAGAAAAATGATGAGAAGGATCTGGTTTGTTTGATAGGTTTTTATCTATGCTGTGTATTATTTTTTGGCGACATAAATGCTAATGGAGTGAACGTGAAATATCTTAGTATCGTTGAAACATATGAGACGGTGCTCAAGATGTCTTGGCCTGACTTGATACACGAGAACTTGTTTGAAGAAATTCATGATAATATTGATTGCTTGGCAAATGTGAAGGCTTGTGTGCAGTAATTACTGGTAAAAGCTTGTGTGTAATTTCTATTCCAGCAATTTTAGTGTTACGTTCATGATATTTTAATGTTAATAGCTTGACTAATTAAAATTTATATATGGTTGCAGATATTGTTTGCTGAACATGCACCAGAAGGATCAATCCCGAAAGTAGCAAATCACGAAGAAGATATCCCGCGTGTTGGAAGGTGGGATCTATACCAGATTTCGGATTACATTTCCAGAACAGACATGTCACAGTTTTTACATTAAGTGTTTGTTGGTTTATGTTTTGTAAATTTATGGTAATATCAACATAATTTAGATGTAACTTTGATGTAATCAGAATTTTCATGTGTAGCTAGAAGTTACACATTTAAATGTGCATGTGTAACCTATAGTTACACATGCAAACATAACACCAGTGAATTTAATTTATTTGTGTAACTATAGGTTACACATATAAAATGTGCTTATGTAACTTTAAGTTACACATACAACTGAAAATTTGTATATTTAGAATGTTCAACTGTTTTTGCTAACATCTACATATGTTAATTGCAGCCAACTACTAGCTTTGTGTCTGAGTTTTCACAGCTTGAGAAGCATCTAGGTATATCAACCGTGGTACCAAGCAAGGACGACCTGCAAAGTTGTCTAAAATCGCAGACAATTGAGAATAGACAACTGAAACAACAACTGCAAGAAAAGCAAGCAATGTTCAAAGAAGTTTATGGAATTTCCAGAGAAGGGATATCAGAAGGGAACCTTGAAGGAACACAAGAATTCAAGATTCACAATTTTAGCTGCAGAATTATGAGAGCAATGGGTATTGAACCTTACGAAGTGACACAGGAAGAGTTCATGCAACATGAAGATGGTGGACATGGAGGTACTGAGCATGGACCTACTGAAGCGATGAGATGGTGGAGATGGAGGTACTGAGCATGGAGATGATGAGCATGAAAAAGAAGAGTCCGAGAAACATACTGAGCAAGAGAAAGAGAAAGATGACACGCAAACTTCCTTCCATGATGAATGTAAGTAACTTGTTCATTTATAATATGCTTTAACTTCATAGTGATAATGATATATTAGTTGACATGTGTAGAGTTACCAAAATTATACTTGGTAATTGTCGAGTACACAGATGATATGGATGTGTAATCCCTATTTACACATGTTATATGCATGTGTAACTTCTAGTTACACTAGTTACACATGGTAGGTATCCAAGTAATATGCATGTGTAGCTGTCGATTACACATGATATATACTTCTTGAAAAAAAATTTAAAAAATTTAACATCATCAATTCAATCCTTTTGCAGTTCCATGTGTCAGTCTAGCAGCTGGAAATACACCAAAAATTCTGCTGGCTCAAACTGCTGCAGAAGAGCTCAAAACGGCCCTAAGGACATACAGTTCGAGTATGAAGAGTGTCACAACATGCAAGACTCCTCCAAATCTCAAAAGTCCCACTGCAAAGGCAAAGCGCACTACTTCAAGTCTTGTTGATGAGGCGCAAATGAAAGCTGGTGAAGAGACAACTGTTACAGATGATGCACAGAAGAAATTTGCATAATGTGGAGTTGTAGATGGGGCGCAAGAGAAAGCCGCAGGTGATGATGTAACTGCAAAAGTGAATGAGGAGATACCTGCAACTGTTGGTGACGGTTTGGTTATCACTGCTTCAACTCAGCCAACATTGGGGACTTTTGAAGACAGTTTCGCTTCAACACAGTTTGAGGAATCTGCGGTGATAACTGCTACAACACCGCCAACTTCGTGTGAAATTGCTGAGACCTACAGGTTGGTGCAACTAGGAGCTATCCCTGCTGACATGAATGCTGAAGATTTTGAAATGCTAAATGAAATTGTCCGTGACATCAACAAAAGCCAACATGGAACTGGAGTGATGGAGAATGCAGAAGCTAGCTCTAGCGGTAACCACTATTCCTTGTGTAACTTAATTCTCTTTTTCCTTACTTTTCTCCGTTTGTGTTTTGTTTGTAAAGCAAGTGTAACTTGAAGTTACACATGCTATGCAAGGCAAGTGTAACTTCAGGTTACACAATTATTACCATGTCCAATTTTCTTTTTGATGATTCCAAATTTTTGTTTTTTCACAGCTCAAAATCAGCTGAACTTTGACACTGATCAAATAATGGAGAATGCACAACCTAGCTCAAGTTGTAAGCACTCTTACTTGTGTAAATTGTTGTGCTTCCATTCATGTTTTTTCATTGTAAAAGGCATGTGTAGCAGTATGATGCAAGTGTTGCTTTCTGTTACACATGCTATGCAAGGCAAGTGTAACTTCAGGTTACACAAGTGAAGCATGTGCGATATTTCTTTATTTTGAGGATACTTATTTTTGCTGTTGCACAGCTCAAACTCAGGAGAACATTGGCAGTGATGGGGTAAATTTTAGCCTTGGACTTGATAACACTCCGAAACCAGTTGGAGAACTAGTCAAGGAAGCCCAGAAACGTGTTTTGAGGAACAGAACAATAGATCAAGATCATCTGAAGCAGTATGAAAGGAAGCCAAAAAAGAGTAAGAAGACTGCAAATGAAAAAGCAATAGTCGCAGTTCCAGAAGTAGAAGAAGGAAGAATGGACGCAGTTCCAGAAGTAAAACTAGGAGCTATCCCTGCTGAAGAAGATGATGGCACAATGAGAAAGGATGTCGAAGATTCTGAAGTTATTGAAAAGCTTAATGGCGATCAAAAGAAGAAAGTGCTTGAATATTTCAACACTCATCCCCAATCGTAAAAAACCTATAACCAAAACTCATGCTTTACTTTGTTGTTGTTGTTTGAATTTAGATTTGTTGTATCTTACTATTTGGTTCTGTTATGCTATTTAATTGTTTCCTTGTTTCTAATATAGGCACATTGCTTGGATACTGCACAACGATGACCAGAGCCAATTCTGTAATATAAGTGGAGAATTAATGCTCCAACTCGCCAAGAGAGAAGCCTACTTGGAGGCTGAGTTCATTGATTTCTACATCAGCAGGTTGCAAACAAAGATGAACTCAAACAGCAAGTATGAGAAAGCGATATTCCTCTCGCCAAAAGCATACGTAAGTACTTAGAAATATTTAAAATTTTATTGCATTAATAATGTGTAGTGGGTGTTGTAAGACTATGATAACGCATTTTTTTTCATGTGTAATCTGAGGTTACAAATGCAGTTATAATGTGTAACCAGAAATTACAGATGCAGATATAATGTGTAACCTGAAGTTACACATACTTGTTTTTCTTTTGTAAAATCCAAGTATGTCAAATATGTCACTTGTGCTTACATAATCACTTGTGCATTTGTAACTTTTGATTTAAAATGGTTTTTTCAGAAAGCGTACTTGGAGGATGGTGCTGAATTCAATAGATTTTGGATTCCAAGGCTTGCTAAGGAGTTTGAAAAGTACAAGGACAGTGCAGTCAGACTTTTCGCCCCAATGTGCAACAACAACACACACTTCATACTGCTGGAGTATGACTTGGGGAGTTCTGAACCTTGGTCATACATGAACTCATCAAGTGTTAAGGAACTCAGGCGTCAACACCTAATCGATGCCAAGAAATATGCATTTGCAATAAGTAGAGAACTGTCATTGCGCTGTCATCTAGCTCTTGGGATGGATGAAAGAACCAAGTACCTCGCTTCGCCTCCACAAGGTTCCATTCCTGACTGTCTTCTATTTGTATGCAATTACATGAAGATGAGGATGAAGGGTAGACAGATGGACAAAAAATACACATCAACTATACAGTTATGGTGGACTGACAAGGTGAACAAGATGAGAGGGAGCATGCTTTACAAGATCCTTTCGGATCCATCCGCAACTGTGTAAACCAGTCGTCAGTCTTAGGAAAAGATTCTACTACTTGCAAATATGTTGTTAGCCACAAGCAGATGTTAGACTTGGAAAATATGTTGTTAGAAACTTTTAAATTTCATCAGTTGGTAGATTTTAGCAGTTCTTGGTTTTGAAAATATTTTTGGATTGAAATTCTTTGAATTAAAAACTTTTATCTTGTTAGAACTTTTACTGCTGTGTGTACAGGTTTCAGAAAGTATGCAACAGGTTAAGTAACTATACATCTTAACTTGATGCAGAATGTGTAACCAGAGTTTACACATGCATCCACAAAAGTGTAACTTGTGGTTACACATGCATATATTTGAGTGTATACTCAAGTTACACAAGCCATTGATAGGACTTTCCCAATAAATAAAAATAAAATAATACATTTATCATGTGTAACCTAATATTACACATGCATTCACAGCAGTGTAACTTCTGGTTACACATCCATATAATAACTGTTTCTAGACAACATGTAAAGACATTAAATAGTAGAATGTATAACAAGGTCAAATGCTGAAACATAGGTTAAGTAAATCATAGTTACACATGCAATTAAGACAAAGCTAAACCCAAAAAATGAAAAAATTACAATGTGTAAGCAATAGTTACACATCCATATTTTATAAGTGTAAACCAAAGTTACACATGCATTTCCCTTCTGAATAGAAACACATTTCACCTGTAAACTCACAAAAGTATAAAAACTCAATATTATAAAATATGAATGAATGATCCCTGCACATAATCAACGTTGCAGAAAAATAAAAGCGCTTGGTCCATGAAAACCAACATGAAGAAAACTAAAAAAACAAATAATCAAAGACAAATAAGAATCCATACATCATATCATTACTATCAGAACTAGTGAGGTGTGAACTTCCGAGGATTCCTGCAACCTGCCTTGTTGTGACCAGTTTCCTTGCAGTTGATGCAACGAACTTTTCTCTTCACCTTTTTCTCACGTTTACTTATAATCCTCTTTCCTGGGGGTTTACCCGGTTGCTTCTTCATGGTAGGCGGGATGACGATGTCGTCTGGATGATATTCAGCAGGCCTGTTGTGGTTGGGAATCGGCTGGATGGCATGCATATAAGTCTTCCTAAAATAGTCGCTTATAAAATACGGTGAAATGAAATCAATAGCCTCATGTTTAATCTTCCGTATGGATGCAATAGCATGAGCACAAGGAAAACCATATACGCGCCACCTTGAAAAAAACAAAAACAAGCAAAAAATCAGTTAGTTGCACATACAAATCATAAAACAATCAAAATTAGCTAGTTACAGGTGCATATACAGGATGTGTATCTTTAAGTTACACTTGCAAAATAGATGTGTAACTAGTATTTACACATGCATATATCTAATTTGAAAAGGAAAAAAAGAGCATACAGAGAGAAGAAAAAGCATAAGAAACCAAACCTTTGACAGGTGCAAGTCTCGTGTTCGAGGTCCACCATGTGAGACCTTTCGCTAATAACTTCAAACACGATAGGACTAGCAACCAATACTTCCCAAGCCAAACCTTCATCTTGAAGAGCCGCAAGCTTTTCCTCGTACTCAGGGGTTAATGGAGTCATCATATTAGCGCCAATTTCACGACGCTCTGCCATCAAACACATTATTTTCCTCCTAATCTGAAAAGGAAAAAAAACATATGAATACATAAAGTGACAAAACAAGAAATAAAAAGACAACAAAACAACTAAAAACACAGACACTCAATTAACCTGATCAAGAAGAGCAGATGCAGGCATCTTCTTGTGAACAAGAACCCAGCTATTGACTGATTCTGCTAGAGTACTAGATGTTCTTCCATACCGACAACCTTTGAAATAGGCATTCGAATATGCTTCAGGTAGGATGGTCTCGATGTAATCAGCCACCCAATCATAGTTCAAGTCTCTAATCTTCTGTATGGCTTTCACATGGTTTTCAGGTGAGAGTGCATATGTCGCCTCTCGGAAATGGTCCATAACAAGAGAGTACCTAGGATCTGTTGCAGTGATGGGTATATTTTTTGTCAAATGATAGTAGCAGAAGATGTAGAACCCATCTGGATAGACAAGTGGAACACCCTGCAAGAGTCCTTCATGGCGATCCGAAAGGAAGGTGATTGGCCTCCCATCACCAACAACTTCAGTCAAATTCCTCAAAAACCACTCCCAGTTGTCAACAGTCTCGGAATCGACTAGTGCAAAAGCAAGGGGGAAAAATCCTACAAAAAAAATTGTGCAGAATCGAAAGAATAATAAGTTCAACACAAAAAGAAAACAATGTGTAAATACAAGTTACACATGCTAAAACAAATGTGTAACTTAAGGTTACAAATCCTATTTTCTTAGTTACACACTGAGTAAAGTAATGTGTAACTGAGAGTTACACATGTGTAACTCTCAATTATTTGTCAACTGAAGTTGTTAAAAAAAAGAAAAAAAACATTAATAAAAACATACCTTTACCACCATTGATCCCAGTAGCTGCCATCAAGCAACCTTTGAATGTACCAGTAAGGAAAGTAGTATCCAAGTATAACATTGGACGACAAAACCTATACCCTTTGATGCATGCAGCAAATGCGATGAAAATCCGTTGGAACTGTTTATTTTCACGTTCAAACTTTATCACGCTACCAGGGTTGGTCTCCCTTATAGCATCAATATACCATACCAAGTGCGAGTAGGACTTGACATCGTCGCCGTAAATCATCTCATAAACCTTTTCCCTAGCATTATAGGCTTGATATTACTCCATGTTAATCTCGTAGTTGGTCTGGAAATCAGAAGCAATTTGCTTGGGCTTCTTGTGAGGATTTTTGCGAACTTCTTCCTCAGTCAAAGTAGACGAGAAGATGGTGGAGTAAGTTTGGTTCAAGTTGCGGCCACCAGCACCACAAATGTGCTCAGGGTTATAAGACCTGACCTGAAGAGGTTCATACAAAATATAAAGTGAAAAATTCAACCAGAAAACAATATGGTGCAAAAAACATCATGTGTAAACAAAAGTTACACATACTGTAACAAAAACATAACAAATGCTAAGCATTAGATGACATAACATGGAAAACCTACCTGAAATATTTCGTTCCTTTCATCGATAGAAGCAGCATGGAATTTCCAGCCGCATTTTTCATATGCACACTTAGCCGTGAACCTAGAACGCTCATTGTGAGTTACAATCATTTGAAAACCAGTGCGAAGACGATACTTGGTGTAAGCAACCCTGACTTGCTTAACTCCTTCAACAAACACATGACCAATCTCACCAAGAACCTTGGGCCAACCATCCGATAACAAAGGTTTCGCAGGCTTGCTTTTATCTTCCAAATACATTGCAATAGTAACATTGTTTCTGGACGAAGACATACTACTAGACTCATTAGAAATAGAAGAATCAGCCCTAGATCTGGAGGAAGAGGCTACACGAGTAACATTTTGCAAGAAAATATCAACACTGGTCTTCTGTTTACTATTTGTGATGGATATAAGAGCTTGCAACGAAAAATCACAGTCAAGCGGGAAATCTTTCCCACTTTCTCGAAAGAAGAAAGTAATACCAAGAGGAGTAAACTGCTTCCATTCCCGACAAACTTGTTCCTTAAACTCTTCAAGTCTGATCTCAGTGTTAACACGCAGGGTAATAAAATCTGAAAAGTATCGAACAACAGCAATGCAACTAACAGCACCAGCGCAAATAACATAATCCATGACAACCTGAAAAATATCAAAATTTTAAAACGAACGCAATTCACTCGGGGGCTACGCCCCCTCGTGAGAATTATATTCTATGCGGCAAGCTAGATATGAGTAAAAGATACAGACGATACAACTATTTACACATAAACATGTTACATGACATATATATGTAACTTCAACTTACACATGATTAAAATACAACAGGATACATATGTGTAACCTAAAGTTACACATCCTGTAACAAAAAAAAAGTGCATCTTCCTCACACATACTTAAAAATACAAACAAGATATATGTGTGTAAACTAAAATTACACATGATGCAACTAAGACACATCTGCATCTTACTTAAACATGCTTAAAAATACAACATGATATATATGTGTAACCTAAAGTTACACATCCTGTAACAAAAAAACAGCATGTCCAACAAATTAAAATTGAAGTTGTTCTACTGAAACAAAATTGTTTCTTCATACTCCTCTCAGTATCAACAAAAAATAAAAGATCGGACATGCAAGAAGAACAAATAATTCAAAAAAATAAATTGAAACAGATCTGAAATTAGAACAAAATAAAATTCTTACCTAGATTTGTTATTTTCTTACTTCTGAAACAATTTTATTACTATTCCTTTTCTCGGTATCAAACAAACCTGTGTAAGCATCAACAAAAACATACTCAGTATCAAAACCAAAAAAAAAAAAGTGAAAAAACCAGATCGCAATTGTAACATTCTGACGATTTTGAATTGAAAACTAGATCAAAAATCAGTTGAATAATTCGTACCTACATTGATTTCTCTATTCCAACCTATCTTATTCCTCTTCTCAGACTCAATAAAATCGAAACAAAACAAAAATCATCCATCAGTAGAAGATAGAAATCAAACAATCAATCGGAAAAAGTAATGAATCAAACCTATTCGATTCAAACAGAAGAGAAAATTGATACTAACCTATTTGTTGTTCTTCAAAGCATCGTCTCAAACTCATCAGATCTGAAATCCACTGAATAACATCAATAAATTGAGAAAAAACAACAACGAATCCTTGTTCTTCGTCTCGTCTTCAACACAGCAACATACTAACGAACTCTTGTTCTTCAATGCAGCAATTCGTGTAGAAGAAATCAACCTAATTCTTCTACTGAAGAAAAATAATCGAGAGGAGAAAAATAATCGAGAGCTAAAATTGAATTGGATTTCTGTTTCTCTATTTCCGTTGTAAAACAACTATAAATACTGGAGGTTATTTTGGGTATTTTTAGTTTTATTAAAGAAAGTGCTGACGTCAGCAAATCCGGAAAAATTTAAAACCTGGCCCCAAAAATAAAAATTCTGGGCCTAGAAATATGAAAATGTAAAAGTATGGAGTTGAGGGTGGAAGATCCATTTTGTGGGGCTTGTATATGTTGAACCCATATAGTAGGGGGATTCTAGTATTTTTCACATACGGAAAAAAATTTCCTATCTCCCAACGAGGGAGGTTTTAGGTTTTGAGCTTGTTCGGGAGGTGAAAACAGCCCAAAAGTAAAATTCAGGAAAGATTTAAGGGGTCAGTCCCACGATAAAACGAAGGAGTTTTGTTAAAATCAAGGAGTTTCCATGAGACGAAGGAAACACCATGAGACGATGGAAAATATTTAAAAAATAAGGAATTGTGAGACTGGGACGCCGGTGGTCAAAGCACGGTCGGCCATTTATGACCACGGTCCCGTGGTGTCTCTTCCTCAGTTTTACATATTTTGATGATTTTATGAAGGATTCATGAATTTTGAGAATTTTGATAAATTTAGAGAGTTTTCATGAATTGAAGGAGTTTCCATGAGTTCATGGTCTTTGAAAAATATCAAAATAATAAAATTCGGCCGTGTGAGATCATGGAGGCGTGACCGACCGGTCATGGCCCAATCCCACGAATTTTAATAATTTTTTAAATAATTTTTGGGTATTTTTTGATGATTTGAAGGAATTTTGAGAAAAATACCATGAAATCAAGGAAAAATAAGATAATTAATAATGAGATAAATAAAACAGGGCGTGTGGGACCGGCTAGGGCATGGCCGGCCGGCAAAGGCCCGGTCCCATGAGTTTTCATAATTTATTTTATTTTATTATTATTTTTGATGATTTAAAGGAATTTTTTGAGGAAAAAATACCATGAAATCAAGGAGTTTTTTCATGAAATTAGAGAAAAAAAATAATAATAGAATAATAAGGACCGTGAGGTGTGGGCCGGCTGGGACCAAGGCATGGACGGTTGGTCAATGGTCACGCCCCACACACTCTCCTTAATTATTTTTTGACGGACTCATAGAAGTACCACGAATCCGAAGAATTTCCTCAAGACGGAGATTTGATCAAACGAGAGAATTTTATCAAATCATGAAAAAATAATAAAAGTGTATTAAAAATATAGAATTAGCGTGGAACCGACCATGACACGATGAGTTGATCATGTGTCCGTGTCCCAGCGCCTTGGCCAAATATTTTTAATTATTTATTATTTTCTTCCCTATTTTGCATAGGTTCATCGTTTCGTCGTATTTTGAAATACTCGTTCGTGCGGTGATTGTTAATGCATCATCGTTGAATACACTTACACTGTTTGAAACAGGGCTTACTCAAAGGTAGGTCCGATGCCCGGTCGTTAATTATTTATTACTAATTCATGAAATTCAATGGAGAATAATCCATGAAATGAGTAATAAAACGGATAGATGTTTACTGTTAATTCATAGGATTAGCTAAAGATTCGACTACGAACTCAGAACAATGAGTGATCATTTCCATTCCATGGGATCGACGTTGATTCGACCATGGAATAGGAGAAATGATATTGCCATTCCGTGGGATCGTCGTTGATTCGACCACGGAATCGGAGCAATGATATTGCCATTCCGTGGGATCGTCGTTGATTCGACCACGGAATCGGAGCAATGATATTTCCATTCCATGGGATCATCGTTGATTCGACCACGGAATCGGAGCAATGATATTGCCATTCCGTGGGATCGTCGTTGATTCGACCACGGAATCGGAGCAATGATATTGCCATTCCGTGGGATCGTCGTTGGAATCGGAGCAATGATATTGCCATTCCGTGGGATCGTCGTTGATTCGACCACGGAATCGGAACAATGATATTGCCATTTCGTGGGATCGTCGTTGATTCGACCATGGAATCAGAACAATGATATTGCCATTCCGTGGGATCGCCGTTGATTCGACCACGGAATCGGAACAATGATATTGCCATTCCATGGGATCGTCGTTGATTCGACCACGGAATCGGAGCAATCTTATTTCCATTCCATGGGATCGTCGTTGATTCGACCATGGAATTAGAGCAATGAAGGGATAATTAACCTCTATGCCTAGCATAATAAACTGACTACGATAGGAGCATTAATTATCCTGACATGCCTTGCCGTTAAGCCATATCCTTTATATAGTAAGGTTAAACTCGTTGTTTGTTCCTGAAGATGATATTGCCCCGTAGAGCCGTCCATCCCGTGATACTATATAGAAATGACTGAAAGTATTCAGTATTTATGAGATTATGCCGTTGTCTAGACGTTGACTGCACATCTACATGTACTCTGAGAGAAAGCATTCTCCTTTGAGAATTCGATGAGAGACCCGTGTCTCAATACTCACATGCGATTGCTGAACCGGCGGTCCGTACAATCATGAGTTTATGATTTTAGCCCTTGTTGAAAATCCACCATCTACATTAAGTCCCCTGCTTACTGAGGAAAGCCGTTTTCCTCAGTCAGCATTAAATGGTGATTTTCAGGCCATAAACAATATAAGTAATTGAACTTAGTCGTAAGTTAAGATGTTACCGGATTTCGATCGTACGAGCATACCATAACTTGAATGAAGATTCCAACGGCATGCTAAAGCGTCATTTGATGAGCATAAATTGGTGTTGAACCGCTGATTTGGACGACGAGTCCTTGGTCGTTTAGGATTCACGGGCCGAGCCCTCTCCATCACCTTCACGCCAGCATCAAGAGGAGGAAAAGTTGCCGGACCACCAGCGCCGCCGCCGTCACCGTCCGTCTGTTTGCTGGAGGCGCCGACAGGTATGCGTCCGAACCCTTTTTTTTTTTTTTTTTTTTTTTTTGCCGATGTTTGTTAATGTTCATGAGTTCTATGGGTTGTTTACATATTGATCATGATAAAATCATATACCCGTGTATATATATAATTGTGGGTTTCGTCAAAAACCTTCGTTTTTTAAAACGTATGCTCATTTGATCGTTAGTTTTTGAAAACTAATAATAATCCCTGATTTAGAAGAGATTTTTCTTCATATATGAATATGTAGGTTCAGTCATGAAACTATGTTGATGAGCTTTCACGTGAGCCAAAGTCTTATCATAAAAGTGAATTTTTCACAAAACCGTAGTAAAATCTTCGTTTAAAAGAATAGCGATGATGTAGAGAAGCGATTTCTACTCTTCATGTATATATGAACTTGTGTCCAGTGATAAAATTTTGTGTATGAGCTTTCATGTAAAACTTTATCATATAATGCGTGAGTTTTCACAAAATTGAATTAAACTTTCGTTTCAAATACGTATGACGGCACGAAGGAAAAGAGTTTTCTTGTAAAAACATGGTCGGTTCATGGAAAAGTTTTTTTTTTCTTTGAAACCGTGGAGTATCCACGATTTATTTTTGTGAGCCTGGCTTACGTTTAAAAATATTCATTTATTTACGTGAGTAAATATATATTGTTTCTCTAAAATCAAAACTTGAGTTTTGTGTGATGTTGCTTAGAGATAAAATTATTTATGATGAAATAATGTTTTGGTTTCCATAATTCTATGGTGAATGTTCACATAGTAGAAATATTCATTATTTTATGGAAAAATCTGAGTTGTTCTTTTTGTAGGTTTTGAAGAAACGAACAATTTTGGAGTGTTAACTCTAGCATTACTCTCACTACTGTTAGTGGAAGCGTAAAAGGTGGGAGTTAAGAGTTACCATTTTGTTAGACGCTGATGTGAGCATCCTAATTGCATGATTCATTGTTCTGTCGAAGCCTGCGCTTTGTATGAACGATGTGCTGAAGTATCCACTTTGCGGGGATGACTGACTCCCATGATGATACTTACAAAGATGGTGTTTCCAGAGAAAACGTCTCTATGGACGAAAGTTTTAAGAAATGGTACTTATGGAACCTCCTAGTGATGATGAAAGATTCTTCATGTTTCATTGGATTTACCATAGAATAGTTGTGAAGTGAGATCCTGGATCAATGTAGACTCCACGGAAATGGAAGAAAGTCTACAGGAGCGGAGAACCCAGGAGTGAGGACTACATGATGCTAGAGAATGACGTGTAGTCCCCAGTCGTTTCTTTGACGAGTTGTTAGCGCTCCTTGTGTCATGACTTTGCCCGTGCAATTAGGATCATGAGACCAAGGTTTGTTACTTCTTCTAGACTTTTTCTCCATCTATTGATGTCTTCAACTTGTTCCCGGACAAGCAATTCATGAATCCAGCACTGATGAAAAATTCGATGTAAGTACCTTTTCGTGCAGGTGATCTTGGCATCTCCTTGAATGAAGTAATAATAATTGTTGATGATGAACCCTAGAAGAAATTATTGTAGATAAGCATCATGTTGATGAAGCGTGCTCTTCTTTGGGATATGGGAATATGGAGAATTCCCGAAATCCCGAACCGAATGTAGATAGCGGCATTGCTAATGGAGATTCCGGTATTTTCGAGCCTTCAAATGATTTAGAGACTCCCCAGTAAGTATATCTCCTTTGAATCATTTTAATCCCATGTAATCTTCGCATTAGGTTCCAAACGACGAAGTTGGGAATCATGGATCCAATAATGATGATTTGGACATTCCAGGAGTTGTTGGTGACAATAATTTCATAGATGCACCTCAGGATGATGAAGTGCTGGTCGCTGATACCGTGAAGGTGGTGGAAACTCCAATTGTGCCTCATACGGTGGAGACCGAACCCGAAATAGCAGAAGTTACTTCCCCTGAAGTTGTTTCTATGATCATTGACACTGCTCCAGTAACTGAGAACCAGATAATAGTGCATAAGTATCCTACTGCAGGGATTTCTTTTGATCCTCAATTTAGTGAGTTACTCCCATATCACCAGCTTGTTGGAGGTTTTAGCGTTCCCATCGGATATGTTGCCATATACATGGAACTGTGGGAAATGTATGGAAACTTTGTTGTTACTCGGGATCCAGGGCGTAGTTATTTGTTGACGAAACAAGTAGAGGCCATCTTGCGTGTTATAGATGATATCCGGATTATAGCCAGAGATGTTGTTTCCCAAGTTTTACTCTTTGATTGGGAGTACAACTTAAAGAATGCTGGAGAACTTGGCTTCAATCTGAAGTGGCTCCGTGAAAGACTTGAAGTTATAAAGAAAGCAGAAAAGGGTGACACTCCTTTCCTTACTAGTGATGCTGTGTTGAATAGGATGAAATAGCCGAGATAACCAGGAAGCTGGAGGTACCTTTATGAAGGACTTAGCGAAAAGACCTGGTGGACATCGATCGACTGTAGAGGTTATAAATCCCGTCCATGAATTCTTCCATGTAGTATATTCTGGAAGCTGTAGGAACCTCACACGGCGTCGGAATTCGATGCTTGACTCCCCAACTTTTGAAGCTAAGAGACTGAGTTATTAAATGATAGAAGAATCACTCAATCTGGAGTTGTAGAAGTCCACCAACGAAGCATACACATTTGCAATTTGTAATCCCATACACATTTTTTAGGTTTCATAGACCTGACATTAAAGGCCATATCTTTCAGCTTGTATGTCCGATTAATGCGCCCTTTTGGTATGTTGTTGAAGAGAAACATACGAACATCTTTTGTTGAGGAAGTATTGTCCCATTCCTCACCCATTGGCACGTTTTTTGCAAACCCATGACCTGAAGTGTGTTGTATCCCATCTGTAGAGGTGACGAGAACATCTTATAGAAGACTTTGGATTATTTCCACCAGTTGTGCCATCTTTGGGAAGACTTCATGTGAGCATGTTATCAGGTATACACATCTTGATATGAATCATTGGCTCTTAGAGAAGTCCGCTTCATGTGTAACACTTCAGATAATGATTAGTTGATGAAGCCCTGAGGATGTTGCTCCTGAGACCGTTGTTGGTGTTGAGACCATGAATGATCATGCTCCAGAGATATTTGTCGATGTTGAGATCATGGATGGTGTTCCATTAGAGATTATTGTTGATGCTGATACCACAGTTGAAGTTGCTCCAAAGACCGAAAAGGATAGAACCATGATTATAGACATAATCTTTGATCCTTCTTCCAGTGAGCCTTTTATATTCACAAACTAATTGATGAGTTGAGCGTGAGATGAAGGTGTAATGAGAGTCCAATCTTAATGCTCTTGGAAGCATTACTTTTCCACGAACTAGCTTTGTCAGTGAGTCGTCATTGTTGCGGTAGATAGCATCAACAATTTTCGTACTGGATGTGATCGGTGAAGAGAAAAAGTTCCACAATCATGCTGGATCTTGTGATGTATAGATATCCCATTGATGAAGTTCCACAAAATCGCCTTAGGCTTCCCAGTGTGCGTTGAAGGAGTTACTGACATCCATTTATGAATGATGTTGCATCTGCTTCAGAAGTCTTATCATTGGATAATGAAGACTTATCGATTATGGTTTAGTAACACTTCAATCGTGGTGGTGTTGAATCGGCGTCGAGATATCCGTGTTAAAGCCAGCTGGGACTCTATTGTCGTAGGTGTACTCTTTGATTGGGAGTACAATTTGAAGGTTACTTAGCTTCTTGAGCGTTGAAGCGTCACCTCTTTTGAGAATTTCTTAGGTTTGATGGTATCGACCCCTATCTTCTGTTGATTCATCATCCCTTTTCGTTGAGGTAGTATGTGCAGACATCAGAGCTTTCTGATTTTATGAAAACTCCTACAAGGCTATGGAGAAACGCCCAAATTGTTCTTCGCCATGTTTGGACATCATCTCAGTAATGAATGTTTCAATGCTCAATTCGGAGAAATGTCATACTAATCTGGTGAAGCTACCATTCATAACATCTTGCAAAGTTGCTAGCAGAATTGAGTCCCCGTGCTAGGATATCATGTGAGGAAATAAATGACATAGATATGAAATGAATGAGACTTGCCTGAGTGTGGAACCTCTTGACGAATATCTATGCATCTTTTGCAGGTTCTTGCTTCAACCTCGTTGAAGTTTGAAATTCCTCAAAGTACTCTGGTGATGGAATGTCCGCAAAACCTTCTGGATCACAACTTTCTTCATTGGAGAGATGTGTAACCAAAGATTCTTTGTAAGTATCCATCTTTTCAGTGTGGACCTACGCTCGTCTGAAGGACATGTCATATCCTGGATCTTCCTGATTATGCGAAACTTGGTTTCTGTCCAAGTTGGACTTATGTGATGTAGCTATGAGTATTCCCGAGCGCTCCTTCGAGGTCTCTGATTGAGATAGAGAATGAGTATCTTCTTGCCGAGCGATGCATGTAGATCCGATGGTTTTCACTGGAATGTTGTTGATGGTGGTGTCAGCATCGATCAACGTTTTTCCAAATTCGTTCCTTCTAAGATTGACTGTGGTAAGCAGTCCCCAGTCGTACATCTATTGATCTGTGGCTAGAGGCTCAAGAGGTATTTTCGGGATGGACTTTTTGACACGTTGTGGTTCAGTACTGTGAACATGTCTCCCCTTTGTGCCTTCGTAATTCACGTTCGTATTGAACTGCTTCTTTGATAGGTTGTTCGAAGAGTGTAAAGGTTATGACTGGGAGAAGATTCTTGTGTACTCCTTCAGTACCCAGTTGAAGCTATTATGGATCAACCTTCTCTTTGAAAATGTGTTTCAAAACTGCGTAGTTGCTTTGTGGGATGATTGACGAACCTGTGGAAGCGGCAGTAACGAGGACTTTCCATGTCTTCTTCAGTTGGTTCTTTCTGGGCATATGACAACTTGATTGTACCATCTTGGATCCAGACATCCAGGAGTTCGATCACCTCTTCAATGGAAAAGGATAGTCATGTGCTTCTTGATCAAGAACTCTTGTGCGTTGGTCAGAGGCTTATGCATCTTGATTATTCTTGCTTTGTACTTTTGAAGGAGCTTAGGTATGCTTGCGCGGTAGTTTGGCTTCCCGTTTGCTCCCTTCTGCAATAGTATTTGTGGAAGGATGGAGGTTGTACTGCTTGTTAATCAGACGCCTGCTTCCTCAAGTGTCTCGCGATTCTTCAGTACTTGTAGATTTTGTTCTTTCCAACAGAGCAGGCGCAGTGCTTGCTGATCTCTTCGCGGCTTCGTGGAGCTCTAAGAAAGTCTGGAACCGAAGGTTCTCCAGTAAAGCTCTATAGTCCGGGAGCATGCCGTTGATGCATAAGTCCACCAGTTGTTTCTCCGTGACGTTTGGATCATGGTAGTCCAAGGCTTGGACTCTGAACCTCTTCACATAATAGTTGGGGTTCTCACCTGTCTTCTGAGATATTCTCCCAAGAACAGAGAGAGTGACTTGCTCTGACACGAAGAAGTATTTCATGTAGAATGCATTGATCATTCCTCCCTAATTGCTGATGGTCCCTGGTGCGATGTTGTTGTACCAGGTGTATTCTCTTCCTTTCAAAGACTTTGAGAATTCTTTGAGACGAACAACATGATTGTGTTCATGTTCTCCCAAGGATTCGAGGAAGCGGGAGACGTGCTATCGAGTATTGCCAGTTCCATCATATAGGGTGAACGTTGGAGAGACGTAGCCTTTCGGAAGGGGAATCCTCTATGTAGCGGTAGGATACGGAAGTTGGTGACGATGGACGTGTGACGTCTTGTCTTTTCCATGGTTCTCCAGAAGACGCTCCAAATCTTCACGAGTAATGAAGCTTGATGATCCCTTTGTTGACGAGTTGTCTGCAGCTTTATCGGTTTCCTTATCAACATGAATTACTTCAGGGTTTGCGTCGGAGGCTTTCTCCTTCTCTTGAGTTTTCCCTGACATCTTGTCAGTAAGAGTTTTGAGATAATTACACAGCTCCTTCTGCATAGTAGCCATGTATGCCTGATTCTTTACAAGAGTCTCTTGTGTTTTGAGGAGATCATCCATGGTAGGTGGTGGATTTCCTCTGATTTTTTCGGGATGTCTACCGAACAAAGGATGACCTTCCACACTGGTGTGAGGAGAAGTGATGCCACCACCATCAGTGTTAGTAGCCGAAACAGTTTCCAGGATGTCTTCATTGTTGCTAGTGCTAGCGATATTTGCATTAGGATTTGTAACCGATCCTGACCTAAGACAAACCATCTTGTGAAAATGAAAGATTGCAACCGAGAGAGTGATCTCCCACTGTGGTCGCCAATCTGTGGATGGGGAAAAACGATCTGCTGGTTTTTAAGGGATTGAGGAGACGACCGGACGGAGGAGGTTCCTCGAACCGAGAAAAATGTTAAACCGCACACAGATGCACCGCTGCAAAGGGGGTGCTTAGATTCGAGAGATCAATCTGTAGTACTCTGGCCTAAATCGAGACAACGACCGTTCCAGAGTAAATTCGGTCACAAGAGAGGATGGGTTGATCTGTAGGAGGAAAGCTGAGAAATGTGTGGAATCGATGGTGATTTAAGGATTGTGGGTGTGTGAATTCTGAATATGATAAGTTATGAATGATTGAAGTTAAACGATTGTGAAGAAATTGCTCAATTGATGAGTTTGATGATCTCGTGTTGTCGAAGAGACGTGAGATTCTTACTCTGAGTATTCTATGTATTAGTTCTGTTTTCGATTTTCTCTGCCTTCAATCTTGATTTAGGAACTTATTTATATTGCTGGAATTGTAGACACCATGATCCCATGAAGTGTGACAGTTAATGGAATCAAGGAGTGGATAGGTGGAGATCGTGTTCGAAACCGGTTGTCCAACGTGTAAAGACTCGGTCGAAATTCCACCCACTACCTCATGAATTCCTTTAACTGATTGCACGAATTTCTCACATTCCATCGTGTGTTTGAACACACGTGCCGTAGACCGCCAGACCAAAACCCTAAGTGATATCCCCCCAAGTGACACGATTGATCATCTCGTGGTTTGTTAGTCAATTGATTATTTCGTGGTTTGATGGGACAATGAGTCCACGTGGTTACTTAGTTGAACAGGATATTCTAAAACTCACAAATTGAACGTGTCACGAGACAAAGGTATAATTCTTACGATGAAGTGAGCAAGTATTGCTCATTCAATGGATTGTTGAATATTGGTGGATTGTTGAACCGATATTCCTTAACTCGAGAAAATATTGATCATCTGAGCAAGTGTTTCCCTCGTGATGATTTGTTAAATATTTGACCGTCTGAGCATGTGTTGCTCATGAATGATTGGCAGTGTGCCAAGAATATTAATTAAAGTGTTGGTCGTTGAACCTAGCATAATTAATAAAATTCATGACCATGAGGTCACCGTAGAATTATTAATATTAATTCATGACCATGAGGTCGTTGTAGAATTATTAATATTAATTCATGACCATGAGGTCGTCGTAGAATTATTAAGGTTAGAGTCTGGAAGCATGGTCCTTGAACTCAGAAACCATAATTTGACCGATTGACGATCAATTCATGGTCAAAAGTTTTAACCATGGGACGAATGAGGAGCATCTACATGAGACCGTGGATCAACCATGTAGTGTCCATATGCTCACGTGAGCAAATATGATGAATTCACGAAGAGTTCATGATTTGTTGGTGAAAGAATGATTAAATGCTGGTTCAATCATTATTCAAAATGCTCGTCTGAGACTTAGGTGTGAAAACCTAATTAATTATGGGAGAGTGATGGACCGACCATAGAGTCATGGAGCTGGCCATGGGTTGTCCCGTGACCGTCTGATGGTCACTTCGTGAAAAATCCAAAGTGTTCGGAAGTTTTGGACCTAATACGAGCAATTGTGCAAATTAGGTCAAAACTATGAAAATCGATGTTATTGGCCTCCGTGAGCCGAAGAGCTAATCTTGGTCGGTCAAGATAATGTGCTCGTGTCCCTAAGGTGTCCGCGTCTCAGTCTTGAGAATTTTGATATTTTCTGGTGCACGTTTGAGCGACCATTTGAGAAAATATGACAAAATCAGAGTTTTTTGATAAAACCGTCAAAACTTCATCGGACGAGGGAAAATAATGAAAAGTGAGGGAATTATGAAGTGTGGACCGGTCACAGTGATCACGTGACCAATTGTTGGTCGCTTGAGCAACCCCCAAACCATAATTAACGTCCTTTACTAGAATTGATGTAGAATTTTCATACGGACTCGGATTTTGATGGTCCCAACGAGGGAGGTTTTAGGTTTTCAGCTCGTTCGGGAGGTGAAAACAGCCCGAAATTAAAATTCAGGAAAGATTTAAGGGGCCGGTCCCACGATAAAACGAAGGAGTTTTGTTAAAATCAAGGAGTTTCCATGAGACGAAGGAAACACCATGAGACGATGGAAAATATTTATAAAATAAGGAATTGTGAGACTGGACGCCGGTGGTCAAAGCACGGTCGGCCAGTTATGACCACGGTCCCGTGGTGTCTCTTCCTCAGTTTTACATATTTTGATGATTTTATGAAGGATTCATGAATTTTGAGAAATTTGATAAATTTAGAGAGTTTTCATGAATTGAAGGAGTTTCCATGAGTTCATTGTCTTTGAAAAATATCAAAATAATAAAATTCGGCCGTGTGAGATCATGGAGGCGTGACCGATCGGTCATGGCCCAATCCCACGAATTTTAATAATTTTTTAAATAATTTTTTGGTATTTTTTGATGATTTGAAGGAATTTTGAGAAAAATACCATGAAATCAAGGAAAAATAAGATAATTAATAATGAAATAAATAAAAAAGGCGTGTGGGACCGGCTAGGGCATGGCCGGCCGGCCAAGGCCCGGTCCCACGAGTTTTCATAATTTATTTTATTATTATTTTTGATGATTTAAAGGAATTTTTTGAGGAAAAAATACCATGAAATCAAGGAGTTTTTTCATGAAATTAGAGAAAAATAATAATAATAAAATAATAAGTACCGTGAGGTGTGGGCCGGCTGGGACCAAGGCATGGCCGGTCGGTCAATGGTCACGCCCCACACACTCTCCTTAATTATTTTTTGACGGACTCATAGAAGTACCACGAATCCGAAGAATTTCCTCAATACGGAGATTTGATCAAACGAGAGAATTTTATCAAATCATGAAAAAATAATAAAAGTGTATTAAAAATATAGAATTAGCGTGGAACCGACCATGACACGATGAGTTGATCATGTGTCCGTGTCCCAGCGCCATGGCCAAATATTTTTAATTATTTATTATTTTCTTCCCTATTTTGCATAGGTTCATCGTTTCGTCGTATTTTGAAATACTCGTTCGTGCAGTGATTGTTAATGCATCATCGTTAAATACACTTGCACCGTTTGAAACAGGGCTTACTCAAAGGTAGCTCCGATGTCCGGTCATTAATTATTTATTACTAATTCATGAAATTCAATGGAGAATAATCCATGAAATGAGTAATAAAACGGATAGATGTTTACTGTTAATTCATAGGATCAGCTAAAGATTCGAATACGAACTCAGAACAATGAGTGATCGTTGCCATTCCATGGGATCGACGTTGATTCGACCATGGAATAGGAGAAATGATATTGCCATTCCGTGTGATCGTCGTTGATTCGACCACGGAATCGGAGCAATGATATTGCCATTCCGTGGGATCGTCGTTGATTCGACCAAGGAATCGGAGCAATGATATTTCCATTCCGTGGGATCATCGTTGATTCGACCACGGAATCGGAGCAATGATATTGCCATTCCGTGGGATTGTCGTTCATTCGACCACGGAATCGGAGAACTGATATTGCCATTCCGTGAGATCGTCGTTGATTCGACCACGGAATCGGAGCAATGATATTGCCATTCCGTGGGATCGTCGTTGATTCGACCACGGAATCGGAACAATGATATTGCCATTCCGTGGGATCGTCGTTGATTCGACCACGGAATCGGAACAATGATATTGCCATTCCGTGGGATCGTCGTTGATTCGACCACGGAATCGGAACAATGATATTGCCATTCCGTGGGATCGTCATTGATTCGACCACGGAATCGGAACAATGATATTTCCATTCCGTGGGATCGTCGTTGATTCGACCACGGAATCGGAACAATGATATTTCCATTCCGTGGGATCGTCGTTGATTCGACCACGGAATCGGAGCAATCTTATTGCCATTCCATGGGATCGTCGTTGATTCGACCATGGAATCGGAGCAATGAAGGGATAATTAACCTCATGGGTCTATGCCTAGCAGAATAAACTTACTATGATAGGAGCATTAATTATCCTGACATGACTTGCCGTTAAGCCATATCCTTTATATAGTCAGGTTAAACTCGTTGTTTGTTCCTGAAGACGATATTGCCCCGTAGAGCCGTCCATCCCGTGATACTATATATAAATGACTGAAAGTATTCAGTATTTATGAGATTATGCCGTTGTCTAGACGTTGACTGCACATCTACATGTACTCTGAGAGAAAGCACTCTCCGTTGAGAATTCGATGAGAGTCCCGTGTCTCAATACTCACATGTGATTGCTGAACCGGCGGTCCGTATAATCATGAGTTTACGATTTTATCCCTTGTTGAAAATCCACCATCTACAGGGTAAAGTCGTAGTGGGGGATAAGAAATAGAGTATCCACCAAAGGCTACAGAAAGACGAGTCATTGATGTTATGCGGTTGATTCCTCTCAAAAAGAATGAGAGACCTTGGGATGAGCCAAGAGATCGATCCATCTTGTTTGATTACCAGACTTCATGGGTTGATAGAGTTTGTGCCGCAAAGGTAATAAATCATCAAACTCTAGGATTTATCTATTATTTTTTTAATTTAATTATGGATTGTTTATTGTAACAACAACATTTTTATGATATGTGTAGAATCCCGATAAAGCGGCGCCAAAACTGAACACCAACAAGGGAAGTTTTGGTCGGTGTATAAAGAGCACGAAGATGTGGTTGCCTTGGTGAAATCCTAGGGTTTATGGCCCAAAATTGAATCTTTACAAGGGACTTATGATGTTACTGTATGTGGATTTTGGGAAAGATTCTGGCCCGAAACCATGAAGTTTTTACTTCCATTCGGCGAGATGACTATTACTCCATATGATGCTCACCAAATAACATGTATTGCTTGGATGGAAAAGATGTATTTACGGTTTTGAAAAACAAATTCCTTTTTAATCTCTTTATCCTTGGAAAATGATTGTCTTTGGTGGGAAAAGTTGAAGCATAAGAGGAGTTCGAGATTGGTGCCGGAGGCAAGCCATAGAAAGATAAGGATCTAACAGATGATGGAAAAGTTCCTCAGATTTCAAGGAAGGTTAACTTGGTTCGTTTGAAGGAAAAGTGTGGGGATTCGGCTGCCAAGGCTAGAAATGCACAAGTGGTGATGGATGAATCAAAAGCTAGACATACAGCTATAACTTACTTGTTGCACACTCTTGTGACTGTCTTTTTCACTTAATTTTCTGGAAGTAAGGTGAATGCTTGTTATTTACAGCAGTTGAAGACTCTCAGTCTTCATCCGGAGACAAACGAGGTACCCAAGTACTCATGGGGCACCGCCATCCTTTCTTACTTGATGGATTGTCTTTGGAAAGCTTCTAGGTGGGACCAAACACAAATTATCAAAAATGTTGATCTTCTCCAGGTATTATATGGTTTCCATACTAATTTTTTTTATCATAGTTGTGTGTGTAATATCCTATTCATAAAAAAATAATCTATAGTCATGGGATTAAGACCATTTTAAAATCTTGAGGCCTTTTGGGGATAACAAGTGGCCTCTAGAAAAATATATGGTAGGAAAATATCCCTTTGGACAAACCAAACATTAGGGTAAAAAGATATAAACGATCGATATGGGGAAAAGGTTTGACGCTTTGACAATTAATGATATGGTTTTTGATCCATATTTGAGACTTGCTGAATATAGAAAAGATGAAGGTGGTGGTAGAGAATATTCTGATATGGCGACCTACCTTGTACCTTTGTTTAATCCAACTGGGTTCGTCATTTTAGATCATCGTAGAACGCTCCATCAACTTGGTATCGTCCAAAAAAGAATACATGAAAACTCTCATTTTAAACTGACCAAACCCGATTCCCTTTTTACTGAGTATGATGTCAAATTGACTTATGAACCATCACCGGCGATCGATTATTGGAATGCTCGCTCTGAAGAAGTAAACCAAATAATTATAATAGGGTTTGAAGCTGTTTATGGAACTTGTGATGCGAATGAGGGTTACATGGAATGGTATCAAGAGTGGTCTTATCCTTATGTGGAAAATATGGATGCGGACGCGAGCAAACACCGAATAGAGGAAGAGAAATTAAGTTCGAAGAAGGATGTATGTTATTGGAAGGATGGATATGAAGTGATGGTACGTACATTATTTATTATATGTTTCTATATGTTTTTAAAACTTATATACGAATAATTAGAGTTCGTGTATTTGATATAAAAATAGGTTGAACAAGTTCAGTGGTTGGTAAATGACATGAGTTATAGCATTGGTATGGTTGATATGTTAACGGTGGCTCAACAAATAGTACTCTGGAATCGACTTAAGGTTTACCAGACCTTGACAAAGGAGGTATATATGTTTATGAAGAGGACCAACCAAGGGGTACCAAGAGGGGTAGGTGTCATTCATCTATCGAGGACTCAGATGACCCAGATACTCCCTCTGATAAATGTTCAATCAAATATTATTTTCTGAAGGCAAAAAAAATATGTAAGTGTTCAAGGTGGACGTGGTCGAGGTAAAAAAGGTGCAACTCAAGGTGGAAAAGGTAAAAAAGTTCCAACTTAAGGTGCATGTGGTTGAGGTTGTGGTAAAAGTGAATCTAAACTCGTAGAAGAGGTTGTGGAAGAGGATGAGTATTTAGATGAGGCATCAAAATCGGGTTCGACATCATGATTAGGTTCGGCATCAGGATCGGGTGTGGAATCCAGTGAATGACTTATGGAGATGTAGTGGATTTAGTATTTTGGTTGTTTGGTAATGGATTTGGACGTATGAATTTTTATAACTTAGCATGTATGAATAACATGTGGTCTAGGAAATGATCGTGTATGAATTTTTATAAATTTCAAATAACATCATAGTGGCTCATGAAATAATTCACTCTTTCAAGAAAAAATAGGCTAAAATAGGTGGTCTAGGAATTAAAATATACTTGTTAGAAGCATTTGATAGAGTAAACTGGAAATTCCTTCTTAAAGCTTTAAAAACTTTTGGATTCAACCCTGATGTCTGTTCTTTGATATAAAAATGCTTAACCTCCACCTCAATAGCAGTTTTGTTAAATTGATCACCTGGAAAATTCCAAACCTACTAGGGGAATTAGACATGGAGACCCCTCTACCTTCTTATCTATTCATAATCTGTGTGGAAGTTTTCTCAAGGCTCCTTTTAACTCAGGAAAACAAAAAAGTCATTCATGGAGTCAAAATAACACCCAAAAGCAGCCCAATCTCTCACTTGTTCTTTGCAGATGATTGCCTTTTTTTTGTAAAGGTTGATCTTACAGAATATAAAAATCTTCTCAACACTATATATCTCTTCTGTAAGGCATCAGGTCAACTTGTCAACTTTGACACGCCTGGTGTCTTTTTTAGTAGAAAAGTACACCCTAAATATCAGAAAACAATGTCCAAACTTATGAAGATCAAACACATAATCCTTAAATACTTTTACCTAGTTGATCCTCTATTCATTGGTGAATTAAAAATAAAAACCTTTAAAAAAATCCTAGATTAGATGGAGCATAAATCTCAAGGTTTGAAGAGTAAAATCTTACCGCAAACTCGTAAAATGGTTCTGAATAAATCAGTCCTTGCTAGCATGTCAACCTATCAAATGGTTGTTTTATTTTACCAAAAAAAAAAAAAAAACTCTAATAACATCAATGGAATTCGGGGGAATTTTGGTAGAGGATTAAACAAAATGCTAAAGGGTACTATCCTAGAGCATGACCAAGTTTATGTAAACCTATGAGTAAATGAATCCTAGGTTTCAGAGATGCACACAAATTTAACCCGGCTATGATAGCTAAACTGGAATGAAGGTTAGTAAAAGAACCCAATTCTATGTGGGCTAAAGCTTTAGAACCTAAATATTGCAGAAATAAATCACCTTTTAAGGCAAAATCTTCGGATAAAATTTCTTGGACTTGGAAAGGCATTCGGCAAGGTTCAAAGTTAGTAGAATAAAACAATATATGAGAAATAGGAGATGGTCAGAGTATAAACATCTGGGGTAATCACCGGGTTTCACTCTTAGAAGATACTCTTATAAGATACAAACAAGTTGTAATAGTTTTTTATCCTTAGTAGCAGATTTGATTGACACAAACACCATGAAATGGAAAACTATTCTCATCTATGACTCTTTTCCCGAAGCTATATCTAAGAAAATCTGTAACATTCATATTTTCTTGAATACCTCTAAAAAGGATAGCCTCGGACGGAAATTAGCCAATTTAGGAGAATTTACAATTAAATCAATGTAGAACAAGCTTAATGAAAATGGAATCAACTGTTCTAATTTATCTCTTGAGGACTCCTTCTGGAAATCTCTATGGAAGCTATAGGTATCTCAAAGAATTAAACTCTTCTTGTGGAAATGTCTACAAAATGATTTATCGACTAACTCAAAGATAAAAGAAAAAATTAGAAACATCTATCCTAACTGTCTTTTTGTGGGGAACATAAGGCAAAAATAGAACATCTTTTCTTACACTGCTCTTTTGTTAAAATAGTTTGGAAATTTGGACCCAATCCGATGCAATTCTACTACAATCTACAATAGTTGACATTTGTAAGGATTGGTTTAAAGCCCCAAATGAAATACAACTTCCTCAATTATCCCAACGATGGGGTTTAGCTTTTCATTACAAAAGAATAAAAAATTCTAAAACTATTGCTCAGGCTCCCCAATCACTCCATGTGCCTTATTTGACTCCCCAATACCTTATTTATACCCAACAGACTCCAAAATCTCGACAATAAATTCAAAATAATCTTATTTTACTACTTATCATTACATGAATAATTTCTCTTCTCACGCGTCTTCCTTGCAGCAAACACACTCTACCACGTTGTTGCACATCTCAGCTGAAGTTAAACACTTGCAAGCCACACGCATCTTCCAAAAATAATACAGAAAATCCCGAGAAATATTCTTTACTCCTTATTTACTGAAACATGATATTCTCAATCATTTCCCGCAATATATTCTTCTCATTTTTTTTAATGAGACAAGATATAAAAGATTTTCTTATTCCAAAACACATAAACTATTTGTTGTTATGGTAACCAAAAAATTCGTGTCTTTACTCTTTCAAATATCCTCTGAAATATTCCCTCCAAAAATCATTTTCAAAAGGAAAAAAGAAGGGGCCCCCTAACCAACACTGGGTGCCTTTAATAGTTGTCTCGAGTGCCTTTATCAGTGACTGGGGTGCCTTTATAACCTTTTATGGTGCCTTTAACCCATTTTTGGGTGCCAATAACACTTCTATGGGTGCCTTTAATAATTTCCCCCGAGTGGAAAATATCACTTTTGTAGACAATTTTGTCACAAGAGTTCATTTCTCTAAAAATACTTACAAACATGTAAAATACCATAATAAGTACAAAAATGAGCACTATCAAAATACAGAATTGAGATCAAATCAAACACAAAAATGTGTATGTCACCTACAGACTTTGCAGATCCACTAGAAGTTGAAGAAATAGGAATCTTGCAGGCGACTTCTTGGATAGTGGAAAAAGGAATCAACAACTTTGGCGTTGAAAGTGATTTTGTGAAAGTCTAGTTATGGCGAACTAGCAACCATCTCTTAGAGCAGCAAAGCTATTTTGGAAGAAGCAAATAGAAAGGCAAAGCATTACGATTTTCCTTTGTACCTGAAAATGCCAATGAAGTAGCAGATAGTTTAGCAAAAGAGGCCAGAGGCTTCTCGGATATTTTAGATTGGAAATTTTCACCTCCTTCTTGAATTATTCAGAAACTCTGAGTAGATAAATCTAATATTATAGGTTGTGACTCTTCCACACGGATATTAGAAGGATCTACTCTTGATGTAACTCAGGCCTTGGTCTTCCTTTAGTTTTTTTTTTAATGAAATCTTACTTAAAAAAAACGTGTATGAATAATTTTTTTATATTTTCATTTTTCTAATTCTAAGTACAATGATGAAAAATCGACATTACGGAAAAATGGCCCCGTAACTTCGGGAGAAGGGGTGCTCTCCTATGAATTAGGAAAGCGACACGTACCAGGGGGTAGCGATTGTTTATTAAAAACACATGACTCTTCTAAGTGCCTCTGGTTTTGAGGGACCAAATTCCTTGTCCTCGTCTTATTTAAAGAGGAAAGGTTTATGCCCGGTTAGGGGGTAGCTTATGGTAGGTAGGAAATCATGTATACTCTTTTTAGAGTTATACGACACTTTTCATTAGTTGCAATTAATGGCAATTTTCGGTGCAAGTCCATAAATTGGAACACATTGATTATGCTCATTCCCGCCTTTCGCTTTAGGGCCTATCCATTAGTGTGGTCATTTCATGGGCACTCACGAGCACGGATATGTCTATAGTTCACAAAACCTAGTTTTAAATGCCTATAAGTGCTTAGATAAAAAGGCACATGCTATCTCGGCTGGATTTTCTAACCGTAAATCTTATAGTTGGTTGGGAATTATAGCCGTAAATGTCTCTGAATTTCTCAAAAAATTTACGCCATTGCTTCGATTAGGAATTCCTAGTTATAAAATTTTATTATGGTTGGGTTTCCCCGTCGTAGATACATTTACGATTATGAATACCTAGCCGTGAATTTTCTCTGTAAAACCCCCAAAATAATTGAGCCTCAGAAACGGTTAAAAATCCCAGCCATAACTTTTGGTTATGGATAGGAGTTCGACCCGTAAATATGACATAAAGTCAGAACTTTATTTTACAGTTTGGATTCCTGATGGGCTGTCATAGGCACAAAAAATTAATCAAGATATTTCCCACTAATTAACTAGTAATATAGTCGTAGTAAGGATCGTTCCCACATAGAGATGTGTAATTGATAAGTTATTTGGATTAACAAAACTAAAATAAAGTAAATACAAAAAGGGGGTTTGGTTTACTTGATTAAACAAATATGAAGAAAGTATGATTATGAAGTTATTCACCGTTACCAAACATTAACTCAATTAACATACCTATTTACCTTTCGCTAGGATCATATATCTCCAACCGTAGAACATTGGATACGGAAGCTCTCAAGGTGTAACCTAGTCGAATGCATTAGGGTTTGTGAATTTAGGTTGATCCTAGCATCAAACACATAAGCTCTACCTACTTACTGGTGTCCCCTTCACACGTGATTGCTTTAACGAAATCCCTCTGCAAGGTCTCACGTTCTCTGCTTATGTATAAGGTTTTCAACTATTACATGTATCTCACAACTCTTTATTAGCAATAGAATGGTCAATAGATTAATCTAGCGTGCACTCCAATAATCTATAAATCAATCATAAACTTTAGACATAGTGAAGACAAACGATAAGATGATTAAAACTCCAAATAAAACATGTATAACTAGCAAAGCTTCTTGTTTAGAACATTGAATACATCCATAATCAACAAAAAATTAGCTACTCATAATCCCCTAGAAACTAGAAGAAGGATATATCTCATAGTTTCCCCCTAAAGGGATAAACCCTATAAAAAATATGTAAAACCTAGCCTCTCCTCGATCTTTCGGTAATGAAACCCTCAATCAAAACTAGTTTGAAAACTATTTAAAGGTCTCCTTAAACATCCCTAAGAATATTACGGTTTGGGAATACTTCAGAACTAAGTTTTCCATATTTGGAAAATATTGTCGTCACTTTTTAAAAGTGGGGATCAGTCCTACCCTAGATCCCGAAATAGGTAGGAATTGGTTTCTACTTGATCCCCAAATTGTTTTGCCCATAAGTTTTGCATACAAACTTGGAATGACCTCATTCTTTTTTAATTATGTTCGTATATTCATTCTCTATAACATAGAATTGAATATTCCTGAATTTGGAGAGTTCATCCTAGTCCTTATTCCATGCTCACGTTTATGTCTGTTTCATCACTCATTTCGCTCATTTTGGATGATTCTACCTAAATAAGACAAATAAAAAAAAACAAGTATAATACAAGGTAATATGAGAGAAACATAGCATATACAAGCATGCAATTGATAAAAAAAAGTATAGTAAATTATGCTCTTATCAATTCCTAGCCATAAGTCCGACATAGTCAAAACCAACAGGTTCATAAGTGCTCACGACTTGGATAAAATAGCTTTTCCTAACCGTAAGCACCTCAATTTCTTTTTATAAAGCATTTTTATTGCCTAGTTTTTGAATTTTGAAAAGTAGATCCGTTAAAAGACTAATTTATAGACCCTTAAAGAAGAATATAGTCGTTCAACCACTTATGTATATTTAAAATAAATCCACCTCCATATAGCCACTCATCCCAAATCAAAATTACACATTCGACATCAAAAAATATCCACCAAAAACCTTACAATCTCAATGCAATATACTCAAAAATGGATAAACCCAACTTTACTTTTGATGAAAACTTATCTCTTTGCAAAAAAATTGTATTATGCTATCCGAAGAGGGGAGAAGAACGAAGGCAAGGTAATTTAGTGAGTGTTAGTTATTGGAGAAATATTTTTGACAATTTTTATAGTGAAACAGGTAACCCTAATAACCGTGATGGAGTTGAATTATTTCTTCAATTTGAAGATATACGTAAAAGTTGAAGAATATACGGCTTTACTTCGTATTTGCAAGCAACTTCGACTTAGAGGTGAAACCGATGCTGAAGTTGTAGCTCAAGCTACGAAGTAATAAAGAAAAAAAAAAGGTTTAAATTTCAACTACGAAGCTCATTTCACCATCATCATATACTTCTTAATATATCTTAGGGGATGTTATTAAATCCAAATTCGTAATGCAGTAAGTATATAATGGGTTGTAACATGACCTAATTAATGAAATAATTTTACCTTTCAATCGTAGTATGTATGTCGAAACTCTAAATATTTCAATCTACTGCTTCAATTACGGATAAAAAAGTTATCTTTTAAACCTGTTGACCCATCCGTAATACAGACTGATCAGGTGATTATTCTCTTAATTACGGCCAGAAGTTCTTCACTTCTCAGTCGTTAAGCTGGCTTACGACTGAGAGTGCTTAAATTCCTAGCCGTAATATTTTATTGACGACTAGGAAACCTTCAATTCTGAACCTTAAATAGAGCTTACGGTTGGTTCGACGTTTTATCCCAGCCGTAACTTTATAAAAACTCAGATTTTTCCTCCATTTTTAACAGATTTGAATCAACAAAATTGATATTTGGAATTGATTAAAAGGTTTTGCTGAATGTTTTAAGGATATGTTTCATCATTTTCTTTCAAGGCTTTCAAAAAATTTCATCAAAACCCCCCTTGTCCTACTTGTAAATCATTTAACTAATTTAATCCATTCACTAATCTTAATTAGTTTGGTTAATCACCACAAACAACACTAATTTAAGTGAGGACACATTAAACATTATTGAAAATAGTAGGATAAGGGGTTATGTCATTTACTACTTCATAACCCCTTTCTATCTTCTAGTTGAAAATAATAGAATTATGAATAAGGAGAATCATATGTGAAGAAAGGAGATGTAGAGACAAGAATGAGAATCATCTTATTAGAGAGAATAGTAGTTCTAATACTATTAGAGCATAACTCGGTTGAACTCACCAAGTGTTGGTATGTCAAGTTCGGTTGTCATATTTTAGTATCAAAACTCATCTAGAGTCGCTTAATTAAATGCTAAAGTCAACTTCGTTTAGGTTAGACTAGAAAGTCTAGGAATGTTGATACGTACAAATATTACTCTGAAGACCTGAAGAATGGGAAGAAGTAACAATTACAACGATGAAATTATCCTTCCACTTGAGGTTATTAATAATGACTTGATCTTGTTTACATTCCTAACGTATCTTTCAAGTAGTGCTATGTTGAAAACATTACATGCGATGCTTTATATATTATATATAATACTATAGTGATGAGACTTGGTCATAATAGTATGATGAAAGTATCAAGGAAACATATTACGAAGTATAAACGCTTATCTTTTAGAACTTCGAAAATACGATATCAACATAATCTATTATATATAGTTATTTGATTATGTGTGCATTATATAGGTGTGAATTCATCTTAGAAAACTATGTATCTTTGCATTAGTTTAAGGAAGAAGATGTATGAACTTGTTTTCATAATCGAAAGGTAAATCATGATTGGTCTTTTTATTCATTGAATATCTTTAGGATGACCAATGGAAGATGACTATGTTAAAACATATCTTAACTTTGTTGAGATTTGAGGTATAACCCGTCATAGCCTATGACATATATCCAGTTGGAATCAGTCACAATTAACTTTGGAATTCAAGGTATAACCGATCACAAGCTATATTAGAAAGCAAGTTGTAACCGGTCACAAGTTACTTTGAGAACCAATGTATAACCGGTCACAAGATGAATTGGGAAGTTAGTTGTAATCGGTCACAAGCTACCTTTGGGAAGCAAGGTGTACCCGATCACAAGATATGTCGGGAAGCAAGGTATAACCGGTCACAAGATACTTCATGGAGCAAGGTGTAACCGATTACCGCTTATATTGGGAATCATGTTATAACCGGTCATAACATATATTGGAATAATGGTTTAATTGGTTCCATGTACAAAACCAATATCCATGGTTCACTTATTTCTTCATGGTGTGTATGAATTAGGGTTTTGGGTTTGTCAAGATGAGAAGCTTCCAGATGTCGACATATTTGAACATGTACATAATTCTTATCATTTATTGTTCAAAAATATTCGTTGATGCTCAAGGTGATCCTGGTCCGAAATATTGAAAAGCATTTAATTATGATTTTCATCATATATGTTTTAACTACCAGCAATTATAGCATATCCTCTGGAAAAAATATTATTAGTTAATGTGCTAGACTAATAATAGAAGTTTTTCCATGAGAGTTTTCGGAAATATTGATTAACATTAATTGGAAATGTGAAAACCGAATTTAGGTATTTTAATGCATATCTTGAGAATATTTTCGATTTTAGAATTTCCTTGTTGTCCAAACAACCTTGGTCTATAAATACTTGAGTTTGCATTTCTTGCAGACTATCCTAAGAGCTAGGCAAACTTCATTTATTGTTGTTTCTGGAGGAGTTGTCTATTCGCAGACTATCCTAATTAGGAGAAATCTCTTACGACCGCTCGTTTAAAGACTTCTTTGGGGTCAAGAAGCTCTACGAGTATCGTTTGTGGTAAACTAGATAATTGCAGTTTTATTAGTTTTTGATTATTGATTTGATTGACTAACGGTTGTTGAAACTTTGATTGCACCTAGTTTGTTTATCCTTGAGAACCTTCTCTTTTGATATAAGGATCACTCAAACTAGATCAAAGTATTGACGGGATCTTTAGAACCATTTTCGGATCTAAAGACATCTTGTGATAATCCATTGTTAACAGACTCTGTTCTTTGCATGATTGAACACAAGATGATTCAAGTGTTGTTGTGAAGGTTATTGAAGATAATAGAATATTTGAAGACGAAGAAGAATTCTTATTAGTTTTCGTATCTGGTGGATTTAGTGCACAAACCTTGATCAGCTGGGATCCAACTAGAATCGTTGTATCGTTGATAGACTTGATTGATTAGTTATGTGAGACGGCATCACTTTATAGTTTCTCTTTGAGATCTATATTGATTGATTACAAATCTATAGTTTGATTATTTTGGTAATCAAAAGATTGATTGATCTAAATAGACAAAGGATTTTATTAGATTAAACATAAGAGCCTTTGTCAACGACTCATTGATATCTTCTAGCAAGATTGATTAGAGTGGTTACCAAACAGATTCTTCCTTTGCTGTTTGGAATACGATCCAAAGGATTTGCTATTCACGTGCATGACTATAGAAGTCGAAGTCGCAGGGATACTGACGACACTAAGTATCTAGGGGTAGTTTGCTTGGTCTCAACTGTATGAAGTTGGTATTAGATTTTGTATAACGACTTAATTCTGAAAGTATCCAAAACTGGACAAGGTCCCGGGGTTTTTCTGCATTTGCAGTTTCCTAGTTAACAAAATATTGTTATGTCATTTACTTTATTATTTCACAATTATATTTGGTTTATATAATTTAAAGTAAATTGCACTTGTTCGTTAATTCTGTAAAACTTGATATTAATCCTATAGAGTTTCGATTATTACCGTACCTATTATCAAGTGCACACTATGTTGTCGTATCATCTCGATCTTGTATTCATAGTCAATCACACAAGTGATCTTGTTGTTGTATTGTCTTGATCTCGTATCCATAGACGATCACACGAAGTGTGAACAAAATATGTTGTATTGTCTCGACTCTGTCCATAGACGATCACATTCGGTAAATGACTTATTGGTTGATGTTTAAAAGATTGCGGTGTATTTGGGTACCCTCGTCTTTTCAAATACATAGGTTACATCAAGAATACAAAGCAAAGTTTTGCTAAGTTAGCCTAGATAAAGAGTGGTCCAGATTTGCTCTTGTAATAGATAAATCTAAGTTTGTAATTATTTCTCTAAAGCGATGGTTATGAATGGGATTAGAAATACATTTGACGGTTAAAATTTGGTTTCCATTAATTTTCCATAATAAATGTCACATTAAAAATGATAGTAATTAAATTATTCTATTAATTTTTTTATTGTAAAGTGTTTTATTAATTAGTGTTTCATTAATTGCTCATAATAAATGATCTATTAATTTTTTTATTTCAATAAATGTGTATTTCCATTAATAAATAATGTTGATAAAAAATAAAATTAAGATATTAGCGGTGGTAGAGGGTGGTAGAAGCTGTGACGGTTCTTAAAAAGCGGTGGAGGCAGAAATATCAGTGGCGGTCAAGAGTTGTAGTGGGTGGTGGAACCAATGGCGATTCTTAGAAAGTGGTGGAGGCGGAAACGTTAGTGGTGGTCAGGGGTGGAGCCAAGCCCAATTGTAATTATTTTTGGTCTTTTAATCGTAAAATGGGTTACTAAGTCCATTTTGCACCTGATCCAACTTGCCAGGAATTTTTTCTCACCTTTCCTCAAAATCCCGCCTCAACCCCTGGTGGTTGTGGTGAAAGAAGTAGTGGCATTGGGTGCTGATGATTAATAGTGGAAAATATTAATTCTATATCATTACAACACGGATAACATTGTATTGTGAAATATGTGGTTGGTTGTATTTAACACGATTGATAAAGGAAGGTTATTTCAGGGATGATATCAAATCATATATGACAAAATGTTCATGATCACTGGATAACCCAAATGATACCCCCGCAATCTTTGGTACCATATCGTACAAATCATGGTTTTGAATGTCAAAGTAAAATTGATTACAATACAAAAGAAAATATAATACAGAAAAAATGGAATAAATTAATTGACATCCTAATTGTGTCCAATCTAAACCTCATGGCCTTTGTGATTGAGAATTATAATTCCCAACAATCTACAGCGGTGGGTGGTAGTGGTGGTGGTAGCGACGGAGTCAAAAATTGACACTGACGGGGCTCTTTTTTAAAGAAACATGTAAACTTTGGTAGACTAAACCCTAAATATAGATAGGCTAAAACCTATTTATAGGATAATATTAAAAAAAAATTATGTTGTTATTAGAATTTCAAGAGGACTAGAGTCAAGTTAGTCAACCCTTGGCTCCGCCATTGGGTGGTGGTGGAGAAAGAAATGATGTCATACCTGCAGACGAACAACATGAATTAAAATCAGAATATATGAAATTACTTATTATCGAGTCGTGCCGTTACGGCACGGGTTATATTCTAGTTGTATACATATAAAGGGGAAACTCTAGGTAACTATATGGACCGCTCATCCATGGGACGTAAGCTCTGTAACACTTCCCCTTGTGCGGTTCAATAATAAATTAAACTTTATACATAGTGCTTCACATATAGTGCTTTGAATGTAGTTCTTCAAATGTCGTTCTCTCCTCGATGACTTGTGCCGAAATCAATTGCCTCATTAAAACTTTGACAAGGAAAAACCCAGTGGGACAAACCTTGGTACGACTCTTCACATGTTATCTCGTACTTTATATGTAGTTCATCACATGCAATATGATCTTTAAGGACCGACTATTCTAAGTTAATTGCCTCGTTAAAACTTCGTCAGGAAAATCCATAGGGCCAAAATCTCAACTAAAGAAAAAGAGTACAATATTAAGCAAACTTAGGATACAGTTGGACTCGAATATGTTGCCTCATTAAAACCTTGACAAGGAAAACCCAGTGGGACAAAACATGGACGAAGGGAAAAGAGTACAACATGACAGATGCAAGTAAAGGTGATCTGTTGCAGATGATCACTTTGCTCCATTGAAGTTGATTAGTTTATTCACAACTCCTAAGGAATAAAATCTTGTGGGAAATACAATATCCTTAGTTGGGAAATTAATTCCCGGTGTTTGTTGTTGTCTCATTAAAAACCTTACCGAGTAACAAAATCCTGTGGGAAAAAGTAACTTCGATGAAGAAAAAAGAGTACAACACAATTTCAATTTCGAAGTAAAATATGTCGACATCATATCCTTGGACCCTCCCCATGATGTCGGCATCTCCCCATACTTTCAGAGTTGTTCCAGAAAGTTCCTTTAGTCATGTACTTTTCGAAACTGAATATCGGTAATGACTTAGAAAATAGTCTACCATATCTCCCCCTGATTACTTTCGTCAGAGAAGAAATTATTGTTCCTTCGTAATCAACAACCTTTGGATTGCAGTTCCTTTAGCATTCCGTTCTTATGTCTTTGCAGGGATAAAACAAACTCATGGAAATGGTTACTTTTAAGTATATGATTATGTTCATTATACCATTTTAATGACGTTGCGTTGGCGCTGAGCTATATCTAGCTAACAAGTTCACTAAGGATGTAAAATTTGGTCGGGTACATTATGTTAAGTACAGTAATGCGTTTATTGTACTTAGATAAGGGAAATTCATTTTTCTTTAGACGAATTGGTCATTTACTTACATTTGAACCTCGACTAACCATGGGAGTGCTAGCAGGATGCATGTCCTTGTTTAATTTCCTGACAAATTTACACCAACGAAAACTGGTGGAATAATATATCACAAGCTCAATTTTCGATCGATCTTTCCATAGGTTTCTCATCTCAAATTTGGATTTAGAGTAGCTTGTATGATCTCTTATTACATTAAGAGCTCCATCATGTCTGTACCATTGACATAGATAGCTACAATTCCAAATCAGGATCTTGCTTGTGAATACGCAAGGAAAATACCTTACTTGTCTATCCCCTCCAAATCAAATAGCCACTTAGACGATTATACCACATTCACATGATTATTCCAATCTGTAAGTGAACGTCCAGTCTAATTGTAAACACTGATAAGTGCCTAAAATATATCATTTGAGTATCACTTTCTTATGCTTTTCTTAGCTATTTTCTCTTGTATTTTCGGATATTATGCTTGTTTTGCGTTTTGTAGGTATTTTGAAGTCATGTGATAAGAAAGAAAAGAAAAAGGATCTCAATTTGCTCTTTGGAAACCTTATGCACTGGCGAACTTGGAATTGACGTATTCGAATCGTATAAAGACACAACACTTTAATGCGTCAAAATCAGAAATTACTAGAGCACCTTAACATTTTTGTTTTAGACAGCCAACGGCCTGTCCTTGGCTTTACTAAATCTCATTAGTTATTAGGTCGGGTTCAGTTATTTGTATTCACAGCAGAACTGAGCTCGACTTGCTTCCAAGTTTCTCTGCCGTTGCACCAAGTCATGCCACCGGATAGCAATGGTTCGAGTGGTTACGAGCTTCTCAAGATGAGTCAGATACGGAACTAAACCGAGGAACCAGTGGAGGAAAGATAGTTTTGCTGTCGTTGATACAGTTGAGAAAGAGTAGTTTTGCCATTGAATGGTGATGAACAGAATGATTGGGATGAGGTTTACATGCTTTTGAACTTGAGAAGAATCAGGACAAGATACACGAATTAATAAAGGATCTGTACATGGTTTGCTTTGCCGAGAGAAGTCAGGAAAGAAGAGAACTTGTCTCTGCTGTGTTACCAAGTAATGACGCTGAAAATGAATCAAATAAAAGGATTGAATGTTTTATAAACTTAGGTTGTGTATGAAATTTGAATTATGTGCAGGGAAGGAGATGGAATAATCTCTAAATCATCAGCAAGTTCATCTCTAAAGCGACAGAAAAATGCACGTAATGTGTTTGAAGAAATTCCTGAATGGCACAGCTCTTGCCAACCTCAACTGCACTAGATTTGCAGTCAGCTAGAGCATGGGCTCTGGGTCTGTTTACCAAGGGTTACTGTCGGTCTAGTTAAGGTTCTTATGGCTGGTTATGATGGGTTGAGCTGGTTTTCTATATGGCAGTAAAGTGGCCTGAATTGTATGGTTTAAATTGAGAGTTTTGAGCTATGAAAACGACTGAAGAACAACTGTTGCAGCCGTAGATACAAGGGATGAATGGAGAGGATTCGAAGTGGTGTTTGAGTCCAGTTAGAAGATTAGCAGTGAGTTGGATTCAAGGACAAGTTTGCTGCCGGAAAAACAGCCAAGGCGTGGAGTTTTCTGCCGTTGGTTGATGAATGGCTGGGATTCAGTACAGTGTTCAGCTGAGATTAGGAAACTTGGGTCTCTGTCTGTTTGAATTTGCAGGATTGAGTAGACCGCAAGGTAGAATTGAGCTATAAAAGAAGACCCTCGACTGCCAGAAAATCATCCCCAATACCCCCTCTACGACTGCTTCCATCTCCCAGCAGAGAGGAGCTCTCTGCTCCTCTCCAAACTCTTCCATCACCACCTTCTCATATCACCTGCATACACCCATCATCTCCATCATCCATCCATTCACTGCATACCACCTAACCACCTTCACATACACCACTACATCACCTGCAGTCAGATCCAGAACATCGGTTCAATCCATATCCATCTCCACGACAACAGCATCCCACCACCAGACTGCAGTTCACAACACCGCCTGCATACCATCTGCATCTCCACCAGCTCACCAACAACAGCAGCACCAAGCCAGCAGCAGTTCCTACTCCACCATCACCATTCCATCGCCAACAGCAGCAAGCATTCACGCCTGCAGTTTACGGCACCACTCCATCTGTTCGCCGCAACAACACCATTCCACCAGTCCACCTGCTGTTTGTTTTGGGTTTGCTTAATTGATTTTGAATTTGCTGTTTCTTTGCCATGAACTCCAGTAGCTAAATACTTGTTTGGTTAGGGTTATTTCAAAACTATGTGACTTGTTAATGATTCTCAATATCGTTTTATTGCTTGTCTTTTACCATGAATTGTGTTCAAGTTGTTTGAGTGGCCAATCAAATATCTTGTTTGCGATACTAATGCTAGATTTTGGAACCGTAATCCGTAATTGTTATGGTAATATAATCACAATTAGCAAAGCATCAACGTTGCAATGGGATGTTATGGATTTTGATGTGTATTTGACAACCCTAAGTTAACATGCCAATCTTACGAGCATGTGGTTTGGATCAATTCGACTCATAGAACATACCGGTTAGTTAAGTTACACTAGAGAGCTTATTCAAAGTGGCTTGATTGACAAGAGTAGAGAACTTATTCTACGAAGTTACTTTTGGAGTTTAATGGACTTGTTGAACTTATAACTTGTCTAGGATTGTTAGTAAACGTATTTTGAAGATTATTCATGTTCACTAGTGGAGAAAGAACCCATAATCATTCTCATCCTTATTGTTTGCATTAATATTTGTTTTGTAGTTTTTGCATTATTCATATTTTCAGAAATTAAATCGACAACTTTAGCTCAACTCTCCCTTGGGAATGAACCTGCTTATCCTTGTGCTACTTGTTAGTGTGAGTGAAGTAAGGAATTTATTTTTGCGAGTTCGACACCTCGTCAAACACACTTTGTGGTCTAAAGTCACTTGATTTGGGTAACAAAAGGCTATCAAGCCATTTTGTAAATATCTTCTATCTCTTGATTCTTTCAGAGATACACAACAACCACGTACATATGCAACATTTCAAGTCCTTTTGAAATTACCAATCTAACTAAGTAGCGGAACGCTATAACGTTCGTTACAAGAGGACAATTCCAGGGCTTTGTGAGAAACCTCACGCCATAAGGTGAGTCTAGATACTTTGAGACTTCGTTATTCCCACTGTGCTTAATGACAAATAATCATGTATGTCGCATAGGCTTTATACTTCGTTGGTTAGCACTACCACACCAAATACCTGTATATTTGTCAAAGAACCAGGTTTTACCTGGATTGTGTAGGCCAAATATGTTCTTTGTTGACATTAAACAATAAGAAGCATGGTTTGATATCATCGTGCTCTATTTCCTTGAGCAACTATATATAAAAATAATCATTAATAGGCTCGCACGATCTTTCCATTGACTCGTGTGAGTTCTCATAATCCTTCAGGATTTCATTATTCTCTGGAATCATTAAACTTCAGAGCATCCTCCAGTATTAATTCATGGACATAGTTAGAGACAATCAAATGATACGATTTCATTAATGATACAAATTAGGTTGTTCCTTACTCATCTACTTCCTTTTTTGGTGAGTATTAACCGAACCTGGTGGTATCTTCATCTTCCTTTGTGGAGCCAAGGCCTTAACTACACTTCCACCAAGTGTAGTTGCAACACCTTAGTCTATAGTGTACCCCATACTGGGGATTTCTAACCTTACAGGAACATTTGCAGCTAGTATGTGTGATCCCTTCACGTTGCCGATATCCGTGCACTTTCTGAAATCGTTTATTCTTTTTCACTTCACATTTATATTAGTGGAGTACAACAATCGATATGAGACACAGTGGCACACACCACGACAAATCCTGTCGTTCCCTTAGAAAATACTTTTTATTATCTCCCCCTAACGACGGGAAGACTGTCTCATTAAAATGACAACCCGCAAATCTAGCGGTAAGAGATCTCCTGCCAAAGGTTTTAAAACGCGGATAATTGTTGGGAGTAAATATCCAACATAACTACTTAATTATTTTCATGACCCATCATAGTACAATGTGGACTCGTAATGGCACATATATAGTGCAACCAAATATGCGTAAGAACACGAATGTCAGGCTTATATCCCCAAAGAAATAAAAGGTAGGTTGGTACGCATAACCTATGGCTTAGACATCATCTGTAGCATTTGATGGTAGTCTGTATGAGACCATTGGGTATAAGATGCTCTACATTGATCCTATTAAACATGCAATATTCATCAAATTATTTTGATGTACACTCGCTATTATTTACAAGGGGTGGTGAGCTCTTACATGTATAATATGTTTTAGTAGATTTCCAAACACAAAATTTCTTGGGAAATATAACTAGTCCAAAATGTCTAAACATCCACCAGAGCCATAAGTCACTTTAATGGTCCACATTTTTCATGGATATTTTTCTAACATCACCTTATTTCTTTGAATAATGAGTTATTTACCATTTACATGTAAGTAAAACAACATGGTCTCAATCATGTTTTACTAAAGAAAGACTTTGTAAAATGGGTGACGGGCTTTCTTACTTCAAAGCATAATCGGGGGAGCCAATGCAAATCTAGTAAATTTAGAAATCACTGATTGTGATAGATGTCGTAATTTCGCATTCTATTATAGCCCATTTGTCTCGTACACTCAAATGAAGGGATGCCTGTGTTAGTACTTTCAAAACGAAACATCGTGTCACAACCAATGTGCCTTATGGTTATGTCAAAACCTTCACGAGTCAATCCCAATCATTGCATTGTTAGGGTTAATATGGATTCAATAATCGAAACGCCGGCGATTTACAATTCACTAGATTGACTCATTATTATTATTATTTTCTAAGAATATGCTTCCTTTCACATTCATTAGAAACAATTTATTTGATGCAATCAACTCCATTCTCACTGTAAGTTTCCAAAAGGTAGGTAATAGTTCACGCATGAACACCCTTTGAACTTAACAAGGTGTGATTATCCCTTAGTATGTACAAAGCTTATGTGACTTTTAGTCTTTGTTCCATCTCGGCAACAAATTTTGAGCAATACTTCGCTCGATGATCCAATCATCGTAGTCACATTATAAGGAATTAGTTCAACAACTAGTGTATATTACTTAAATTAGTGGGAGAAAACCCACTATCAGTTAGACAATGAGTCTCGAGAGATTTAATAAGAGGTGTGGCCTTATTGTGTAACAAAAGTGGAATTCAACTCAAGTACTTTAGAGTGAATATATGTTACATTTCAGGGGGGGGGGGGGGATGTGATATATTTTTCATCCAGATATATCTCAATTGCTTTAGAGAATTTATCTCTTGTGGGAATGGTATACTTTTCATTCCATAAGCGCAGACATTGGATCTAATTCAATTAAATAGTCAATTGGCCAGGAAAAGTTCTTCTTGTCCTTAAAGTTGATGTCTAAAGCATGATCTCCTCTATAAATTGGTTGTTACTATGATACACGCATTACATTACATATACCAACACCTATAACCTGGTGCATTTCCAAATCTTTTATTTATGATGCGAGTTAGAATTACATTTTAGCTAATCCCATATTCAGTATTACTACCGAATACAAAAGTACATCTTTGTCTCATGATACATATGTCCCTCTACACATATTTCACTATGCCAACAAGCGTAAGAATTGGTACGTCTGACCCTCATTCAGGGCTTTTTCCATTTTAAACTTTGTTACATTTAGCTTAATTTGAGAAATTTATTTATCTCAATAGGCCAAGAGAATCTCACTACACATGTCAACCACTTACTTTAGGTTGAACAGATTACTCAAGATAGTTCTCTTGTTGTCATACTTATACTCATTCGTTAGTATCATGGATGAAGTATAGAAATGAAAATTTTCTGACTCATGTCACTTTTTGTGAGTTCTTCCACAAAAATTGGAATACATGTGATTTTATTTGCAACGTATGTTTTGAAACTACCGACTCTTTAATAGTCAAGCAAGTGAATTACATTCCACTGAACATTCAAATTTGGGAGAAAATATCAAGTACGCAATAATGGTGCTCAAGTACTTCTAAACCCCAAATAAATACATTGGAATCGAGTTGGTATAACCAATTGAACAAAGGACATCATTCAACGATAGCCAATATCATATTCAAGAGAACAAATAAAATTAAAACCAAATTTCTTAATGATCGAGATCAATAATCATAATTTAAATTGACCGTTTATATGATGTGGACTTATCTTAAGACAAAAAAAAAACTAGGCATGTTCTAAAAACAAATAAATAAGCCCAGTAAGTATTCAATGTAAAAGCCTAGTTACATACCTCAGACTTTGGTTCCCGATGTATATACACAAAACCAGAACAGCCTTGGTCATGCACAACCCAATGCCAGGTCAGAAAATCTCCAATCAACAATCGGGCATGGAACGCGGACAAATAATTTCCCTCCAACGTGAACAAATAATCTTCTTCTTCTCCAATCAAGGATCGGGCATGGAACGCGAACAAATAATTTCCCTCCTTTCCCAGATGATTGGAACGCGAACAAATTTTCATTTTCCTCTTTTCCCATAGGATTACCACCAACCTAGCTAGACAGAAAATCTAGATCGGCGAACCCTTGATTACAAATGACCTAAACTTCCATTTGCAAACATGGTCGTAGCAAAGTTTTTAGGGGCCCTAGGCGAGCTTATTGAAACATGGGCCTACATATGTAAGATAAAAATAATAATCCTGCAATTTGATATAAAAAATATCATTGATTTTCAAACGTAACAAACTGCAAAAAAAAAAAAAATCGGTATCCATGCCCCGACACGAAATCATCAATTATTATCAAAATCAATATTATCTAACATCTCAATCTTAATAGATAACATTGATAACCCATTCAATATTTCTTGTGACATCGTTGATCGATAATAACTCTTAATTAGCTAGCTTCAACGTAGAAAACTTCTTTCGGCCGAGACAACTGTGACATGAATTGTCAAAAAAATAATTTACGTATGTCTTTCTTATAAAAGCACCGCGGGCTCTTGCATTAACATAAAATCAGATGTTCCCACGATTGCAATGTATGTAATGCACAATTGTTAAATCCCAATTTTAAAAGTACAAACAAGATAAAAAAAAAATAGATTATCAAATGATGGAACTTACTTGACTTCAGTAGTTTAGTCTTCTTCTTTAATTAGAGATCGGAGAAAACCCTAGAACTTATAACAGAGATGGAGCACGTTCAACCGATGACCCAAAGCTTGTAGTCACCGATTCACATAACCGAAACCATTTTTTTTCTCAAACATACATACAACAACAAAATATACGATTTGGGGGGCCCTAACATTTGGGGGCCCTAGGCCGTCACCTAGCTAACTTATAGACAGGGACGACCCTGTTTGCAAACTTCCCATTTATTTTTTTTTGCTCAATCACAAACTTTTATTAATAGAATAGCACAATTATGCCAAATTACAAAGAATAAACAACGAAAAGAAAAAACAAAAGACAAACACTCCTTTTATAGCTTAAGAAGTGTAGTCCTTTTAACAAAACCTATAGTAAACAATGTTTGGCATTTCAACTCTCTTCATAAATTTTGGCCTACCAATGTGGATGATTCTTTCTCCAGCTTTAAGTTTTGCCCCTCTTTTTGCTAGATCATCAGCACTAAAGTTAGTTTCTCTATAAAAGTGCTGAAAAATGACACAGTACATCTTCTTCACAGCATTAATCTATCTTGTTTTGAGAGCCCAGGGGATGCAATTGTTCAAGCAATCATTAATCACAAATTGAGAATCTGATCTGATGATTATTTTTGTTGCAGAATAAAATGAAGCCCATTCTAATGCACATAAGACTGCAAAAACTTCAGCAAGATAGTTAGTTGCTATACCTATACCACCTGACAGTGTTCTCAGAACTTGATTTTCATGATCTCTAGCAATAATGCCAAAGCCTGCTGCTCCTGGATTGCCAAGTGAAGATCCATCACAACACATTAATATAAAGCCATACTCTGGAGAAGACCAAAAGCATTCCTTAATACAGCTATATTTGGTAGATCTGGTACCCAGTTTGAAGAAATCATTAATGTTTTGATCATAGAGTTTTCCCCATTTTGTACCTTTCATTCTCAAACCACCTTCATGTACTGTTTTCCAGATTTTATTTTTGAAATCACTTAGTAGAGGAGACTTTTCTTCAAATAGTTTTTTATTTTTCTGGAACCATAAGTCCCTCATAATGGCACATGCTGCAGTCATCCAAACTTCCTTTATGATTGGACTTTTCCTTTTTGCAGCTTTGCAGATATCAGTGAAAGAATTTGGCTTATGGAAACCAAAAATTGCACATATCCAATTCCATATTTTTACACTGAATGCACACTGCCAGAGAGTGTGATGCATACTATCTTGTTCTGTTACACAGATGTAGCATCTGGAAACCATGTCATACCCATATTTCCTCATTATTTCATCATCCACATACAAATGATGCTGGAGCTTCCATATATTGCTTGCAATGTTTGGATGAAGAAATGGTTTCCATATAAATGAAGGCCAGAGTACTTTGGGCTCTCTTAATCTAATTTTTTCTACTGCAGCTGAAGTAGAGAAAATACCTTTGATATCACCATTCCAAACCATTATATCTTCTCCCTCACTCACTTCAGGAAGAGGAGTGTTAGCAAAATAATGAGTAAGCTCTGCAGGAATAATCCAAGTCTTGCCCTGTAACAAATTTTTAAGCTTCATATCCATATTGTTTTTAACAAAAGTGGTTAGGCCAATGTCATTTATGAGTGGAGAATTTCCTACCCATGTATCAAACCATACTGAAATATTTGCACCATCTCCAACACACCATCTGATATCTTCTTGAAGTACAGATAAAGCCCATTTCAGTCCAGACCATACAGTTGATTGTCTCCAATTTGAGACCCATTGACCATTTTTATCAGTATATTTAGCTAAAAAGAACAAGGACCATTCTTCTTGAGAATTTAAGATTTTCCACATCATTTTCATGAGTAGAGCTTTATTAACAGTTTCTAATCTTCTTAAACCAAGACCTCCTTCACATAAAGGTGTGCAAACTTTTTTCCATGCCATTGTCTTGAACTTTCTAATTTCTCCATCACCAGACCACAAGAAATTTCTAATAATCTTTTCACAAATCTTGATAACAGAGGCAGGCCACTTGTAAATTTCCATATTATATAAAGGAATACTGCTTAGGACTGAGTTCTTGAAAAGATAGCAATCTCCCCTTCCATGTTGCTAGCTTGCTTTGCATCATTTCCACCATTGGCCATACCATAGAGACAGTTACTCTTCCAGGGGCTAAAACAACTCCTAAATACTTATCAGGGAATTTGGAAACCTCCATTTGAACTTTTTCACTTATTTTTTGCTTTTGCTCACTAGATACTCCATCAACAAAAAGTTTACTTTTTATTCTATTAATGACTTGCCCTGAGCTAGCTTGATATTCATATAACTGTGTCATTAAGTTTGTTAAACTCCTCTTGTTGCCATTATAGAACACAAAAACATCATCTGCAAAAAACAAATGAGTTGGATGTATACCTCTTCTCACCACCATTGGAGTTATTTTTCCAGTTTGCACTAAATGAGTGATATTCCTGCTAAGAACATCTTCCATTAGAATGAATAAGAGAGGAGGGAGTGGATCTCCTTACCTTAAGCCCCTTGCAACTGAGAAAAAACCACAAGGGCCACCATTTACCAACACAGAGATTTTTGCTGATTGAAGTATTGTCATTAACCACCTGCACCAAGATTCAAAAAATCCATATTTGAGCAACACTTTTGTCAAGAAATCCCAGTTGACAACATCAAATGCTTGAGATATATTAAGCTTTAGACCAATATTTCCACCCCTTCTTTTATTTTTCATCTCATTTACCATTTCTGAAGCTAAAAGCACTTGTTCATGAATGCTTCTTCCTTTGATGTAAGCTGTTTGTTGAGGAGATACAAGATTCTTCATTAAAGTGCTCATTCTAGTTGTGATTATTTTGGTAATGATTTTGAAACTAAAATTACTCAATCCAATGGGTCTGAATTGAGCAGTTGTTGTAGCACCTTGACATTTTGGAATTAAAAGTAAGAAACTGGAATTTAGACCTTTAGGAATGAATTGTCTGGTCCAACAGAATTGGATAGATGCAACTATATCTTGATGAATAATATCCTAACATGTTCTATAGAAGATACCTGGGAAGCTATCAGGTCTAGGGGAGCTGTCAGGATCCATTGCAAAAATAGTTTGTTTGATCTCCTCCTCATCTGGAATTGCATCCATCATTTTTTGGTCTTCAGCAGTTATTGACTGTGGAATAAAATTAAGCAAATCTTCATTAATCTTGACTTCCTGATGAGCAAATCTTTTTTCAAAGAAATCAACTAGTTCAACTGAATTTTTTTCTTGATCAGTTATGATATTGCCATTAGCATCTTCTAGCTCACTAATTTGATTGAAAGCTTGCCTTATTTTCAAATTTGTATGAAAGAAACTAGTATTAGCTGCTCCGTCTGTGATCCATGTATACCTAGATGTTTGCTTCATAAGAGTGTTGTATTGCACTTCTCTGCTGGAATATTCATTTTGAGCTTCCATAAGATTGCTATATGCCTTTTCATCAAGAACATTTTTATCAGATTCTTCCATTGCTAATTTAATTTTATGCTCAGCTTCTTTGATTTTAACATTGACATCTCCAAACACCTTCCAATTCCACTCATTTAAACATTTCTTGAGATTCTTAAGTTTGCTCATAAAAACAAAAGCAGGATCACCAATTACTTCAGTTGACCAACAATCTGCTACTACCTGGAGGAAATTTGGATGTTTAATCCACATTTTTTGGAATTTTCTTGGTACATTTTTTGGTTTTGGTACATTAGCACAGCCTCCCAATAATGGTGCATGATCTGATACCATCCTTATACCCCCAATCACCATATAATTGCAACCATTTTTGATTAAAAACTACTCTGTCCAAGTTGCATAATATTCTCTTCTTACCTTGCTGACAATTGGACCAAGAGTAATCTAAACCTGTTTTTGGAGCTTGAATAAGCTCACAATTAATTAAGCAATTTACAAAGTCTAACATTGCTGTTTTATTAGGTTCCCTTCCTCCAACTTTCTCTTTAATTGAAGTTATTGCATTAAAATCTCCCAGGACAATCCATGGCTTTTGAAATTCACTAATAAATTTCATTTCTAACCATAAAAACCTTCTTTGATTGACACCAACATGTGCATGAACTCCAGAGATTAATGAATCACCAACACTCACTGTAATCATTTGACTTGAAATAGAAATAACTTGAGGAGTTGAAATACTTTTATTCCAAAACAACCAGATATTACCCTTACTATTTGTAGAAGAAGAATTGTGTATCACCATACTTTGCATACCATGCAAATTTAATTTACTACAAAAAGAAGCACTGCAAGTTACTTTTGGTTCTGATATCCATACTAAAGAAGGACTGAATTGATGAACTAAAGACCACAACTTATCTTGATCCCTAGATCTCCTAAGGCCCCTTATATTCCAAAATAATATCTTCATTGCTTGGTTGAGGGGTTTTTGGTCCCCCCCTTCCCTGGATTTTTTCTAAAATTGTATTTGACAGGAGCAGCCTTATTTACTTTATGTTGTGCAGGACTGCAATTTGGAGAACTTGCATCTTTCTTACTTTCCAAAGCACCTTGAGAAGTATTAGAAGTTAATTTTTCCTTGGTAAAAATGTTGGCCCAAGGTGTAATAGGGATGATTTCTTCAGTAATATTTCCAGAACTTCCATTGACAAATTGGACAACACTGTTTTTCAAAGCTTCCATTATTACTTCATCTTCTTCTGCCTCTGAATCTTCAGTGTTTAGATTACTGAATCTACCAGAAGATAAGATTTCTTCTTCCACTTGAATTTTGTGAGGAGTAACAGTAATTGAATCAACTATAGTATCTGTTTCTTTCTCAGAATTGTCACAAATATCAAAAGGAATTCTAGCTGGTGTTGATTTATTGCCTTCCTGAAACTTCTTAAATGAATTTGATCCTTTATTTTTGTTTTTCTCCACATAACATTCAGTTATCAAATGCCCCACAATTCCACATGTATGACAGAATTTAGGACAATCAGGTATTAGAATATCTTGAAAGAAACCTCCATATTTTGTGTTGATCCAAATTTTGCTGGGAATTGATTGAGAGAAATCCATCTCAACCAAAACATTGGCATAGTAACCAACCTCACATTTTGCAGTTGCAGTATCTATTTTAATTGGATCTCCCAATTCTTTACAGATGGTGAATAAGATCTCCTCCTTCCAGAATTCAAGACCTAAACCAGGGAAACGAATCCATACTTGAGCTTTTGAAGTTCTTTGAAAATTTGGGCGAAAATTTGAAACCCAATTTCTAACCCTTAATACCTGATTTAATACCTCCCATTGACCAGCTTTGATGTAATTTCTATCAATCTCATTATCCAGCTTAATAGTAAAGAAACCTTTTCCAAGAGGTATAAGTTTAACATCACCAACCAATTTCCACTGCTGTCTAAGGATAATAGCCGCATCTACAAATTTAGTTTTCTGTAATTGTAATCTTCCAATAAGGGAGAATTTCCAAGGATTTAGAGCTTCAGTGAACAATTCATCAGGTAAATCAATCGATGGGACTTTTTTTGGAATATCCTCATTATTAGAATTAGGTGTAACAGGATTCATATTGTTGTGAATTTTAGAACTATTATTCATCAATCTCCCAACTCAATCACTTGTAATCATTGAGAGAGTTAGTAATTCACCTGAATTAATGAAGACGAAGCTTGAAAATCTAGAATCGAGAAGAAAATTTTTTTCGCCGAGTCAAAGAACCGATTTGCAGAGCGCCCCAAGCTTCCCATGATTAATCAAAATATCTCATTCTTAACGTAAGATTGGAAAAGGGAAAAAATAAATAAATAAACAGAAGTACTGAAATCAGTCTATGATAGGGATTCTGAGATACCGATTGATGAGAACCAAAAGAAAAAATCCTTTCTTTAGCGGCAAGGAAGAGCTCGTGTACATGATTAAGGAGAATCAGATGTGAAGAAAGGAGATGTAGAGACAAGAAGGAAAATTATCTTATTAGAGGAAGTAGTACTTCTAATACATAGGTTACATTGTGTACATATAAAGGAAACTCTATGACCGCACATCCATCCATCGGCCATAGATCCCGTAACAAATTCATAGCCTTTTTTGTCTTCTACTACTCCTTCATAGCCCCTTTTTGTCTTCTAGTCAGCCCCAAAACCTATCTCAACCGCAATAATAGAGTTCTTGACCCTACATTACATGAATGCTAACCCAAATGGTAAAATGGCTTTGATAATGTTGTCTGTTAACTTTTTTTTTTTTTTTTTTTTTTTGATCAGATCTGCTAGACTTTGTTGTGCTGCGCAAATAGGAAGAAAACAAAAAACAGTAAAACAGATGCAAATGGTCGTAGCCAAGTACGGTTTTATAGGGGCTCACTCTAGATCGGGGAAGTGCTTTCCCTGAGAGCATCTCCAAAAGAGGGTGGAGGTTTTATTTTTTTCATGACATAGGATTTTAGACCCTCATTTACATTAAATTCATCTCCAATAGTGAGTCATAGAAAATATGAAGGGTGTTAAAATAAATATGAAAGTCTTGGAGAAGGTCTTATTTAGACCTTGAGAATGACCTCCACATCATCATTTTAACTATTTTTTAATTTTTTAATTTTTAAATAAATTGTTATGAACCAATAGGAAAGAGGGAATCAATTTTATCATTATCTAAAACAACAAATTTTTAAAATAAGACCTCATACTATTGGAAATGGTTTATGAGCAAAACATTATTATTTTTGCCATATACATATGACCCCATAAATAAGGATCTAAATAAAAATTCCACATAAGATTTTTAGCACTCACTGTTGGAGATGCTCTGAAGTAAATGGCACAAAAATAGGAAAAGATCCTGAAAAAAATAAAATGGAAGAATAATAGGTCAGAAATAAAGAACTGTTAAATCCCTACAGTCAAATCCTTGCTAAAAAAATCGAGAGTTTCAATTGTCTAAAACCAACCAAAAGTTTCGATAAGCAAGGAATTGCAAGGTGGCATACTTACTAATCACAATCAAATATACAACAGGATTAAGAATCCCTACCCCACCGGGACAAGCATCAGGCAAACCATAAAACTGTAAAAGGCTCCTGTGCATCCGAGAAAAACATTATGAAGTCCGCTTAGAGGTGAAATAAGTTACAGCTTGGTAATCTGGGTGCAGGATAGACCGATAGAGGGATATCAGGACCATCAACAAAAGAAAATACACCTTCCCATTTGACAAGTTACGCGTTCGAGAATGCAGAGCCAACTTCTTTTGTTGCTTTACTAACTATCCATGACGGCCAAGTTTGATTCCTCACCAAAACGGACCCATTCTAGAGCACCCTGTAAAATGTCGATTCCTTTACTTATGGCCATTCAAGATGAGATGGGTTCGTATGGATAGGAGAGCCATGGATGCTTCAGAGCTTCGGAGGCAGTTGGCCGCTTCTTTGGGTTCACTTCAAGGAGATGACCAACAAAATCTACGAAGCCTTGATCGCCCATTGGCAACCGATGCCGAAGAGATGATTTTTTAGGTATCAGATATTCTAACCTGTTGGTTTCCTGAGGAAAATAGCACAATAGATCATAAGTAAAAAATTGGCAACAAAACGAAGTTCTAGCATTACTATGTATTACATGGAGGATCTACAAAAGCTTGGGAACAATCTAAGACCTAAGTAACTTACAGACCCATCCACTTTTACACTCTTTTTGCTTGTAACAAATAGAACTATAGTCTGCACCACACATGCAGCATATATCATGGTAGTGTAAAATCAGCATGGGTGCAGCAAAAGGATAAAAAGAAGTTACTACTACTTTTATAAAAGTGTACTGCTGACACAAGAAAATGGTTAATGAAATGAGAGAGAGAAGATAAATATAAATGTCACCGCCTTGACCAGGTTGGATCATAAAATAAGGATTACCCTATGGTTGCCTTATATGTAGACAGCAGAACATCCAATACTAGGCTAAAAATCTGAACATTTGTGATTGCGGAGTCAATGTGGAAAAACTCACATAGCCAAGCTGAGATCATGGAGTAGTAATAACTTGAAAAAGGACATTTATGTTCTTGAAAGATGAGTGCAGTTGACTAGTATGTTATATATATAAATATATATTAAAAAAACAGCAAATTAAGATGACTGCCGGAATTGGTAGTCCTATTTCCATGATACCACACTCATGTAGCGCCTATGACAAACTTTAGAAAAAAATGCAAAAAATACGAAAAAATAGATAAACAAAAGCAAGCAGAAAAAATGTTAGTAAAACTCTCAGACTTGACACGGGAAGCCCAAGCCTAAGAGCATACATACTGTAGATGTTGATCTGCAGCTGGTCAAAGCAAAATAAATAATAAAAGCTACAGAAAATGTTGGAGAGTACTGCTACTGAAAACAGCTACCTGATTCCGTTCATAAAGCATATGATTTTTCGTGAAATATTTGTATGTATCCCGTCCCTTGGCAAGCATGCCTTGTTCGATGGGACCTATTATTCCAATCACACGTGCAAGTAGTGTTGCAGGAGAATCGTTTTGAAACAGAACCTGCACAATAAAATAGTACTTTGAACCATCTATTTCACGAACCTACCAATACAAAAGATGCATTATAGCAATCGAATAATGCTAAACCAGCAATCAACATACTGAATGAGGTAAACAATAACTCCCTTGAGATGGTTAGAAAAAGATTTAAAGGGTAGAACCCAAAAGATCGCTTTACTCACCCACCCACTTGTTTAATAAGAACTACAGTAACATGTGGCTGTCATGCCATCCGCCTCATGCATAATGGTTACAATCCCAGTGCAGAGAAAAATGTACACATTCTAAGAACGGAACTAGTAATATATAAATATCAACACTGGCTTGAAACTCATCGAAGAAGAAAAAAAAGTAACGGCCGGGACTTTAAAGGTCTTTTTGTCTTCTTCTTTTGCGGAACTTTGTGCTTTGCACAAGGTACAGGGACTTGTAAAAACAAATGCGCTAAAGCCTATAGCTTGATTTTTCCCCGAAAGGATAGAGAAATGCCTGGGTGCACCAAAGACTCAATGGGAAATAGAAATAACAATGAAGTGTCAAACACAACCTATCAACTTTAAGGGGGAAAAAATGGTCCTGGTCCAACAAATCAGCTGCTTCCATAAAAGGACATTGTTTAATCCAGAATCTTTAATCACTGTACACCTAAACTATGACAAAGGCTTAAGTCAAAGACTGATATACACATTTTAACCAACCAAATTTTGGGATTGAACGATAAATCATAAAACTATGCACTAGTTACAACTTTTGTCAATATTAGTAAAGCAAGGACTTAAAAGAAACAGGTAATGAGTGTTTTAACAGTACTGTTTAACAATTATCCATTTTATTTTTTATTCTTATACATAAGCTATAAGTATAACAGGAAGGAACATGAAATCACAAGACCAAAATATTTAAAAAAGACGATAGGAATAGATATATTAGCTAACTCATTCTTAAAAAGAATTGTCCAGGCGACCGAGTATTGCATATGGGCTCAGTATTTTACTTACATTTCCAGTACACAGTTCTGCCAAGATACAGCCAAGAGACCAGATATCGATCTTTTTATCATACGGAAATCCCATGATAACCTCTGGTGCACGGTAAGACCTAGACTGCACATACGAGCAAAGATGATCGGTTTGGAAGCAACTACTTCCCAAATCGATAACCTTTATCTCGCACCTACTGTAGCTCTTCACCAATATATTTTCAGGCTTCAAATCACAATGAATAAGTCCAAGACCGTGCAAAAATTGAAGTGCCTCCAAACACTGAATCGTAATCGACTGCATAAAGCAAATTAATAATGTCAATACCACATAGAAGGCTTCAACTTCAGGGGGACTGGACCCAGACATACCTGTAACCTAGGCATAGTAAAGTAAACCTCTCCTCCAGATTCTCTATTGAACTTGTGAAACTCATACAAATTTGCCTTGAGAAGTTCACATACAATCAATAGATGCTCCTGCACGTATACAAGAACAGCAATTTAAAAACATTTTGAAGACAGAATGCTTAGTTTATTACAGAAAAAAGAACGCTTCCCGTGCAATTGAAAAGACATTAACATATACCACGACAAGGTATTCACAATGGAGTCCCCAGAAAAATGAGTTTGTTAAAAGTGCATAAATAATTCCAGAGATAGAACCGTGAGCAGCAAAGTAATAAAATTGATCACAAAGCGAAGTATGATCAGCATGTAAAGACCAGGACACCAAGAAGAATTCGCTGTCCAGAACCAAGAAGAATTCGCTATTCAACTAATACTAAGGATTTTTTTTTATTTAAAAAAAAAAAACAGTAATTTCAGTGGACTAATGGGGATAGGTTGTTCACAGTTTACACACAAAAAACATGGAAGAAAAGAAAGAGAAAGGTCATACCTAAAAGTATGCATCTGACGGCAGTAAGTAGTAAATTACACCAGGCGACGCATTAAAACGCAAATAATATGGCCCAAATGTTCCTGATATAAATGTTGTCCAACTGATGTGACAAATTAAGAGGGAAGAGATAATTGGGCAAAGTGTGACAGGCTCCCAATATCCCCACCCCCGGTCACTTGTAACAGCATTGTTAGGGAGTTTTTACTAAGGGCTCGGACATCACATATAGTTTAACTTTAACCAAGTAATGCATGCCTATGAAGGAGATGTTCAAATGGTGAAAAGGAACGCTAAATATGGAAGTATTTCTAGGAAAAGACAGAAAAGGAAAAGAAAGAAGCACGTAATGGACAGCAAAAATAAAAGATTTAAAGCACTCATGGGTAGGAAGAGGATGCTATGTAGACATCAAGTTACCCGATAATAGAAGTAATCATACAAACGGAGAAGATGGTACTTGTCACCAGGATCATTCTTGTTGACAAACTTGAGAAGCTTTATTTCGTCAAGGCTCTGATCGAAAAAATCTTTGTTGTTTTTTATAATTTTCACACAAACATCCATGCCTGTGTGCAAATCGTGTGCTTGAATAGCTTTGCTAAAAGCAGCTGATCCAAGATATTCCGTAACATGGTAACGCCCGGCAATAACTGAGTTTAGAACAACATGGAAATTTTTATCCTCCTCGAACCCAGTTCTGAAGCAAAAAATAAAACAAGAACATTTGTTCAGTTAAACCATACAGGGAATGACTAAGTGATGAGTCCTTTGGACTTGCAGCCATAGACCCTCAGTAATGAAAACTGTACGGCATAAAGAAGAGACCAGTTAAACTGGGCCATCAGGAGAAAATGATATAACAAATGAAATCTGTACTTTAACAAAGTAAGGGAAACTCAAAGATACATGCCTGTTTTTCCTATGCACAACTTTGAGATTGAAGGTTTCAAATTCCTCCTCCTGAGCTTTTATCTGTCTAACTTGCTCTTGCACAGCTGCTGCTTCTTCATCTTCCAAAGTAGTCCCTGGATCCTCTTCTCTAGCTTCATCTTCACCTTTGATCATATGCTCTCTTTCAACATCATTCGACACTGTAGATTCAGTGGAGTTTCTTGATAGTACGTCATTATTATGTTCATCCCCCAAGCTTTTGACAGGTGAAGAGTTGGTGCTCTTGTGCCTCCATGTGGGAAGCACGTCATCAGCTCCTGCAATCAAACCATTATCACAATCATTTGTTTTATCTCTAGTAACCATTTTACACTTGTTTGACTTTGGAGATTTACTGAGCTCTCCCTGTAACGAGTCTCCAGATCTCAATGGTGGTGGAAAAGAAAACCCACCTTCGGTATTTGTTCCAAATGTATGACTTCCCTTTTCATGTCCTGTAATATATTTATAAGAATTTTCTTTAGCTGTCCTCCCTTTATCTCTGTTTGATCTGTCGAGATACTTTTTATCTGTGTCTGGCTGATATTGTCTAGATCCACTGATACCAATATCATGTTCATGAAAATATTCCAGGTCGCCTTCGCTGCTTTCTCCAACCAAACTTTCACGTACTTCACTGCCAATATCAGCAACATCACTACTAATCCCCACACCAATTGACCTAACTGAGCCATGCTGATCTTCCTCAATACAAAGGTCATCAGGACCAGGCCTTTCACTCTCATCCCGACCTCTCCCCTTCCCCAAAATGACAAGTTCATTAGTTTGAGTAACAAACCCCTGCCAAACAGGTTCTGCCCTCATCAAATTCAGTTCTTCTTCATCCATAAGTTGCCCATCATAATGAGCTATTAAATCATGTTCACTATTCCTTCTATATGTTTTAGCCATGAGGTTTCCCATGGGATCATTTGGAGCAGCAACCTGCTCAATATTTTTTGCTTGGAAATATTGCTCACCAGAGAAGTAAGAATCCTCCTCAGCAAATGATTGGTCATCATCCTCCTCTTTGCTTGGACGAATTTCTTGTGGATCTGGAATGCTTCCATGCCCAATTCCCTTTTCATTGTCACTCGGATAATCAATCTCATGAGCCAGAAACCAGGTCTCATCCTCAATAGGCTGTCTCATGTACCCAACGTCTTCATCATCGTCATATTCATCAGAGTCCCAATATTCATTGGGATAGTCAATCATATCACTCAACCCATCACCAACAGTTGCAAAACCGGAAACCAAATCAGAAGTATCCTCAGCAATGCCCTGACTTACAGACAGCCAGCTGCTCCCAACAGTTCTCTTTCCACCTGCCATTATCACAAATAAATGTAAATACTCCGTACAACAAATATTGAGGAGAATACGATATTTTTTACGAATTGCTCAGTGATCTTGTCTACGGATTACAGTTTTGTATGACCTCCAAATTGAGCATCTCAGCATCTATACCAAGGTTCAAAACCATTTGAGAATGTCTCTGTTAAGACATCATTATTTTCTTTTATTTCATGTCTCTTTAACCATTTTATACATCATCCCAACATTTTTTTTAGTCAAGTTCTTGTTAAACAGGCATACCAATTTATTAAAATATGGAAATGAGTAAAAAAATAAATAAATAAAGTCTATACTTTGTGAAGTTTATTCATTTGTGGTGAAGTCCTTCACAAGTAAAACATATTACGTCTTGTTATATTGTTGTGTTTAGTCTAGCTATTTATATTATTCTAAGTACGAAATTAACAATTCAAGTCACAAGAGTCACCACCACCTTGATAGCAAGAATGACAGGATTAGAGCCTGAATACCTTTATAATAAAAAAAAACTTCTCCATTATAGGATTCTCATTCGGGAAACTGAAGCTTAAGATACAGCAGCAGTCGTATTGCCAAACGATGTAAGAGGCATGTGGTAAATCATAACTCATATTTATTTCATGGAAAAAAAGAATAACGATGGAGATTGTTGATTTGAGTTTCTAGGCCTCAATAGTGTTACTAAATTTGGATCCAGGCCGATAAACAGGGAGAAAGATCTTATGAAGAAGCGGCACAAGAATAGTTAGAAAATAAGAATTTTAAATCTTTCAGCCTAAAAATATGATTCTAGCTTTCAACTCCCTGCTAAGTCCTACATGGTCTATAGGGTTTACGTCATAAGAATCGAAGTTCCGTTTTGCAACACTTACTTTCAGCGCTCAGAGGCTTGCAAACTTTTTACTGACTGGTATCCAACAAGACTAACATTTACCGTTTGCTTTTCTCTAGTGGCAAAATGAAAACCAAAATGTTGCTGAATCCAGAATATAACATTTATAGCGAACTGGAGGTCAGTTTTATTTCTATCCAACTCTCGTTGCACTCTGAAATCCACATATGCAGTACAGCGCTTACGGAAAAACTACACACCGTACAAGAAAAAAACAATTATTTCAAGCACCAAAAGGTTAAAGCTGACCGTACCTGAGTTAATTTCTTGCCCAACTGGAACATCCAGAAAAGACCCAATCATAAAGGTATTGTCTGCACTGCTGAACTTCGGTTGTCGATCAAATTTTTCTTCCCAGTGTATATCTACAGGCTTATCTTCGGACTTCAGTTTAACAGGTGGCAACCTCGGCAACTCTTCCTTGTGATTCTCGGTCATAAGTGTTAAATCTAAGGTACCAATACTCTTATCTTCCAAACCTCCTTGAGTATTTCTGAAGAACAGCGATCTTCCGATTTCATCCACCTCCTCCTTGATTGCCATTCTAATATCATTGTTTTCCAATTTCCTCTTCCCTTCCTTTCTAATATCACCAGAACTAACAACAGTATCATAATTTGGCAACAAATCTCCCTTCGGAAAGGGGAAAACAGTCTTCACAGAACACTCCTTCCACTGATCCGAAGAAGACTTTGTAGTTTCGTCAGTTTTTGACCATGGGTTTTCTGTTACATTATCGGTCTTCGATCCCTGGTCGACTTTCTTACGATTACTACCTTTGTTCTGTTCACGTTTCAATTCAAGATCAGGTTTACTTGAGCTTCCTTGCCACAATACTTTTTGGTCACTTGACTGACTATCAATTACCGACAAGTATTTGGATTGCTCAGTTATCTGGAGCTCTGAAAACTTATTCACGGTATTGACACTATCCTTCTGAAGCAGATCAATGGGACCATTAGTGGGACTTAGTTTCCAGGAGTATAGATCTTCTGAAGTACCTTCAGAACCTTGTTCGTTAGGTTTATTTCTTTCCCCAGCAAAAGTAGTTTTCCATTTACTTTCAGAACCATTTTTACTAGCTCCTCCACCATACTCTATCTCCTTAATAATCAGTTCTTTAGAAACTTCGCTGCTATTTCGAGAACCAGTTCTTTTCATCACTCTCTTTTCCTCCTTGTCTTCCTCCACCGGATAAGCAGCAGAGTTCCTTTCCTCTGAGTTAGGGTTGTGAAGGGATCCTTTAGAATCACTACGGTTTGTGAGTTCCCCAAGCAAAGCAGCTTCAGCCCTAGTAAATCGATTTCTTCGCAGGAAATCCAAAATGACATCTAAATTTTCCCCCATTTTCAACTACTTGTACTCAACAACGCTGCACTTACAATTCCAGTCTACCTGAAGTCGATGAATATAGTCGTCCACTTCAAACCCTAACTTTTTAAACCCTTTCTAAACTTGAAAAAATATACAAATCCCTAGGTGCTAGATCCAAAATATCGAGTCAACAAACGAATAGAATCAGAAATTTTCAAAAAATGAATAGAGAAACCCTAGTTATGGGAAGAAGAAGATGAAATACTCTTAACGGATGGATTGATTTGAATGTGGATAATAAATGAAAAAATAAACTTACAGATCACCAAGGGTTGGAATGAAAGAGGGAAGAAAGAGAAAATCTCGATAGATAATCAGAGGGTTTTGTGCTGGCAGAGAGTGTACTGTTGAGTCTCTTCGTCTGTAGATTCCATCGCCATCAAAGAAAAATAAAACGAAAGGGGAAAACAATGAAGAAAAGGAACAACAGTATACATTCGCATCATTTGCTTTCTCTTTCTCTTCCTTTTTATCGTTTGGGCCTGCATTTTATTTTCCTAGAGGCAATTTATGTTAAAAGAAATAATAACATTGTCGTTAAAATTTAAAATATCACGATTATTTTTACAAGCTTGGTAAAGGGCGTCATGAATTGGTAGAGGGGTGTCAAACTAATAAGACAAAAAAAGTCATTAGAAGTAAATTCAAGTGCCCCTTATCAATAAAAATCTGTAAATGACTAATTAGCCCTTATTGTTAATAATCAAGATTAGTAATGGTAATTAAGATTAGTGTTGATAATCAAGATTAGTGTATTATAACTCTAAAATCAGATTTTTAGAGTTATAAAAAAAAATTGAGGAGAAGAAAACTTATGTGATATTTGTGAAACCCTAGATTTTGATTCACTCCACCAAAATGAGTGATTCCAAAGGACCCGATATACTTCTAAATTAGTTCCAATTAGCTTTTTCTCGCTCAAAATTATCTAAATTACATAACAAAATCAAAATTTTGAATTTTCGAAAGAACTTACGGTTTGCAATTTTGCTCGTGACCAATCAGTAACTCTTAGTTACTGATTCGTAAGTTATCGAATACCAACCGAATCGGTTAAATTTGGGGAAGATCCAATCGTAAACCCGATTCATTTGGTAATTTAATTTAGTTACCAACCGTAACTTAGTTACGGTTGGTAACTAATGAATAGAAACCAACCGTAACTAACTTACGGTTGGTAAGTCATCTTAACTTTTGAACCGTACATAACTATTTGATAAGTTGTTAACATTCAGGATGATTTACGGTTGGTAAGTTTAATTGAGTTTCAAACCGTAACTCAATTACGGTTGATAAATATGATGCAAATAAAAACGTAATCGAACATATTCCCAAAACTAAGAACTTACGGTTGGTATTTGAGTTTAAACCAACCGTAACATCAACCCAATCTACAGTTACGGTTTGTATTTGAGTTATTACCAACTGTAACTAGCATAAACCCAGAAATTTCATTTTCAATTTTCATTCAAAACCCTAATTTTTGATACAAAATTAACTTAAATCCAACACAATAAATTAAACCCTAACTGGGTTTTTCCAAACATTTTTCAAATCGCCGATTAATCGAAGACGATGACATTTTCGGTTTTAATGGAGGTTAGGGTTGATGGAGGAGAAGAGAAGATGAAAAAAAAAAACTGATTTGATTTTGGTTAATTTAAGATGAAAGGGGTAATCTAGTCATTCTACACCCCTATAGGACACCCCCTAACCAATAAAAGGGACATTGCTATCACATTTGACGCCCCTCTACCAATTCATGACGCCCCTTTACCAAGCTTGTATTTTTAGAAGGATGTTTTTAGGTATACATAAAACTTTTATAAAATGATAGCCTCATCTTGGGTGAACTTATAAGGGGTAACCTATGGGTAGCTCAATTACCTATATACCCTTAATACAAAAATATAAAATCAAAATCAGCTTCCCTTAACATCTATTCTTCTTCCTCCTCTAGCCGAACTCTTTCTCTCCTGCGAAAAAAAAAATCCATCACCGTGATTAATTATCGATTCATAAAAATTTGATTGTCGATTAAACTGAACTACATAATATAATGACTCGTACAAATAAAAGCGGGGACTAGGCGAACCAAATCGTCTTCTAATCCATCAATTGAAGAAGAAGAACCAATTGAAGATGAAGGTGTAGAAACTGAAAATCAACCACCAATTGAACCAGAAATTGAACCAACTGCATCTCCAACTCCGAAAATGAGGATAAGAAAGTAAGTTTTACAAACTCAATCTCCTATTTGTTGTTTTTCATCGATTAAATGACGGTTACGATGTTGGGTTCGGCTCAAAATTGAGTTGCGTTTTTAGCCGAACTGTTCTTCACAAAAGCTTCCTGTAAGTGTATATGAATAGTTCGGCTTGAAATTTCAAGCCGAACCTAGTCACGGAAAGAGATGCATAGGGGTTCGGCGTATTCGATAATCATAATATGTGCCGAACCTAGCACATTTACGAGGTTCGGCTATTACAATATGTGCCGAACCAATAAAAAATTATTAACCCAGGAATGTACATGATCATGTTTGGCTTATATTCTACTTATTCAAATAGCCGAACAATGTGTTTCCAACAGGTTCGGCGCTTACGAATTTCTAAATATAAGTTGAATCCTAAACATTTTTTCTTTCAGACAGTTCAGTGTAGGGTTCGGCTTGTTAGGACAATTCGAACCAAGACGAACTCTGGTCTACAAGGTAGGTTCGTCTCTTTATCAACACTTTCATCTAGCCGAACTGTTCATCTAGACTCGTCGAACCTTAGTGAAAAAACACAAACTTTTGATGATTTTATCCTACAAAAGTGAGATTAAACATACGATAGGTCGAACCCCAGGAACAGCCTAAATGCCTACAATTCAAGGGTTTGTTGAAAATATCCAACAAGATAATCGGTATGTATTAGAGTTTGAGTTTGAGATTGAGCTTGAGTTGTTTGAGTTTGAGATTGAGCTTGAGTTGTTTGTGTAATTGGTATGTATTTTCCTAGGTTTCTTAGAAGAAGAATTACTCTCCTCATCCATTGAATCAAATACAAGTTACAAGTTTTCTTCTCACTTTCCCCTTCTCCTTCTAAAAAAACCTAACTTTTTTTTTCTTACTCAAATTTTTTTATCTACACAAATGTATAACTAAATAATCTTAAAACTAATCATTAATCACTAAACAGAATTATTTTAACTAATCATTAGTATTAACACTAATCCTAAAAGGACAGATTTGTCATGACCAAAAATATTTGGTTAAGGGGCTTCTCATTTTGCTATTTACACTCCTTTTTTAATCTTTACTTGGTATGCCCTAAAAGATTTTCGTATGCCTAAAAAAAGCCTTCTTTTTTTACCTCCCAATTTGGGGCCTATGCCATTTAATTGGGGCCTATAACTACATGACAAAATAGGGTCACTAGGAAGTAATTTGTAGAAACCCCTTATCCACTATTTGTATTAATGCCTAATATACCCTTATTAAATTAGTGATGATTAATTAAGTTAATATTTATTAAATTAATAAGTGTTTGAGTAGGGTTATATTGTTTGGGTTAGAGTAGAAATTCATTTTTCTTTTTTAAGGTTGGGAGGGAAAGAAGTAGAGGGAAAAAACGAAAAAGTAGGGTTTGTGATTTTCTTAGCAAAAATGAAACTTTATAGTGATGATGAAGACTCTAGTATTGATGAAGAAGGGGGTGCATCAGATTATAATGATTTCGATCCTACCGAATTGGAAACTTTGTTGAGTGAAGAAGAGAAAGTGAACCAAAGAATGCTTGAGGATATTATTCAAGCACAAGAACAATTTCGTCGGGAGGAAGAAGATGATAATGCTTCCAATAAACAGGTATGAGTTGTAACGATCTACAAACATGTATTTGCATGTCCCAATTTCCGAATAAGGAAAAAAATTCAAAACTTTAAACCAGAATCGGTTTATTCGATATCATTCCATAAACCGATTCTGGGTAAAATCCCAAAATTAGGTACAGGAATCGGTCTTTGTTCATCACCAAATAAACCGATTGCAGTAAATTTTTGGCGCGATGGGTACGTGACGAGAATCGGTTTTTGTTGGTGTTGTGCACAATCCGATTCCTTTACTTGAATAATCACGTAGAATACACAAAGTTGGCATTCGGTTTATTTTCGTGAATATGTAATCCTATTTTGGAGAAAAAAGATCCAGGAGAAATATGAACAACAATCGAATTATATGACACGAGACGTGAACCGATTGTATACTTTGAAATTTTTTCAACAATTCTTTAATCGGTCTTTATGATTGCACATATAAACCGATTACTATTAATCGGGTTAATCGACTGTAACATATAAACCGATTTTGAATCATCAACTTTTTGATATTTGTTGTAGATTGTTGGGGCGTTTGAAGAAGATCAACCCAAAGCCGTATCTCTGTTGGGTCCTGATACCCCTGCCCACTATTTCACCGATTTGGAATGGAAATACATAAACGATGCAAAGCAATGGTTTATAGACAAGGGAATAGAGATCAAATGCATGTTAGTTTTAGGCCGTCGCTCAAGTCAAGATCGTTTGGAACTTGTTTTTGAGAGAAGTGGAAAGCAAGAAAGTCACAGGGCAAAGGACAGACTGTACGTGAAGAAGACGACAAGGGAATATATTACTAAATCAAAGAAGTATGGTTCCCCGTTTAAGATTATAGTTAATACACGCAAGAAACCCGATGATAGTAAGGTATACAAGCTCTATAAAGTGTTGAATGGTTGTCATAATCATGATGATCCGGAATCTCTTGTTGGACACGCGGCCGTTTGTGGGTTGAAATCACATCAATGGGAAATGGTGAGGTCGATGAAAGCGTGTAAACCAAGTGACATCCTTAGGAAGATTAAGGAGGATGATAAGGATAACTTGTCCACTTTGAGGCAAATATACATGGCAAGAGCAGCCTTTAGGAGGAGGTCATGGGATGGTAGAGCATTTATGGAACAATCTCAATAGTTAACCGATCAACACGGATACACAATGAGGAAGAAAGTATTTGAAGGAAAAGTGACTCGTATTTGGCACATCCGGAGATGATCAAGTTGTCACAATGCTTCTATCAAGTTTTGTTAATAGATTGTACATACAAGACCAACAAGTACAATATGACGTTGTTAAACATTGCTTGCCATACTTCCGACAAGCAAACTTTCACGGTAGCATGGGGGTTTATGGATTAGGAGAATGATGTGAGTTTTACTTCGATGCTAGAGACCTTGAAGGATATATACCGTGGCGATCGAACTCCGAGGATCATAGTAACGGATAAGGACCAAGCACTAATGAATGCCATTAGAGTGGTTTTTCAGGATGCTAAGCATTTTCTTTGCACATGGCACATACAATGCAATATTAGAAGTAATTGTAGGGGTCATATCCAAAATCCAAAGCCACAAAAAGGTACCGTTCGTGAAAAAACCGAAGATGAGCGTCTTCAAAAACTAACTCCGAAACTAAGAAAGGAGGACAAGAAAAAATAAAATCGGAGTATGAAGCGAATAGGATACTATGGAAGGATTTTCAACATCATTGGGATTTAATGGTACACTCAATGTCCGTGACCGAGTTCGATTGCCACTTGGAGAGTTTTATTGGGCTATGGAAGAAAGATTACGAGAAATGTGTGGTTTATTGCTTAAAGGAATTATTGGATCCGTACAAGGAAAAATTTGTGTATGCTTACACGTACCAACACATGTATTACAAGAATGAGGTGACAAGTATCGCGGAAGGATCTCATGGATGTTTGAAAAGATTGCTCTGAGGGAGCCAAAACACCGTGGTTACATTACAAGAAGTCATCCATGAATACACCAAGGCCAATATCATCAAGATAACCGCTCAAATGGAAGAGAGTAGGATGAAAATCATCACAAGCTACAAGGAAAACCATCGGTTGATTATAAATTTAAATTATAGGGTGTCTCACTGGGCGATTATTTTTATGATGAAGGATTACAAATATTATTTGGAAAAGGAGATGGGGAGAAGAAGAATTGAATGTAAATGTATGATTATGACGGCCTTCGGATTTCCGTGTCGTCACATGATCGCGAAGTACCAACAAGGAATTTCTTTTGAAATCATTGATCCGTTTTGGAAGCAACTTACTTTCAAACCACCCCCAACCGAAGAACCACTCGAATCATTTGTGGACACGGATATTGGAAGGGAAATCATCGAGAAATTTGAAGAAAAAAAAAGGATGGCTTGGGAATATAAGTTTCGTTGTACGACTTAAAACTAGCCGCGGACCCCCATATGGTACCAATCGGAGAACCAATGGTGGTACCGCCGACGGGTAGACCACCTTCCAACATGGATAGGAAGGAAGAAAGGTACGAGTTTAAGGTTGCAATGAGTACCAGAAAAAACTTGTTGTTGAGTCATAAAAGAATCCTTTGTCGACATGAGAAGGAAGATGCTAAGGTTCCAAAGAAAAGGGGTCGACCGAATATGGGGGAAAGCGGGACAAGTAGCGCACAAGCCAAGACAAATGTTTCAAGTGTTCCTTCACACATTGAGAAGGAGGAGGCACCGGCTAAGAGGAAAGGGGGTCGACCAAAGAAGGGAGAAAGCGGGGCAAGTAGCGTACAAGAGAAGAAAAATGTTTCAAACGTTCCTTCACAAATTGAGAATGAAGAGGCACCGGCTAAGAGGAAAAGGGGTCGACCAAAGAAGGAAAAAGCGGGACACGCGCTCCTTCGCAACATGAGGATCCAATCGCTCCTTCCCAACATGAGGATCCAATCGCTCATTCGCAAGAGAGTCAAGCGCCAAACAATCTATTCGTTCCTTCTCAAGAGATTCAAGAGAGTACAACACAAATATCAAGGTTACATGCATGGAAGGGGGAAGCAAGACAAAAGGGTTCTATGGTGACTATAAGGGCCGCTCTTGGTGATGGAATCACGCCTAGGGATGAACGAGGTAGACCCCATCGAACGTGTTACACCATATTCGATGAGTATTACTCGAAGCTTCCTGAAATCATCAATACCTATGTGTTATCCACCGACGACGTGGATGCGGATGGGAATTATGGTTATCACGTTGCGTCGGAACAAATAGGCCATATAAGTTTGGCGGACGATGAGAACATAACCCAATGTCAATACTTTAGAAATATGATGGCCTTGCGCCTACAAGAAGACAAGGAATTTTACATATAGATGATGAAGGAAGGAAAAACAAGACAAGATAAAGAAGTGATTTTTGAAAAAATGGTTGCTAGAGTACAAGGGCCAAAGGGGAATAGACCAATTACCCGAGAGAATTGGATGCAGGTGCCTCTATGTGGGCATATCTTGACGAAAACGTGGAGTTGCGTTGTTCATCTATTTGGTAAGGGATCATGTTATACATACGCACCAAAATACACCATTTGGGATGAATCGCTTAAGGATCGGAGAATTGTTTTATTCAACCATAACAACATACATTATATCGGTCTTAGAGTACGTGATGATTTTCCATTACCATCGGTAGATGGGTTTCGTGAGGTCACGGAGGTCACCAAGGAGTGGCTAAAAAAATACGATGCCAACATGAGGCGATGGGAGGAATTGATAGAGCCGGATCAATTAGATGGTCTCCATTTGTTGGAATGAGTATTTTCCTTAAGTTAAAAACTTGATCTATCGGATGGGTATATTTTGTCGCTTTCTTATATTGTATTTTGCAAACTTGAACCAAGCTTAATGAATGAATGAAAGTGGTTTTCTTTTTTTGGGTAACTTGGACTCATGAATTTTTTAACAGAATCGGACTTCTAAAACATTTTTAGAGTCCGATTGTGGAGGTAGTTTGTTGCAGCTTTTTCAGATTCGGTTTATATGGACGATAATATAGTCCGATTGTTAGTATAGAGATTTTCAACTACACAATCGGAGTACATATGGTCTAAAATGATCCGAATAATAAGACCGAATCGGTTGATGTGTGTACTAATGTAATGCGATTGTAGTTGATGTTCATCACATCAACCCATAATCGGGTTATTAATGTTTACATTAAAAACCGATTTGTGTCACAATCAGATTAATATGGTGAATATATAAACCGATTCTGGGTGTGTTTTCAGAAAACTTGATGAGGAATTTTAAAGATTTAGAGGTACATCATTGTAAAGTATCTCTTAGATGGAATGGTTTAAAGGGATTTCACTCAATCGCTTGAATTGTCTGTTTTTTGGGTTTTCTTTTTATTTAACAAAAGGTAATTAGATTTTAATTGTTGTTTGTGATTGATTAGGCTTTAGTTTTAATTTTGATGGAAACTGAAAAATAAAATGAGTTTTGATTGATTGATTAGGATTTGTTAATTAAGTTATGATTTAGTATTTGTATTTGTGTTATAATAATTAAGGTTTCTTTAAGGGTTAATTTAGTAATTTATAAACTTTTAGACACCCCTTATCATTCTCTATTGGGTGGATGAAGAATTACATAGGTCCCAATTAAGTGGCATAAGCCCCAATTTAGCCAGATTTTTTTACATATATAGTTTCAGATTATTGTCATCCTATAAATAAAAGGGACAAGTTTATAAAATACTCCATTTCAAAATGTTAATTGTTAAATGGTCCCTGATTTTTTTTTCTCTCCATTTTTGTAAAATATCTCCACTCTGACCAATTTTGCGCATTTTTTTTTGAAACTAGGGATATCTCACATGAAAAATATCATAAAAGCCCCTAAATTAACTGAGTTGAACCCAGTTACCCACATCTCCTTGGTATGGAAGGTAAATATTTGATGGTCCTAAAAGCGGTGCAACAATCATGAAGCGGGCTCAATAAATCTGAAAACAATGTAACGATCCTAAATGGGCTCGATGAACCTAAACTATAAGGTTGATTCCCCACCAACCAAGAACCCCCATGACACTTGGGAATGATAATCCTTTTCCGGGGAAGTTAGTATTGATATTAGAGTTCAGACCAGTATTTTGATCCATTAGGATTCATAAGTTCATCCTAGCAGTGACCTTCAGACAAATATGGGAAACACCGTTAACCTTAGTCAACATCGCAAACCATCTATATTCAATATGAAAAAGGGTCAAATCAGAAATATAGTCAGGCTTTTGAATTACTAAAAAGCAATGAGTGGAGGGACAACGACGTTCATGTTTCTATTCAATACGAAAAAAAGGACAGATCAGTAATGTTATAACCTACCCACAATAGATGAAATGGCTGTTATATTGCCTGAAGACGGATAAACCATCAAATATGGATCGTGTGACATTATACTTCTTTCAAAAGGAAGTCATGCTTTACAAAGATTCAATGAGTGTCATCCAGCTTATTTGCTTCTGCATTACATTCTTTTGTTCCCATATGGTGAATTGGGATGGGAACCTGGGATCGTACACTGGGATATCGATCTAGATAAGGCTACAGATAAGCGGCTCACGCAAATTGAATATTACATCTACAGATTTTTTTAGAGGTGAGGTGGGTACTCGATGATACTAATAGTGGGTATGCTTTTTCAGGAATTCATAGTTGATGCTTGGGTGGCGACTGAACAAAATATCCTTCGGTGGATTAGGAAAAATCAACCCAAGTTACGAGTTTATAACTATAAAGGGCTTGCTAATCTTGGAGTTCCAGGCAACAAAGCAGGGGAACGTGGTCAACCAGTCATACTCCCATCCACATTTATAGGCAGTCCTCGGCACATGTACGAGATATATCAAGACTCAATGGCCATCACCAGGTATAACCAGACTTGCCCTGATATGTACTCCTACCCATGATAGTATAATCTCAGTCATTCTTGTTGTTTCGTAATTCTTTGAATTTACCTTTTGTTGAAAGAAAAATATGTTGATAGGTTAAATGCCTAAACTCCTTATTCGGAAATGCATGACGAACCTTTTCTCCCTCTGAAACATAGTCTAATAATTAACAACTAATTCATAATTCCATACCAAGTCTGACATACCCCACCAGTAATGTGTGTCAGAATCTAATCATCCCTCCACTAAAGTTTAAGGAAGTAATTAACATCCAAATTTTGTTGAGATGGGTTTTTTTTTTCATATTCCTCGCAGAAAAGATTTATTGTTGTTAATTCTTTTGTTCATTAGGTTGTTAGATTTTATATTTTGCTACTTGCACATGACAATATTCACAATTGTGACTGGACATACATGAGACAATGTGTGACACTTTCATACTTGCATGTAATAACTACAGATTTTGTTCGTGTGTATGCTGGAATTTATATCTAGGCTTACCTTTAATCTACTATATTCAGTAATTAGATGTACATGCTGGCTGCATGTCACTAGTTTTTGTAGATTGGATTTGTTTTACTCCATGCATACTGTTATAGCATTTCTCGGTCGAACTCGCATGCGTTGCTATCTCAAGCATGTTTTTCAATATTAGTGATCAAAACTATATGTCTTGATTTCTAGTTTACTTATGACTAAGTCTCGGTCTAGGATAGTTAAGTATAGTTGATCTCCAGACTCCATGGTGATTATCTTACGAAGACGAATAACTACTCAAGGAACCAGTGGAACTTCATCCGACCAAAAAGGTATGTGGATACTTGAACTCATCTAGCACTCAAAAGTTTATCTGTATCCTACTCTTGAGACAACAGTCGTATAAGTATGATAGTTTTCATACATACACATTTGTTATATCGAGCCGAGTTTACTCACCTATCTTTTCTCGAAATATGTGTTGGTAAGCTTTCACTTTAACCACTTTCATCTTTACCAGTGACGAAATTCATGATGACGTTTCAATCTTGAAAATGGCTTTGATGACGATAGTCGATTCTTTATGTCTAACGACTATTATAACATTATAGAATAATGTTTCAATGATTGAAATGTAGAATTGAGATTAAGTAACCACCTATGGATATAAGCATATATAGTGTGTTTGCACATTAGTGTATAAATCCATGTACCGGAAACCAAGTGCATGCATATGTGTGCATGCGGTATTGGTGAAGGAGACAGGTTGGGACGCGTACCCGTACGTGTGCTGGTGGAAGTTCATGTCCGTGAATTTCTGTTGAGTTTGGAGTTTACGAACATACAAACCAGTCACCTTAGGTACACGTACCCATGAAAGTTTTCAATCGAAAATTTCTGCTGGGTTTTCAAACCCAATTCCGGTAAAGCTAGAGTACACGTACCCAAGCTGGTCATATCTGAAATCGGTTAGCTCATGAACTTAAACAATAAATCAATAAGGAATCCAATCTTTGCAAACCGCATCTATATTGTTCATGAATTGATTCAAGTGAATCAAACTAATTTTGCTTCAATTGTGTCTTGTGTAGTTACATAAGATTTCCTTGCAATTGAACAACTCTTGAACTAGTTCTTATGAGTCATTTGAACTAGTTATGAGAAATATGAATACGGTTGATATGAAAGTACTCATATGGCTATCCATTGGTCAACCATTTGTGAACCAACCAAATGTACACATTTAGGTACGGTTACTCAAACTTAAATGAAATACATTTCATGTGTGTGTGTGACAAGCTAACTTTCGATCTAACGGTTGAAAGATATTAGCTTGGATAAGTCAGTTTTTTTATCTAACGGTGAATATTGAATGCTTTGTTACCAAGGTAACTTAGATTGCAAACCCTGATTTTAAAACTATATAAAGGAGACATTTAGTAATTGGAAAAACCAATCCCCACACCTCATGTGTGATACTTGTTGGTTTGCTAGAGTCGCTTCTCCTTTAACCGAAGGTTTCTTCTCGAGACCCTATCGGTTAACGACTTAAAGACTTCATTGGGATTGTGAAGCCAGACTTGTAGTTGAGCGATCTGATCTTGCCATTTTCTATCGTAAAAGTTCAATTGAATAATTGACTTGAGATTATATCTCTGATAGGGCAAGATAAAAAAGAAATCACAAACATCTTCGTCTCATCGTTTGTGATTCCGCAATATCTAGTTTCGCTACCATACGATTTAGATTATTGTGAGGTGATCAATAATTCTAGGTTGTTCTTCGGGAATATAAGTCTGAGTTATTGATTGGTTTCTGTTCACCTTGATTTTATCAAAAGATGCAACAAAACTCGTAGGCTTATCTATGGGAGACAGATTTATCTATTATCTTAGACTTTTCTATGTGATACAGATTTTTTTATTCAAGTCTTCGACTTTCGGTCGTAGCAACTCTTGGTTGTGGGTGAAATCAGCTAAGGGAATCAAGTGCTTAGTATCCTGCTGGGATCAGAGATGTAAGGAGCGCAATTGTACGTTGAATTAGTGTGATGTTGATTAAGCTTCAATTATAGTCCAGACCGAAGTTAGTTTGTAGTAGGCTAGTGTCTGTAGCGGCTTAATATAGCGTGGTGTTCAATATGGACTATCTTCCGGGGTTTTTCTGCATTTGCGATTTCCTCGTTAACAAAGTTTTTGGTGTCTGTGTTATTTCTATTTCACATTTTATTTTGTTATATAATTGAAATATCACAGGTTGTGCGTTGTATCGATCAATTGGGAAATCCAACCTTTGGTTGTTGATTGGAAATTGATTAATCCTTGGATATTGGTATTTGGTACCATCCAAGTTTATATCTCTCTTGTATTTGATAAAGACTCGCAGATTTCCATTTGCTTGAGTATAGATCAAATCGAGAGATAGAGATATTAACTTTTTATTAAGATTGAGTCTGACTGTCTAGTTGATTCTCTTAAAAGTATATTAGAGTTAGTCCATGCAGATTGCTAATCGAAATATTGGGTGAGGTTGTTAGACCCCCGTTTTTTCACATACGAATATCTCTTTTACATGATATACCTCACATATCATAAGTTGATTGGATTCTAATCATTGAATGTTAAAAATTACTAATATACTTTTTTGTTACTTGCTAAAAGGTATAACCATCATCCAGATATATTTCTTACTGTAGGTGTAGATTATCCACAGCGCTAGGTGGAAACATCTTAAGCTATGATGTACCCAAGGAGGAAGAAGCGAGAAGCATGGGACTGAGGCCGACAGGCGCGAGGATTAAGGAATCACGTGGGTCGGACATGATCACTCTACAGCTATCGGACAAGACTTGACTCCAAACCCCTGAAAAAGCTGACATACGAGACGTATTGGGTCAAACAAGGAGCGTTAGTCAAAGCGATAAGAAAATACGTGCCATATCGGCTAACTGAAAGGGAGACAGGATTGGAAGGGAGATATCGCACCAAGAGAACACATAAAAGGATCGGCTCGGGCAAGAGATAGCTAAGGAATCAAATTATATCGGCCATATTTATAGACGAAGAGACGATACGAACGGGCCCGACACAGGACTTCAAGATAGATATATTGTGACCAACACCATAATTTGGTTGTATGTAGTCTCCCCTATAAATAGAAGAACTTGTATCCAAGAGAGGTAGGTTGTAATTGGGAGAGAGAGACTTGAAGTCGCACTAGAGAAAGGGAGTGAGGAACTAGTTCATCTTGTAAGGAAGAGAGTTCAACTTGGATAGTGACACTATTGTAAACACCTTGAAGTAATAAGATTCATCCTTTCACCCCCGTGGACGTAGGTAATCATACCGAACCACGTATATTCTTGTGTCTCTTATTAAGTTCTTACTTTCACTTGCATGAGTAGAAGATTTCTATCCTTTGGATGTAGTTTGTAGTAAAATGCATCTACATTCTGGCGCCGACTAAGGGGATCCGACTAAGATCTCCGGATACCTTGCCCAAAATGCCTTCAGAGACGATCAAAAGATCCTAAATACATGTTTAAGTGTTGAAGTTGAAGCTAGGATGAACTCTGTTGGTCGAAACCGCCTATTTATTGTTGTTTTGAGTCGTTTAGTGTACATGCAAAGTTGAAACAGTAGCTACGTCTTAACAAGGTGTAGTAGAGTTCTCGTTTCTTCGCCCCCAAACGGTTTAATTGGCAGAAAATCTCCATAAGCTCACCGACGATCAACAACACAGGTTAGGAGCTAGGTTGAGGATCTGTTGATAATAGGATTGTTTGTTCACGATGGTTGAGTGAATTTTAGTGGTAAATAAGTTATATTCTTGTTGCGGTACAAAGTCTGTGTGCTTAGAACCACAAAAGGTTAAGTTTAAGGTGTCTTTTGCATGATAAGCTGCCAATTTTGAGCTTCCCGTCGTGGAAGTCGTGTTCTAGATGTTTCTTTAGTGAAGAGAATTTGTTTCCAAGTTCCTTTTTGCGTTTGTACTTGCTTCGTTGATCGACAACAACCCATGTCGTCTGGTCTGAAAAAAGAGGGAGAAAAATCTTATCCGGCGATGATGTCTAGCCGTAGGAAAATTCGTCGAGAGGATCCATAGAAGACGGCCATGATGAGATCTTGAGGAAATAACAACAGTAGAGACTTGATTTGATTTTTGAACCTACACGCCGTACTATTCAATCATCACGCGCATGAGTTTAATAATTTGGAGCATATAGAATGAAGGACAAACTAGCTTAAATGCGGAGGTCAAGTACTGAAGGCGACATCGTACGGAATGATAATGACGTAGCGTAAAATCTTCCACAAAGTCAGCATAGAGTCAAAATAGGGTAGATAGGCAGAACCCATTTGATAACCGGAGCAGGCTTTGTATATGCAAGCTCTGACGTAGTGACAATTTTTGTGTCAGTCGAATATTTTTCACCCTGTTGAATGTTTATTTACAATACCAGGTCAAAGTAAGGTGTTCTTTGTATTTGCTGACGTAGGTAGGGACGATACTCGGCTCAACACGCGCCACACCCGATGGCTAGTACTTCAGGGATGGGAAGGACGCTAAGGAATCGTACAGTTACTAGCAGTAACATGCATGCAGGGGTAACTGGGCCGAGGCAAGAAGACAGTCGACAACCACCGCCCGAGGAATCTCATGCAGCTGCACGAGGCATGCCAACTGTTGATGAGGAAGTGGATCTTGGGTGAGATGATGACACCCTACCCTTAGACCAGGTTATCTTGACCCAGAAGAGAGTTTACCAAGTCGATGTACTTACAGCTTCAGATGCGGAGGACGATGAGGAAGCGCTTGCAGCACAAGCCCAGAGACAAAGAGCAAGGCAACAAGCTGAGTACCAGGAAGCCTTAGGAAGAGAGCAAGAGCATCTCAGGAAGATTCAGTTAGGACGAGGAGCAGCTAGCAACATCGGCCCTGCACCTGTCCGTGCAAATGGTCATGCAACTGGTCCGATATTACCGCCGCTACCAACATCGATACCACTACTATCTCGGCCACACCACCCTAATGGACATTCTAGTCATGAAAGCACAGACCCGACGCTATTGGCCATTTTAGAAAGTCAAAGAAGACAAGAAGCGGCACTAAGAGAGCTCCAGCAACGGAATCTCACCCTGGAGTTTGAGAATTATCAGTTGAGGAATCAACGAACCAGATCAATAGGACCGTCAAGCCGAGGAACGTCGAGTAGTCACGACCGATCAGGTCAACCACCACCTATGACTGGGCCGAGCGACACTAATTGGTCCAGAAGACCTCCCATACCCTCCCCACGAGGGTATGGATCACCCGAGGACTCGTCTACTGATGAATAAAGGCGAGAAAGGGGCGGACGACAGAATGGGGCGACATAAGCTAAACTCAAATAGTTGGAAGCAAAGATTAAGGAGCTATCGGGAAGTAGCAAAGAGAAAAAACTGGCAGAGATTATGAGCGAGGCCGAGAAGACACCTTTCTCCCTAGAACTTGAACAAATGCCATTCCCACCAAAGTGTATCTTACCTACATTTCCTTCTAGATTCGACGGAACGGGAGATGCGGTCGAACATCTAAAAATGTATACCATGTCATTGATCCAATGGAAAACCAACATGGTAGTCATGTGTAAATTCTTTCCGGCCAGCTTGGAAGGTGAGGCGAGAGATTAGTTTTATTCGCTTCCGCCTGGATCGATCGACGGTTATGACGCACTAATCTAGGACTTCCTTGAAACCTATATGCACAACAGCCAACCTCGGCCAAGAATGAACAAACTATTCACCCTCGCCCGGAGGTTCAGGGAGCCCTTGAGAACCTTGACCGATAGGTGGAGGAAACTGTGTGTACTGAAATTGGAAAAGTGTCAGCAGATCAAGCTATCTTTGGATTCGAAAGCGCATTGGGAAGATCGGACTCCATCTGGATAGCTATGTTCTCTGAAAAGATAAAAACCTTAAAGGAGATGTGAAGAATGCAAGAACATTTTATCGCCCTAGAAGAAATTCAAGCCGAATCAAGAGATAGGGGAGTACAAGAAGATAGTGCTGAAGCTGGTGCTGAGGCTAAAGCAGTTATGGACAATCCTGTTAGGCGTCCCGAGAAGAGATCAGACCCTCTACCAAGAAGTAGTGAGAAGAAAGAATGGGCGGCCAAAGGGAAGAGTCCGAGGCATGAAGCCCGATTATATACCCCTTTGAACACTCCTTTGGAGGAAGTATTCAAGGAAGTCGAGAAGAGGAACGATATCAATTACCCAGCGTCAAGGGGAGTCCAGTTCCAAGAAACCAAGAATCACCCCGAGTACTGTCACTACCATCAGTATAGGGGCCACTCCACTAATAATTGCCGGGAAGTGAAGGATATCGTTCAACACATCATCCGAGATGGATACCTGAGACAGTTCGTCCGACATCCAGCTCAGCCGACAGCAACACCCGATGTGCCGGTTCATCAATTTCGCATTGATAGGTCAACTCAATTTGTGAATACCATTTCACACTCAGCTATGCAAGACTACACTCTCGGCCCAGTAATCACTTCAAGAATTCACAAGAGGGATCGCGATGGCAAAGAAATATTTAGCATAGCCAAGACCTTACCGATGGAACCGTGGATGATGCAGCCTATTTCGTTCTCGTCCAAGGATGTCCCAGTAAATGGGCAAGCACACAGTGATCCCTTGGTCATCACACTACTGATTGAGGAGTGGGGAGTAAGAAGGATTCTCGTGGATAGCGGAAGTTCATTCGAGGTGCTATTCTACGACACGTTCAAGAGAATGGATCTGTCGGAAGACATCCTCATCCCCTCAACATATCGCATCTATGGCTTTAATGGGACAGTAACCATCCCTAAGGGCGAGGTAACTTTGAGGATTTCTGACGATGGGGGCTACCTTGACACACTAACCACTTTTTGTGTGGTCGACGTCGCCTCGCCTTATGAAGCAATTATCGGACGTCCATGTATCGCTGGGATTAAAGGGGTGGCATCGGCATATCATCAGAGATTAAGGTTCCCGACCTACAAGGGAATATCTAAAGTTGTAGGTGACTCCCAAGCAGCACGACAATGCATGCAGGTTGATGCCGAAATTAATGAAGATCGGCGAGCTCGACAAAGGCGAGAGAAGAATAAAGCCAAAGAAGTTAAGGCTGCAGAAGAATTGGAGGAGGCTATTTCACAAGCGGTACCCAAGAGCAAGATCCTTTATAGCAATTAAAGGAAGCGGTTCCATCCAGGGAACCTAAATCTAATTTCTCGACAGTTGATCCGACTCGGGAAGTGAATTTGGGGATAGGTGAGGAGCCAAAGATAGTAAGGATCGGGACATTGCTCTCGGATGAACAAGCAAGTCAACTCATGACAGTGTTAAAGGAAAACTTAAACGCGTTCGCTTGGGAAGTGCCTGATTTAGAGGGCATTGACCCGGAGGTATGCTGCCACCACTTGAAGATTGATCCGAGGTTCAAACCAGTTAGACAGAAAATGAGGCGAATCACACCAGAGTTACAGGCGGCGGTTGAGTCCGAGCTAAAGAAGATACAAGAGTCCGGGATAATCAGGAAATCCCATTACCCGCAGTGGATATCTAATATGGTCGTGGTACCAAAGAAGAAAGGAGGAGTCAGAATATGTATTGATTTTAGTGACCTAAACAAGGCCTTCCCGAAGGACAACTTTCCTCTCCCAAGCATAGACCAGCTAGTAGAATCAATAGTTGGATATGAGGCGATGACATTGATGGATGGATACATGGGCTACAACCAAATACCGTTGGCACCCGAGGATCAAGAGCATACTTCCTTCTTCACACCAAGGGGGTTGTATTGTTATACCAAAATTCCATTTGGACTTAGGAACGCCGGTGCTACATATCAAATATTGGTAGGAGACATGTTCAAAGACAATATCCACGACACCATAGAAGTTTACGTAGACGACATATTAGTCAAGAGCCGCCGAGCTAAGGATCACGTCCGGGACCTTCGCGAAATTTTTCAGACGATGAAGAGACATAAAATGAAGATTAACCCCGCCAAGTGCGACTTTTGGGTTACATCGGGGAAATTCCTAGGATATACCATCACCCCCAGAGGGATAGAAGCAGATCCTGAGAAGGTTAGGGCTGTCTTAGAAATGCCATCTCCCGCGACAGTAAAGGATGTGCAGAAGCTAAATGGGTGTATAGCAGCCTTGGGACAATTCGTGTCACAGTCGTCGGACAAATGAAAAACCTTTTATGACATTCTGAAGAAAGGAGAGAAGTTTCAATGGACGGATGCTAACGAATAGGCCTTTCAAAATATCAAGTTAATCCTAGCTAGCCTCCCGGTTCCGCAGAGGCACGAGTCGTCAGAAATCCTCACCCTATACTTAGGGGCGACACCATATTCCATTAGTGCAGTGTTGGTTAGGACGGAGGGAAATGCGGAGAAGCCGGTGTATTTCACTAGCAAAACACTAAGTCCGGCTGAGAAAAACTGTGCCAGAATCGAGCATATGGTACTTGCACTAGCTTTTGCCGCTTCTAAACTCCGAACATACTTTCAAGCTCATCGCATACGGGTGCTCACCAAATCGCCTATCGAAGCAGTTTTGGATAATGCAGGGCGATCGGGGAGAATCTCTAAATGGGGAGCCTTAATCAAACAATATGATGTGGTGTACAAGACGAGGACGGCGATCAAAATACAAGTAGTGGCTGACTTCCTAGCAGATTTCCCACTAAGCGATGAAGACGAGGTTGAAGATATACCTGGGATGATGGAAGAACGAGAAGAGCCTGCTGACCTATTAGCAGCCAGTAGTCCTACACGATGGGAAGCTTTAGTCGATAGGACATCAAACAAAGAGGGGTCAGGCCTTGGTTTAGTCTTCACCACGCCGAAAGGAAGAAAGATAGTTCACTCGTTCAGGCTGGAATTCAAAGCAACAAATAATGTCACTGAGTATGAAGCGACAATCCACGCCTTACGGATAATTATGGAAATGGGGTTACATGAGGTTCGCTTAACTAGTGATTCACAGTTGGTGATTCGGCAGATTACGGGCAAATATGCGACACACGACCCCGTGTTGCAAAAGTATTGGGAGCTCGCCCAATTTTACATCAACCAAATACCAAGCATTAAGTTCCGTCACATTTGTAGAAAAGATAACAGGCACTCGGACGCTCTATCTTACATCACCTCACAGCTGGTAGACCCGAGCATAGAGGGCATTCATGTTATGAGGATCCTTACTCCCTCAATCCCAGAAACACCGGACGTACGGATCGATGTGGCTATTAACACAGCCGACCGATATAAAGAGAGCGATTGGAGAAAGCCGATACACCAATACCTGGAAATGGGCGAGCTACCCAAGGGTCGGCCCGAGATAAATAAAATCAAAAGTAAGTCGGGTGCCTACGAGCTAAGGGAAGGGATCTTATATAGGAAATCTTACTTAGAGCCACTTTTACGATGCCTAAGTAGAGAGGAAGGCCACACAATCTTCCATGAATTACACTATGGATCCACCGGAAACCACAGCTCGGGGAGAAGTTTATCGGCTAAGGCAAAGATAATGGGCTATTTTTGAATGTACATGAACGAAAATGCAAAGGGCATGGAGAAAGCTTGTGAAGAATGTCAACGGTTTGGCAAGAAAATACAGGAACCAAGAGTACCTTTAAACTCTGTTATAAGCCCATGGCCCTTTGCCAAATGGGGGATAGACATTGTCGGACCATTACATGTAGGAACAAGGCAGAGGAAATACTTGATCGTAGCCACATATTACTTTACCAAATGGGTAGAGGAAGCACCACTAAGGCACATTGGAGACAAACATGTCTTCAAGTTTATCTGGGAGCATATCATTTGCCTCTTTGGGGTCCCAGCAGCTATTGTCTCCGATAATGTAAAACAACTCCAAGGGGAGAATATTTATCTTTTGTTCAACACGTACAACATCAAGAAGAGTAAGGCTACCCCCATTTACCCCCAGAGTAATGGGCAGGCCGAGATCACCAACAAAACAATCGCCGATAACATAAAGAAGAAATTGGATGGGGAATATGGTGATTGGTGCGAGGAGCTGTACAATGTTTTATGGGCATACAGAACCACACTGAGGGAAGCTACAGGGTTCTCTCCGTTCATACTTACTTACAGAACCGAGGCGATTCTACCAACGGAAGGAATGATCCCTACTACCAGGACAGAAGCTTGGAGGCGGAACTTCTCGTCCGATCTAATATTGGAAAAACTCGACGATTTGGAAGAAACAAGGGAGATGACGCTACAAAAAATGGAAAACTATCAAAGGAGGTTACAGCAAGAGTACAACAAGCGTGTTCGCCCAAGAGAATTCCAACCAGGGCAGCAAGTGCTGAAGTTTTCGTCCGAATGGGAGCGAGACAAAAAGAGCGGAAAGCTAGCACCAAAGTGGGGTGGTCCGTATATAATTGCGTCTAAGGCAGGCGAGGGATCGTATCGACTACTGAGACTCGATGGAAGAAAAGAGCCCAAACCCTGGAACGTCAAGTATCTAAAGTTTTACCACCCTTGAACGGAGGTGCAGAGAAAAGGTGAGCATACTTATCTTCTATTTCTGTAAAACCGTGAGGGGTATGAGATAGGGCATGAGAGACTAATGGTCATTCGTACTCAGGGCAAAGCCAATGAGGAAGTGCCGAGGTAACTTACACTCGAATGGTCATTCGTACTCGGGGAAAAGCTAGTGTGGAAGTTCCGAGGTGACTTACACTCGAATGGGCATTCGTACTCGGGGAAAAGCCAGTGTGGAAGTGACGAGGTGCCTTACAGTCGCCTGGATATTCGTACTCGAGGCAGTGGAAGTGTGCAAGTGCCGAGGTAGCCTAAGGGTTATGGAAGTTGGAAACTAGTTTCACAGGCTGATAAGACACGAGGTATTCTCAGCTAGGTGGCCTACTTACATTTGAAAGGTCGCCCCCATCGCAAGTGGCTGTGACCACTTGCCCGAGATTGGTTGATCGATAACCGCTCGGGTCAATCGAACCTAGAATTAGGTTGACTAGTACCCTTCAACTGAATCCAAGAGATAGTGATGAGATACCCCAATAAGGACATGGAATTGGGCCCGATGACCCTCCTTGTTGGGTGTGTTCGACAGAAAATGTTAAAATACTAACATACATGATCAAAAATTGCAGGAATGATATAAGAAACAAAAGTTAAAGCGACAGCGTCATACACCAATTAAGGAAGCACGAAAAGCGTCATAAAACCCCACGAAGTGAAAAGTATAACAGGAATAAAAAGAACAACATCGGCGACGCAGCACCCCCTTTTAAACAAACAAGCAGTGTATCAGAAGTAAAAATGGAAGAGGTGTTCAAAGCGATTTACAACCCAGGACAAAGGGCAACTTAGTGGCGCAGCACTACAAAAAGAGAATTCAAGCCTTGGGATGAACAACACCGGCCCTCCTTTGCACGATCTCACGCCGCTTATTCTCCACATACTCAGCAATACCTAACTAGACCTTCTCGTCTATCTCCTCTTCATGGGCGACGCGTTCATCCTCAACCTGTTGAGTAAGCTGCAAATTGTCCGCCTCGGCATTGGTCAACTTGGTACCCAAATAGGCCTCGACCCGCTTCATCCGTCGAACCTCCAGATCCAATTCTTGAGAACGTTTTTGCTCGGCTACAAGATCACAACAACACGAGATTATTCGTTGAACATGGTTTAGGAATTTCACAAGTACATAAAATAATCTAATCCTAAGGAACTACCTCAAAACATCGCCTACGAGTTCTGAAAGGGATGGTAACACTGACTGAAGCGATTCTACCAACTTGGACAGCTCATCCTCAACCTTGGATAATTTCATGGTTAGCTCGTTATAGTATTTCTCATTAAATTCATTACTGGGGCAGTACTTTTTATGTTCACTCCACTTAGCCATTAAACGATTGCGCGACACTTGGAGCAATGAAATCCGTGACCTACTCCATTCTAGTTCACGCACCATTTTGTCAAGTTCACCCACTTTGCCCAGCAGATCCCTATTAGCTCGCTCCACTACATCTTTATCCCTCAAAATTATTCGGCGATCCTTGTGAAGGTATCGGTTCTGCAATTGTAAAGAGTCTACCTATTGTTCTAGGTCCGTGGACAAAGCAATTTTCTCAGCAACAAGGCATTGATAAGAACCCAAATGATCCCGCAAATTGTCTATTTCTTCAGGGGCATACTCAAACTGACGATATCGTTCTTCGATCTCATCAGCTTGGCGATCTATTTTTCCATCCTTGTTTGCCATTCGCCGACAAAGATTCTCCACTAAATCCTTTTTAATATCCCACTTCCTCTTCATGATCCTAAACTCCTAAGAATCATCTAAACCTATACTAGCTATCTCGGCTAGCAGAAGGATACCCGACTCGGGATACTGGCACGATAAACTCAATCAACATAAGTTAAGGTTTATAGAATTAAAACACACCTTGAGCATCAGCAAGTTTAATTTCTAACTCAGGCGCACGACTCTTCTCGTTCTACAATTGAAGTTGGAGAGATTCCACCAACTGCCTTTCCCAACGCCGATTGGCGGCATCCAACCGTACCCAGTTAAGGATCTGATACAAGTAAACAAGTTAGAATGGCAAGTGATAATTAGGAAGATATTAAGGGGTGGGGCATCGCCCAGACATACAGAATCACTCACCACCGTATCAAGAGTCTAAGCTATATCGTTATAAAGTGGTATTGCACCGAGCATTTGTTCATCAGTGTACGCTCCAAAGTCGGGGGAAGTGAGCGCTCCAAGAGAGTTCAGGATAGGGCCAAAGACGGTAAAGGAGGTTTCAGCACTAGACATAGATCCATCAGTGATCCGGGGCAGACGAGGGAGTACTTCCAGTTCAGCATTAACAACCTTTTCCAACTCGGGCGTCTTCATGGGCTCATGTTTGTCACCTACCAAATTAGCTAGCACGACCACCTCAGGACCACCCTTCTCGCCCATCTCCTTCCCATCGCCCTTGTCATCCGATAAATCCTCGCCGAATATGTCATCTTCATCGGGAATCTCGATGATTGGCTTCTTCCTCAATTGCGTCTTAATAACAACATTCCTGCCTCTAGCAGGATTACGCCTAAGAAGGTGAGCATCAATCTCATACACATCGTACCCACCGAGTTCATCATCATCGTGCCTAGGAAGTTTCTGCACAAGGCTTCTCGTCAGAACATGTGAAGGCAAAAAATAGGGGCAAGTACATGTACTTATAATAAAATCACTGTGTTTGTTACCTTCCCCTGGTCTTCCTCAACCCTTGTTCCATCACCCCTTTTTCTCGACGATGCGGCGGCCTTGGTAGAATCACCCAAAGACTTTGATGACAACAAATAACCAATTGGTGTCAAAACTAACAAGCTAGAAATTGAGAAAGGTAGAAGGAGACACATACCTTATCAGCCTTGTCGTCATTAACCACCCATAAAGGATAGGGCTCGGCGGGAAATGGAGGCGACGGGAAGCTACCATGTAAAATGGGACCTCGGACAAGAAGTGGAACTTGGGGATAAATTAGGTCATTAGTATGACGGGGTCGCCTGTTAGAACCTTGGCCGATGGGATCGGCATCCAGCATCATCCTTTAAACATTCTTAGGCATAGTTCTGTGACGATGAGGACTAGCAGCAAAATCGGCAAGGTCACCATTGGTTGAAGTACCAGCTCGATAGTTGGCAAGGAAATTGGCAACGGTATATTCTGGAGCGTCCTCGGGCTTATAGGTCGACCAGTCGGTGGTGGAGCCATGACCATCTCGGCGATCTCTCCATTCATCCATAATGCGAAAAGTGTTGCCAGTCCATTGAGCCAGAGAACGATAAGGCTTGAGCTGGGAGAGAATCTCGTAGTAGAAAGGGATATCAGGATTGTACAAAGGGAGACGGAGACCTTTCTCCAGCTGGCCATGAGTGATAACCACGCATTCAGCCGACTGCTCGTACTTCTCCATGTTAGACTTCCTCAAGGTGCTGTTTTGGCCCGAGATCAGGGTAACTTCGTAATCTTGAAGATCGTACTTCTCTTTCAACTGCTCAATGAATTTTTCATCAGAGAGATCTTTCACCCTTTTCTCGGACCTGCACGAAATTGAAGGAGAACCGTCAGGAAAGATAGATTTTATGGCGCGATCATCGTACTCAGAGGGACTATCAAACGAAAATAGGGAATCAAGGGGAAAAGCATCAATCTCAGAAAAAAACCATCAACACATCTTTTCTCAGTCATTGAGGGAGAATAATCCATGGACGTGAGTAGTGCAAAACTCAGAAGCTGGTGAAGAAGGTTGGGACGACGGAAACGTAACCACAGCTACTATAGCACTCGGTGATGAAGATGTGAAGGAAGAGAATCAAAAAGACAAGGGCTCACAAAGACAGAAAGTGATGAAGAATCTCAGAGAAAATGGTTGCAGCGGATGGAGATTGAGAAAATGGCGAAGTAGAAGAAAGAGAATAGGAAAATGGGGTATTTAAAGGAAGAAAGAAGCGTGACCGATACCGACGGTTACAAGTCATAAAGGGGAATTAGTAGGAGACTTCATGGAGGAAATCGCGGCATGGACGGGGACGTGGGAAGATGGGACAATTTTTTTCCACTCGTGTCTACCATACTAGCGAAAGAAGGGGCATAAATATAGGTGTAGATTATCCACAGAGCTAGGTGGCAACATCTTAAGCTATGATGTACCCAAGGAGGAAGAAGCGATAAGCATGGGACAGAGGCTGGCAGGAGCGAGGATTAAGGAATTACGTGGGTCGGACATGATCACTCTATAGCTGTCGGACAAGACTTAACTCCAGACCCCTGACAAAGCTGACAGACGAGACGTATTGGGTCAAACAAGGAGCGTTAGTCAAAGCGATAAGAAGATACGTGACATATCGGCCAACTGAAAGAGCGACAGGATTGGAAGGTCGATATCGCACCAAGAGAACACATAAAAGGATTGGCTCGGGCAAGAGACAGCTAAGGAATCAAATTACATCGGCCATATTTACAGACGGAGAGACGATACGAACGGGCCCGACACAGGACTTCAAGATAGATATATTGTGACCAACACCATAATTTGGTTGTATGTAGTCTCCCCTATAAATAGAAGAACTTGTATCCAAGAGAGGTAGGTTGTAATTGGGGAAAGAGAGAGAGAGAGACTTGAAGTTGCACTAGAGAAAGGGAGTGAGGAACTAGTTCATCTTGTAAGGAAGAGAGTTCAACTTGGACAGTGGCACCATTGTAAACACCTTGAAGTAATAATATTCATCCTTTCACCCCCGTGGACGTAGGTAATCATACCGAACCACGTATATCCTTGTGTCTCTTGTTAAGTTCTTACTTTCACTTGCATGAGTAGAAGATTTCTATCCTTTGGATGTAGTTTGTAGTAAAATGCATCTACACTTACCATGACGGAAAATCCATGATGTGAAGAAATTACAAGTGCTCTGTTAGAGAACCAACAACCACAGAATAGGCTTAATTTGATGGCACGTGTGCTTGAGCTCAAGCGTAAGGCGCTAATAAAAGAAATAGGAGATAAGAAAGTATTTGGCAGGGTGGTTGATTATGTTTACACAATAGAGTTTCAAAAGAGGGGTTTGCCGTATATGCTTATGTTGATTTTTCTGGACAACGCAGACAAAATACATAATCCAGAGAAAGTGGATAACATGGTATGTACCGAACTCCCAGATAAAAAAAATGATCCATAACTTTTTCAGACAATACAAAGATGCATGGTGCATGGACCGTGTGGTGCTAGTAAACCAAGTGCAAGTTGTGTTAGAGCATAACTCGGTTGAACCCACCAAGCATTGGTATGTCAAGTTTGGTTGTCATATTTCAGTGAACCAAAACTTATTTAAGAGTCGCTTGATTTAAATATACTAGAGTCAACTTCGTGTAGGTTAGCTTGAAAGTATTAGGATGAGACATTACAAGTATTGCGAAGACTTGAAGAAGTGAAGAAGTACGGAGCTACAACCACAACATCATCCTTCCACTTGAGGTTAGTGATATTTAACTTGAACTATTTCATTCCCTAACATATCTTTCAATTCGTGCATATTGAAAACATAAAACTGCGAAGCATGAATACTCTAGATAGACATAGTATTAAGGAATACAATATGAGGTTTATTGCTTAGCCATTAAACTTTGTATATAAGACATCGACATAATCGTATGAATGCTATTGTGATTATGTATGGGTAAGAGGTGAGAATTTCATCCTAGGAAACAATGTTTTTACATGTGTTTTAAGGAAGTAAGTTCATGATATGTGTTGTGAATAGAAAATAAAGGAAATCGCCAGGCGTTATTGGGGCTATTCTTCATTGCAAATCTTATGAACGACTAATATATGTGATTAGTATAACCTCTCATGACTTGTTTGTGTTCTTGGTAAAACTCTTCACATGAGGCATGACTTATGTATTGGTATGACTTTTATTAGTGAAACAGATCTTAAGTAATCACCTGGGGTATGTTCGGGTTTGTGAGTGTCTGACCAAATTTTGGGAGAGGGGAACCGATCCTAGTAAGAGGTGTAGTATATCACAAGGGGAATTGATCCTTGCATGAGGTGCAGCAAGGTTGATATAAGAAAGGAGAACCGATCCTTGTATGAGGTGCAGCAAGGTTAATAGAAGAAAGGGGAACCGATCCTATGAACATGTGCAACATGTTTTTCGGCAAGGGGGAACCGATCCTATGGACATGTGAAACGCATATAAGTAAGATACCAAATATATTTGGGGAACCGATCCTAGTACCTAGTCAGCCGAATTTTGGTAATCTAGTGTAACCATGCACAGTACTCATATGGAGGTAGAACCGAAACTTGTTTTGGTAGAACCGTTATACCCATGACTTGTGATTGAGTGTTACTTGATCAATCAGAAAGTTCTTGGAAGTCAAATGAACCAATTTTAAACTTGTTTGGAAGTGTGGTAAATCGGTTTCAAGTGAGCAAGTATGAAAAAAGACTTGCAAGAGAAAGATGTCGACACACTTTGAACATGCGCATTAATGTGTATCTTTTATTATTCAAAGATATTCCTTAACAGCTAAGAAGGAAGTAAATCCCAAGATCGAATTTGAATAAGTTAAGAATCTTTTATTTGAGGTTTTTAATTATATATGGAAAATAAGAATTAGTAATGTGCATTTGCTAGTTAAAGATTTTCCAAGGAGATTTCGATCATTAATTTGGACAGAGCATTCACAGGAATTATGAAAACCGAATTTGGAAAATATTGAAGATCTTGAGAATATTTTCGGTTTTGGAAATTCCTTGGTGTCCAAACTTCCTTGTCTATAAATACTCTGGGTTTGCATTTCTAGCAAACTAATCCTTCGTGACAGTAAACTTCCTCTGTTGTACTATTACTGGTGAAGCCGCCTATTCAGAGAGGAGAGTAACCTTATTAGGCAAAATCTCTTCTGGCCGCTCAGTTTAAAGTCTTCTTTGGGATTGAGAAGTTCTAGTCCGTATCGTTGGTGGGAAACTAGATATTGCGGTTTATCTTTAGTTTTCATATTGATTTGATTGACTAACGGTGGTTGAACTTTGATTGCACCTAATTTGTTTATGCTTGAGAATCTTCTCTTATGATATAAGATTCACTCAAACTAGTTCAAGGTTTCGACAGGTATCTTTAGACTGTTGTTAGATCTAAAGAAGATCTTGTGATAATCTATTGTTAACAGACTCCGTTCTGTATGTGATTGATCACAAGAGATTCAAGTAGTTGTGTGCAGGTGTTTTATTGAAGATCTAAGAAGATTTGAAGACAAAAAAAATATAGAAGATTTCTGACTTGGTTTTATAATCTTTGGTGTGCACAATACTTGTTTCGGTAATAGAGGATCCAACTATAATCGATTTATCCTTGGGGTATTTTGATAGAATAGTTGAGAAGATCAGCATCAATACATTTCCTCGGGATTAAAGGTATTGATAGCAAAATCTTAACGATTGTCTTTGGGTGATTGAACATAAGATAGATCTTGTAACCTGGCAAAGGAGTTTATGTTAAGATAAACAGAAGATCCTTTGCGCAAATCATATCACTTGGTTGAAGAGTGTTGATACCAAACAGATTTTTTGTTCCTTTACTATTTGGAATACGAACCAAAGGAATTGGTCCAAGTACATGACTTGTTTACAGGTTGGAGGCGTGGGAATACAGACGAAACTAGGTGAACTATAGGTTTAGTTGATTGGTCTCAACTATACGAAGTTGGTTTATTTTGTATAGCGGCTTAATCATGAGAGTATTCAATTCTGGACTAGGTCCCGGGGTTTTTCTGCATTTACGGTTTCCTCGTTAACAAAATCTTGCTGTGTCATTTACTTTATATTTCCGCATTATAATTGTTTTATTATAATTAAAGTAAATTGGACAAACGTTAATTCCTATTTACTTGATACGTAATCCTATTGAGTTTGGTTACGTCCGAACCTTTGTATCAAGTAAACATACTTCGTTGTTGTATTGTCTCGATCTCGTATCCATAGACGATCACACGAAGTGTGGACCGATTAGTTGTATTGTCTCGACTCAGTCCATAGACAATCACTTTCGGAGAAAGGACTTATATGAAGGAAAAGTTATAGCTTGAGGTATATTTGGGTACCCTCGCCTTTTCAATTGGTATCAGAGCAGGTAAACACGAAAAGATCTAACATCTGTGTTTGGTGCGATCTATCCTATAAGAATTGAATCCATTGACCGCTGTCGTAAGTGTCAAAAATAATTCACTTTCTTACTCAACAAAATATAAATGAAGTATAAAGTAAGGAAGAGTTCGTTTCCACAGAGAGACAATTGTAGTTATTATGTTTTCAATTTCCTAAGTAACCAAGTTGGGGGGATTTCTGATTTTTATGCAAGTAATAAAAGTAAATTAAAAGAAAAGTAAATAATTGGAAGTAATCAATGAGAGAAAGATATTGGTCAAGGAATTCATCTTCAATCTTAAACAAGTGCTTGCAATGATTAGGATTACAACTTAATATCTTTTTTATCAAAAGCCTAGAATATCAAGAGAGCAAGATAATCCAATAATTTCCTAAGTTTATCAGCACACACATTAGAGTTGCGTGTGTGAATTCTACCTAAAGAATAACCTAACGCCTTGCGCTAATTAAGTTCAATTCCTAGGAGCATTAAGTTTGGGAAATAGGCTAATCAATGCAATTGTCATACATTGCGCATGACAATTCGGACAAGGGTCAAACTCTACATATGATTACAAGAGTGTATCACTACAAACCGTAATCATATCATGCTACTTGTATTTGGAGTTATCACTCGATGGAAAACCCTAACATAGCTACGGACAAGGATGCAAGTTCAATTAATTGTCCACTTAACTAAACAAACATCTAAATCCAATCACAATATATCAATCATGTGATGTTAAAAACAACAGAGATATGAACGATAATCAAAGAGAAACTAATGCATTAATCAAGCACAAGTTTTAGACATAGGACTACATCTTTAAAAACATTAGTTGGGGTGGCCTTAGCTTCCACCCATTTCGAGACATAATCAACATCAAGAAAGATATAATAATTTCTACTAGAATTGAAAAAAGGGCACATAAAATCAATTCCCCACACATCAAAAACCTCAACAAATTGAATAATAGTTTATGGCATTTGATTTCGAGCACCTAGATTGCTTGTTCTTTGGCATCTATCACATTTGGTACAAATGCATGTGCATCCTTAAACAAAGTTGGCCAATATAAACCACATTCTAGTACCTTGAGAACGGTTCTCTTGCTCCCAAAGTGTCCTCTACAAGCATAAGAGTTGCAAAAAGACAAGATAGGGTTAAATTCAGATTCGGGAACGCACCTTCGTATTACTTGGTCACTACAATGTTTCCATAAGTATGGATCATCCCATATGTATTGGTTTCCTAACTTTTTAAGTTTGCCTCTCTCAGCATGAGACAAGTTCTTTGGGATTTGTTTAGGAACTAAGTAATTAACAATATCAGCATACCATGGTTCTCCAAAGGCAATTGAGAATAATTGCTCATCCGGGAAACTTTCACGCAACGGGATAGTTTCCTTGTCCATAGCAAGACATCTCAAGTAATCCACAACGGTGTTCTCAATTCTTTTCTTGTCTTTGATCTCTATATTAAATAAATTATTGTAAGATTAAAATCCATCATATGAGCCTTGGTTTCGCTTCTTTCTTTGTAAGCAAGAACCTAAGTGATGCGTGATCAGAAAAACAACAACTTTTGTACCAATTAGATAAGAGCGAAACTTTTCCAAACAAAATACAATAGCCAATAAATCTTTTTCAGTGGTTGTGTAGTTTTGCTAGGCCTCATTTAACATTCTAAAAGCATAATAAATAGCATGAGGTATCTTCCCCACACGCTGCCCAAGCACCACACCAACCACATAGTTACTTGCATCACACATGAGCTCAAAAGGCTTGCTCAAATCCGGTGGTTTAATGATAGGGGTTAAAATCAAAAGTTCTTTCAAACGATTGAATGCCGCTACATACTTTTCATCAAAGTTAAAAACCACATCTTTTTGCAATAAGTTGCAAAGTGGTGATGCTATCTTGGAAAAATGATTGATGAATCTACGATAAAAACCTGCATGACCAAGAAAATAGCGTATCTCCCTCACCGTAGTGGCAGGGGTTAAAGCACGAATAAGGTTTATCTTAGATTTATCAACTTCCAAGACTTTAGAAGATATTATATGGCCTAAAACTATGCCATGAGTTACCATGAAATGGCACTTCTCCCAATTCAGCACAAGGTTTATTTCAACACATCGTTCAAGGATTAATGGCAAATTGTTCAAGCAAAGTTCAAATGAATCACCAAAGACACTAAAGTCGTCCTTTGAAAGGTAGCTAGAGCATTGCATAAGCCAAAAGGCATCCTTCTATAAGCAAAAGTACCGAAAGGACAAGTGAAAGTGGTTTTCTCTTGATCCTCCGGTGCTATCACAATCTGATTGTAACCTGAATAGCCATCAAGGAAACAATAGTAAGAGTGTCCAGCTAAACGTTCAAGCATTTGATCAATAAAAGGTAATAGAAAATGATATTTTCTAGTAGTGGCATTCAATTTCTTATAATCAATACAAACCCTCCAACTGGTTTGCACACGAGTTGGGACAAGTTCGTTCTTATCATTTTCCACCACTGTCACACCTGATTTCTTTGGTACCACTTGTACCGGGCTTACCCACTTGCTGTCGGATATGGGGTAGATAACACCCACGTCCAAAAGCTTGAGTATATCCTTTTTCACAACTTCCATCATGGGAGGGTTCAAATGACATTGCACTTCCATTGTAGGCTTTGCTTCGTCTTCCAAACGGATCTTGTGCATACAAAAGGCAGGGCTGATACCCTTGATATCGACGATTGTCCATCCTATGTCCGTCTTGTACTTCCTTAGCACCCTTAGAATTTTTTGTTCCTGTAATTTACTAAGCTCGTTAGAAATAATCACAGGTAAGTCTTCCTTGTCACCCAAGTACAAGTACTTTAAGTGACTTGGAAGAGGTTTCAATTCCAGCTTTGGAGATTTAACAATAGAAGGCACAAGTTTTTTATCATTGCAAGGTAAAGAAGCATATGAAATATTCTTAAGTGCATATTTTCCAGTAACGAGTCAAGAGAACCAATGGTTTCTTTAATCTCATCGTCGTACTCTAAACCATCATCAATATGTGTAGTGAGCACGGTTTCCAAAGTATCAGCGCCATTCAACTCAAACATTTGTTGCGCCAATGTGTCCATCACATAAATAGAGAAACAAGAGTGGACATCACTAGGATATCTCATCATCTCGAAAATTTTGAAACGTATTATTTCTCCATCAAACTCCATAGTCAGCGTTCCCTTGTCAACATCAATAATGGTTTTCGCCGTTTTCACGAAGGGGATCCCAAGTAGCAATGGAAGAGACGAGTCCGGTGACCCTTCATCCATCTATAAGTGATAGACACATTTTTGTGTCTGATATAATCTCAATTGTATATATTGTTAGTGCTAAATTTTGTATTTATTATGGATTTTTGTGTTTTTGTAGGTGTTTTTGGAGAAATAAGCTTTTGCGGAGAATTTGGCTCGAAAAGTGGTATGTGGACCCCCGAGATGAATTACTAAAAGCATCCAGAGGACGCGATAAAGGCACCCAGAAGAATTCACAAAAACACTCAGGAAGATTACTATGCGCACCCCAAAATTACTAATTCCAACCCAGTTGCTAATGGGAGACCAGCACATGATAGGGGGAGGTCATTTTCTACATTTTGAATTTTCAAAATTGGCGGGAAAAATTTGTTTTCACGGAACAGATTAGGGTTGGATTTTTTGGAGATTCTTAAAGAGATTCAATCAACATAAATAGTTTGTACGGACTCATAAGGTCTTAACAGGCTTGGTATGGTGTTTGGATTCGGCTAAAATTGGCTAAACAATCGGGGCTTGAGAAAACAGAGTGCCGTGATTTTGGGAGAATATTTGGAGATTTTCAAGGAATTTTTGTTTCGATCGTGCTGCTACCCAATCAACAGGAAGGATGACGTGTTTTAGAACCAAAAGAATGGAACAAATCTTCTTATATTTGGTATTATCTAAAAACAGTTAACGGGATATAAACGGGAGTCAGTTTCGAAATTTGGAAAGATATCGTGTAATTAAGGATGTATATTTTTTCCCATGGAATACGTATCGAACACAGTGGAGTTTGGAAAGGATTAAAATGCGCAAGGAAGCTTGACAGATATTTTCCCGTAACTTGCTACAAGAAAAGTCTGAGACTTTCGTGTGAAGAAAAGAGAGATTTTCTCGTGATTTTATTCCCCTGTGGTGTATATAAAGGGTTCTTGGAGTCTCAGCAAGGATAATCGGGAGTTTGGGGGTAGAGTAGAGGCAGAAAATCACGCTGCAAGAGGAGTTGCAGCAGCAGCATAGAAGAAGAAGGAGAAGTTGCAGACGACACCAGAGAAGTGTCGTTCTCAAGAACACGAAGAACAGACACACAAAGTCAGTTGTTTATTCTGCTACACGTTATATTTATTATTTACTGTAACAGTGACTTTGCAACACTTATACCTCGTTGTAATTTCACTGCTTTATTGTTTTGCACCTCTTGTAAACACTTTTTGAGCTATGAATCCCAATTTTGAGCGTATTTCTACCATAATGAGCTAAATCCCATCACTGGGATGACTGTAGGACCAAAATATCGCCATGATATTACTCTTGTGAGATTAACAACACTTCTGCGAACACCACCGCGAATTCTTCAACAACACTTTGCGAGTATCACAAGATAATTTAAAGAGTGACGTAATAGCTGACGAATGAAGAAACACGAGAAGATCATGATTGTCCTGGGATGGTTACAATGCTTGCGAGAATTGACATTATAACTACTGCGATAAAATCGCGAGTCAAATCCGAAATTAAAGGACAGCTTAGCTGTCATCCACTATGTAACTACCCTATATAAAGAGACCCAGTAGATTCAGAGAGGGGATGATGTATTTTTGAGTGTTGAGAAAGTCTTGAAGAGAGAGGAAACTCAAGAGAGCGGTTGTATTCTTGATTTCTTCCATTTCTTGTAAACATTTCTGAGAATCAAATAATAAAGTGTTGTTTTTAATCTTCAAATATGTGTTAATTACTGTAAATACTTATCAAGGGTGTAGTGTAGGTTTTCCTGCAACTACATTTTGGCGCCCGAAACAGGGATGAATTGATGATTATTTGAAGAAAAAGATAAAAATTGACATTGTGATTAGAAGGAATTTGGAACAATTAGTGAAAGATCTTACGCAATATCCAACAGTTTACTAAGATTAATGGCTAGAAGAAGAAGAAATACATCAGAACCACCAACAACCATAAGGAGGATTAAAAGACTTGCAGGTGGAGAAACAGATGGAATAAGAGAATCTTCAAGGGTAAGAACAAGAAGAAATAGAACAAGTGATGATGGAGAAAATCAGGTTTGACAGCCAAATCATCAAACACCAATGCAAGATAGAGTTGTGGATTATGATAGATTAAGCGTACATACTTGGCGATCAGATTCAATATAAGAACCAGAAAACCGACAATTAAGAGATGAAAGACGAGAGGGAAGAAACCAAGAAGTAAATGGAGGATTAATACATGGAGATGATAAAAATGAAACAATAGAGGTTTTAAGACAAAGAATACAAGAGGAAAGGAGGTTAGAGGCGGAAGAACGTGCAAATTTGGCAAGGCAAAACCATGAATTGAGAATGGAAAACATGAGGTTACAAAATAGAAAGTCAAGAAGCACAACAAGATTAAGTTCGAGAACAATCAGAAGCAAGATAAGAAAAAGATCACCTATAACAAATATTGAAGAAGAAAATTATGATCCAAATGGAGGACATCGCGAAAGGAGAAAAATAAGGGAAGATCATTACATACCACAAGGTAAAATTCAACAAAATGAAAAAAACAACAGAAGGCAAGAGAATGGACAGCGTCAGGCACGAAATAACCAAGATGGCGAAGAAGATCAAGAGGAAGGAAGAAGGATATTCCATGGAAGAGAAACTCTTAGAAATCAACAGATAATTGAAAGATAAATCGAGAGACATTATGTTGAACAAGCATGCTTAGCTTGCGAAAGGGAAAGATTGAGAGCAGAGGTAGAAGAGCAAAAATTCCATGAGGTAATTAGCCATAATAATCATGACAATCGAGAAAGAAGACGTGAACAAAACCGTAATAATGGTAATATTAACGAAGAATACGATAGGGTGCAAAGAAGAGCAGAAGAAAATCGCAGAAGAGAAAATGAGAGATATAATGGTGTGTGTATTCGCGAAAGGAATGTAAGAGAAGATAGCGGATAAAGACAAGAAGAAAATAATGGAGATGGAAATCAAAATCTCGCAACACAAGATAGGCAAGAACGCAAGAGAAGGGAATCTGCACTGAAAAGACCAATGGAGCAAAATTAAGTTGGGAATGAACAAGTTTTAAGAGAATTAGCAGAAATGAGGGGAATGTTAAATGATAGAAGAGAATGAGGCAGAAGAAAACTTGATGAGGCGATTGAAGAAGCTGCAAAATTCCATTCACTCGAGTAGTACAATTAGGAGGAATACCCCCAAAGTGCAACTTGCCAGCATTAACTAGTATTTTTGATGGATCTACATGTGCCATTCAACACATCAAAGCTTATGTGAGATGTATGCTACAGTGGAAAAATCATGATGTTGTGTTGTGAAAATATTTCGCGTCAAGCTTAACTGGCGAGGCTCTAAAATGGTTTGAGGGTTTACCCAAGAATACTATAACTTCTTTCACTCATCTACAAACCACATTTTTGGGGGGCATACATAAGTAACAATTCTGCGCGTCCAGGAATTGAAGATGTGTTTGGGTTAAAATAAAGGGTTGGCGAGAGTCTGAAGCACTTAACATTAAGGTGGAAAACAATATGCAGTGAAATGGTTGGTAGAGTGGATGAGAGATACCTCATTTTATCTTTCATTAATGCTATGTTCGCAACCAATCTACTATATGTTCAAGTTTTCAGAGTCAAAAATACCATCACAATGACTGAGATGCGAGAACTACAAGAAGAATACATTGCTTTGGAGGAGAAACAAAATGAGATGGAATCATATACAGTCGCAAACACCAGCTTAATAGCGGCAAACAGAAGTTTACCTCCTAAAATGATTAATAATGTGGCGAGCACCTCGCATCCACAACAAGAGAAAGTGGTGATTGATAACCAGCAGAAATTAGTAGCCATGGGAAGTCGAGATCAAGAGGAGTATGAAAGGGAAAGGAATTATTACAATCGCGGTGGAAATAATAAAATTCAAAGACTTGATCAGCCGCAACAGACTTATGGTGGTCATAGGCAAAATAATTTTAGAGGGCAAGGGAGTCAGAAGATAATATGGGAAGAAATTAAGATGCCACCTCTAAATGCTAGTATAGAAAAAATTTGGGAGGCTATCATTTTGATGGAAAATATATCATCACCCTGGAATATGGGAAAAGAGCCACATCCAAATAATCGAAATCAAGAATTTTTTCCTTACCATAATTTTCATGGTCACTCAATAAACGATTGCAGGAATGTAAAAAGAATAATTTTGAAGATGATTGATCAGGAAAAGTTAAATCATTTTCTAATAGGACATCCATAATCTCAACAGTTACCACCGACACCAGATATTCACAGAGTGAATACTGTAAAAGGAGCAGAAACATTTGTGATAGAGGTTGGATCCAAGGTGAAGAATTTGTTCTGTAATTCCATCATACATTCATACAAGACTATTGAGGATTTCCAAGACAACATTCTAAGCAGAGTCTTCGCGAGAGACGTGGATGGAAGAGAGATAATGAATATTGCGAGAGTCTCGCCATTAGAGGAGTGGCAAAAGCAAACTATTTGTTTCACTGCACAAGAAGTACCAAAGCCTGGCGAGATGCATGACAACCCACTGGTGGTAAGATTATAAATAAATCCAAAACAAATAGAAGAAGAAGATGAAGAAAATGAGGATGATGGAGGTGAAGATTCTTGGGCAATTAACAGGATTCTAATTGACATTGGAAGTTCAGTGGATATCTTGCTTTATCATGCCTACAATACCATGTGAGGGAGAGACAAGGATTTGATACCATCAACATATAAGATCTATGGTTTTAACGGTACTGCCAACAAGCCCAAAGGGGAAATTACAATGCGAATTCCATTAAAGGGGTTATTTTCTAAGATCCTATTATGCGTTGTGGATATTAAATCACCTTATAATGCCCTGATTGGCCGACCCTGGCTACATGGGATATTAGGTGTAGCGTCAACTTTCCACCAATGTATTAAATTTCCTCATCCTAATGGTGTTGGAGTTATAAAGGGAGACTGGGTTGATGGGAAGAAATGCTATGAAATTGATATGGAATCTTGCGAGGAAAGTGTTGCAAAGAGCATAAACTGGAAACATAACATCAAGCAAAAACAAAGAGGTGATAAGCTGATGGTTGATACAATAGAGCGGCGAGAGAAAGGAACAATGCGAAATCAACACGAGCTGCAAACAATAGATGGCGAGCGTCTCGCAGATGGAGAGAAAATAACAAAAGGGAAGAAGCAGAAAGTAGTAAGTAGAAAGGTAAAATGATGAAATTTAAGAAATTTATGAATGATTTGTTGAAGAAAATGTTTCAAAAGAATATTTCGTTTGAATGAAAAAGATGAAATTGAAAAATTATACAAGAGTTGAAATGCAAATAAAGAGAAGATCAAAGAAAACAAATTTCATCAGAGTTGCAATACTCGCAAGAGAAATATAAGAACGGGACGAACCTTTATGGCGTACACCCTAGTTCACGAATAAAATTTCGTAAGAGGCAAATGTAAGACCTAAAGTGCATCATATAAGGGGGTATTTCTTTGCATGGCTCAGGGATAAGGTTATACCGCTGCTGGAACCTGAGTCATGGAGATTGGGGTTATTTGAAACCCATCCAGGAGAGGTACCTTGGATTTCCAACTATATAAGGTTATACCCTGGTTGGACGACCGAGGGTCGCTCCTAAGGAGTGCAGAGTATGATCAAGGTGCTGAGGTACACGGTTGAGCCAAGAGTGCCCGGGGCATACGAAACTACCCTGGCCATTCTTGGAAAGTCTTGGCTATGATGCACTCGGCCCGAAGAAAACCCCACTTAGGGTGCAGTCTTGTAACTATAATCCATATAGGCATAAAGGACAAGAGGCTGCGAAAACAACTGGTTGTTGTTAAGACCGAATGGGAGAAGCTAGTCTTGTATGGCTGATGTTCCCTCCTTAAACGGGCAACAAGGGGAAATATAAGGGAGTCACCCTCCATTAGGGAGATGATAAGTGTCTAAAGACGTCAATGCCATGGGGCTTTATGATCGCAAGAACATTTAGGCCTGTCATATTGTCGCGTGACAAATATTATACAAAGGCAACAATCCATAAGAGAAAGTTAAGATGAGATCAATGGGTTTTTACATGAAAGTGTAAAGACGTCTTGCGATTTCATCACAAGACGGCAATGTCATAAGGCTTTGTTCTCGCAAGGGAGCTTAGACTTGTCATATTGTCGCAGAGAAATTGACAAAACGCAGATAAGGCAAGATCAATGGGTCAATACATGTAAGTGTAAAGATGTCCTGGGATTTTGTCGCAGAAACAAAAAAAAAAGTGGCTATATAAGACCTTTAACTAGGAAGGAAAAATAAGACCACAAGAGATCATAAGACTATACAGACATGACCTGCAATATTTACGCAGAAGTTGAGGCAAAGTTTACAAATAGTTTTATTCAACATTAATCTGCTCAATATTCCATATTGCAGATGAATAACAAAGGAAAGTATGGGAATGAACAGAATGATAAGATTATTATTCATCTTTATATGAAAGATTTACGCAGATGGATAAAAATTAATAATCATGTAGAATAACCATATTGCAAAAAAGAATTGTTTTATAATTTATACAGATAGAAGCAAAAGAAATTGATACATCAAGGAACCTTGCAGTAATATCACAAGAAGAAGGAGATAAATGTACAAATATTACAAGGAGATTAAAAAGAGGAAACAAAACTAGTTAGATCCATCATCATCCTCGCAAGATTTTTCTTCTTCTTTGTCTTCACCGTCATCTTCGATATATCCTTCATCTCCGCCAGATTCTTAAGCTTCACTGTCAGATTCCGTGGTGTATAATTGGAGACTTCAATGCTGTACTGGGAGCTCATGAGAAATCGAAAGGGCCTCCTCCAAATCGCATCTCCTGTGATGAGTTCTTAGCCTTCTTGGAGTTGAATGACCTTCATCATCTGGATACGAGGGGTGCTCAGTTTACCTGGACTAATGTTCGTAGGGGAAGACATAACACGGAGATTCGTCTGGATAGAGAAATCTTACAACTGGCTGGGTTCGTGGGATTCTACGGTCTGCACCACTTTGGCGAGAGTAAAATCTGATCATTATCCTTTAATGCTTGAGGCGACCAAGGGGGGCATATCGTTCGCTTATTCGTTTACTTTTTAAAGTGCGTGGTTGAACCATCAAGGTCTGCGAGACGTGATTACTCAAACTTGGCAGCGGCAATTCTTTGGCTACCCGATGTATGAGCTTATTCAAAAGTTAAAACTTTTGAAGTCGGTGCTGAAATGCTGGAACAAAGAAATCTTTGGGGACATACACATGAATGTTACTAAAACTACTGTAGATCTTGAACTTATCCAGCGCTGTATCATGGAGGAGGGCTACTCTGATGAGTTGCACTTCACTGAGTTGGAGGCTGATAACAACCTGGTGGATGCTCTAAAAACTCAAAAATATTTTTGGAGGGACAAGTCTATACTCAATTGGGTTAAGGAGGGAGATGCTTGCACGAAGTTTTTCCATAAGTATGTGAAGATCAGAGCTGCCACCAACAAAATAACGCATCTAAAGGAAAACAATGAGTTGCTGACCTCTCACGAGGAAATTTCAAATCATGTTATTACTTACTTTCAAAATTTATATGACAATGATAATATGATCCCTTCCTCTGATTACGTTGAGCAGAATATTCAAAGTAAGGTTTCCCTAGAAGACAATGCTGCTCTAACTGCAATGCCGGACTTGGTGGAAATCAAAGCGGCGGTGGATGATATGAATGCAAATGGTTCTCTGGGGCCGGACGGTTTTGGTGGTATCTTCTTCACTTCCTTCTGGGATATAGTAGGTACGGATGTGATAAACTCTGTGCAATTATTTTTCCATAATGGTTGGATAATGCAGAATGCAAACCCGAGTAATGTTATTATCATACCGAAAGAGCCGGGAGCTGATGTGATTGAGAAATTTCGTTCGATTGCTCTCAGCAACTTTCATTTCAAAATTATTGGTAAAGTATTAGCAACTCGTATGAGCCCAATTACTTCAAAAATAGTCTATCCTCAGCAACGAGCTTTTCTGAAGGGCAGAAACATATTCGACTGCATTGGAATTACGTCGGAGGCGATAAACATGATAGACCACAAGTGCTTTGGAGGCAACATTGCTCTCAAGTTCGATATTAAAAAGGCTTTTGACACCCTTAACTGGAATTTTCTTTTGAGGACCCTTCAAGGTTATGGTTTCCGCGATAAGGTGGTAGGGTGGATTAGTTCTATTTTTCACTCTGCTAGATTGTCTATTGTGATTAATGGTAAAGCTATGAGTTATTTCAATTGCAAAAGAGGTTTGCGCCAGGGGGATCCACTGTCTCCAATCCTTTTTAGTTTGGCTGAGGATGTTCTAAATAATACTATTGCAAAAGCTTTCAGGCAGGGGGAGATCCATCACATCTCTTCTCCGAGAGGTACTGTTTTCCCTTCTCATGTACTGTATGCGGATGATATCATGGTCTTTTGTAGAGGAACTAAAAGGGATGTCAAGATATTAATGCACATATTTGAAACGTATGGTCAAAACTCAGGGCAAATTATAAGTGTAGCTAAATGTACTAGTGCTCATGCTCATGACAAAATTTCTCATGTCGCTTCTTCTTATAACATCCCAATGGGAACTTTGCCGTTCCGTTATCTGGGAGTGCCAATATTTCGAGGCAAGCCTAGAAAAATCCACCTTCAGGCTATAATGGATAATATAAAGCTTAAATTTGCGACTTGGAAGGGTAAATCCTCTCTATGATGGGGAGAGTGGAGCTGGTCAGGTCGGTCATAGCTAGCTCTGCCCTGTACAGCTTCCATATATACAAATGGCCTAGGTCTTGCATCCAGAATTTGGAACAGTGGATTAGAAATTTTGTTTGGTCCGGAGATTTAAACAGTCGGCACCATAATACGGTCGCTTAGGACAAGGTGTGTCTTCCTACAACTGAAGGCGGTCTGGGGATAAAATCCTTGAAAAGCTTGAATGATGCGGCCTTAATGAAAATGACATGGAATCTCATGAAGGGTCATTCGGCCTTCAATGGCTTCGTCAAGATTCGTTTTACTGGGGGAACTTACAAAAAATCTTCAATATGGCATGGCTTCAAAGAGCAATGGAATATCATCAAAGTTAATATGCTATGGCTGGTTGGCAATGGGAATAAAATTGACTTCTGGAATGATATATGGTACACTGGTATGGACATTTCAATTGCGGACTATCTGGAGTTAGACAGCTCACAACTGGGTGTCAGACTTTATAGAAGAGGGTAAGTGGAGGCTTCCATCTTACATGCTGGAGCTGGAAGGTAATATTCAACAGATTATCAATGAAACTCCGTTTTCTCTGCATATAGAAGACAAGCAGGTGTGGAAAGAAAGTATTTCGGGAGAGATTAGCATGAAGAATGCTTATGAGTTTCACATGCACAAAGAGGGGGGGGGGGGGGAGCAGGCAGACTTCAAAGACTTATGGGATATAAAGATTCCTCTACGTCAAGCTTGCACGGTGTGGAAAATTTTGCACAACAGAATTCCTACGGATGACAATGTGAAGTTCTATGGTGCTGACACGATAAACTGCTACAATCTATGTCCCGTTCCGCGCTGCTGTGAGACTCAACAACATTTGTTCTTCGACTGCACTTTTTATAGTTCGATCTGGAAGTGGATAATGATTATGTTTCGTCATAGACTGGACTGTTCTAATATGCATTCGATTTTCGCTTCTATCAGACGCTTCTCAGGATACTCTCAGACTAAGAACCTGCTCTGGATTGCGACAATGATCTCTATCTGGATTATTTGGTTCTGCAGAAATACCCTGACGTTCGAGCATTGAGCAATCTCATATAATCAGGTAATCTCTCAATTGGCTAATCTAATCGCGGAATCAGGGAAAAATGGTGGTGGGTACTCTTTCTATACCTCTACAGACAAGTTAATTTTGGACTCCCTGAGAATAAAAAGGTTAGCTCCTAAAATGCCGAAAGATGTGGTGGTTAAATGGCAGAATCCATCCCAGGGTTGGATTAAAGCAAATACAGACGGCTGCTCTATTGGAAACCCAGGGATGTTGGGTTGTGGTGTAGTCTTTCGAGACGATAATGGGAGGGTGCAGGGCTGCTTAGCACAAAACTTGGGTATTGCTAACTTTTTGTTCGCTGAGCTGTGGGGAGTGATTTATGCGTTACGTTTGGCAAGTACAAGGGGTATACGAAGACTTTGGTTGGAGTGTGACTCAATCTTAGCTCTACAGGCTATCAAGAAACCTGACCTAGTGCCTTGGAAATTATCGATTCACTGGAATAACTGCTTGATGTTTGCTAAATCAATCCAGATGGTTTGTACTCATGTTTATCGAGAAGGAAATTCTATAGCAGATATGCTGGCAAAGCATGGAGCAACGGTGGAATCCCGTTGGTGGATAACTGCGCCAAATTTTATTAAGCGGAATTGTGATATAGATAACTTGGACTTTCCGTTGTATCACTTTCGTAATATGTAACTTGGAATTGTTCTTTATTTTTTTTGTTTTTTTTCCTTCTTCCTTGTTCTTGGAGGTAAGGCCTAGCCCCCCTCTTTCTTTTTCTCCTTTCAATAAATTGGTTAGTGTTTAATAAAAAAGAAGAAGTATTCTTTGGAACTTCTTCCGCAAGGAAAGGATTCAAAGAGTAAGGAATGTTGTGATCATCGCAGACCTTCTTGGAAGAATCATTGCGAACACTAACAAGGAGATTACTAAAATTGGTAGCAGAAATCTTTATTTGGGTCTTCAATTTTGAATATTTCTCATTGCGAGCAACAAGAGTCTTTACGAGTTGATTCTTATCAGCTTCAAGTTCTCCAATTCTTTCAGCGTATCTCTTCTCAGCTCCTGCGAGTATGTAATAACAAGTTGTAAATTTTGCAAAAAACTATAAAAGACAAGAAATTAAAAGGGAAGAACAATTAACAACCTTCTCTTTCAAAAATCATGTCTTTAATTAAGGCCGCTTGTTCAACCTGAAGACTAACATCTACACCTAAGTTAGCTCTGGAATTGTCAAGAATCTTTGCAGCCCAGGAAAATTCGTCATCATTATTAATAAGAAGACGGGAACGAATTTTGTTTTTTCTTTCAACAAGATCCCCTCTCTCGCAGATAAGTTTATCTCTTTCAATTTGGAATTCAAGAAGGGTTTTATGAAAATCCGCTAAAATTTGAGCTCCTTGCCTAGAGATGCGATCTTTTTCATCTATAAGATCACTTTTTTGGGCTCTTAGAATCTTGATTTCTTCTTTAGAGTTAAGATATTGACTCTTGGATGTATTAGCCACTCTCAAACTAGATCTGTGATCAATTGCTAAAAGATGAAATTTGGATCTAAGATCATCTACAGAAAGGGATTTAATCTGTACGGTTGGTGATAATTTGTGACTAATAAAAAGTGGAAAAGAACACAACTTTAATTATTGTTTTGCAGCGAAGAAGGATTCCTTGATCTATTCTCTCATATTGATTTCAATTTACACTTTTAATTGCTTTGTTTATTTTATTTACTTTCTTAAATTCTTAATCAATACCCCCCTTTGTGTGACAATTTTACAACTAGAATCTCGTGCTCCTCGTGGGATCGATCTTGACTACCCTATATTACTTGCTAATTAGGTAGTAAAGTATTAATTAATTTGTTGTGGTTACGACACGCATCAGCCAACTTAAAGAAGAGTACTCCAAATTAGAAGAATCCAACTCTTCATTAGCAAAGGAAAATACTTATCTCCTTTCTAAAGAAGAAAGTATAAAATATCACCTAAAAGGCATAGTTGGATAAAAGGAAAATACTTATCTCATTCTGTTCATTCCCATACTTGCCTCTGTTATTCATCTGCAATATGAAAGATTGAGTAAATTAATTTTGAATGAAATCTGTTTGTAAATTTTTTACTTAATCTCTGCGTAAATATCACAAGTCTTATCTGCATAATCTCATGACCTCTGCGTAAATTTCACAGTCATTCAATCTTGATCTCTTGTGGTCTTATTTTTCCATCCTAGTTAAAGGTATTATTTAGCCACTTTTTGTGTTGGTGACAAAATCACAGGACGTCCTTACCCTCGCATGTAAAGACCTATTGATCTTGCCTTATCCGCGCGTTGTCAATTTCTCTTGCGACAATATGATAGGCCTAAGTTTTCTTGCGAAGACAAAGCCCCATGACATTTCCGTATTGCGATGAAATCGCAGGACGTCTTTACACTTTCATGTAAAAACCCATTGATCTCATCTTATCTTTTTCTCATGGCTTTTGCCTATGTATAATTTTTGCACAAATATGACAAGCCTAAATATTCTTGCGAACATAAAGCCTCATGACATTTGCGTCTTCAGACACTTATCAACTCCCTAATGGAGGGTGCTACCCTTATCATCCCCCTGGTTTCCCCTTCAAGGAGGCGTACATCGGCCATACAAGACTAGATCCTCCCATCCGGTCTTAACAACAACCAATTATTTTCGCAGCCTCTTATCCTTTTTGCCTATATGGCTTATAGTTATGAGAATGCACCCTAGGTGGGGTTTTCTTCGGGCCGAGTGCATCATAGCCAAGACTTACCAAGAATGGTCAGGGTAGGTTCATCCATCCCGGGCACTCTAGGCTCAACTGTGTACCTTGGCGCCTTGGTCATACTCTACACTCCTTGGAAGAGACCCTCGGTCGTCCAACTATTAATATATATATAGTTGGAAATCCAAGGTACCTCTCCTGGATAGGCTTTCATGGGCCCAAATCTCCAATACTCAGGTTTTAGCAGCGGCATAACCTTATCCCTGATCCATGCAAAGAGATACCCTCTTATATGACGCACTTTAGGTCTTACATTTACCTCTTGCAAAATTTTATCCGCGAACTAGGGTGTACGCCATAAAGGTTCGTCCCATTCTAATATATCTCTGCAAAATTTTATTTGCGTTTCTGAAAAATTTTCGCGTTTCTTTGATTTTCTATTTTTGTATTTCAGCTCTTGTACAATTTTTCAATTTCATCTTTTTTATTGAATCAAAACATTCCTTTTGTAATATTTTCTTCAACAAATTATTCATACGTCTCTTATATTTTACGATCTAGAAATTTTACCTTTTCTACTTACTATTTTCTGCTTTTGGCTACATTTTCCCCATCTATGAGACGCTCGCCATCTATTGGTTTCAGCATATGTTGACTTCGCATCATTCCTTGTTCTCGCCGTTCTATTGTATCAACCATCAACTTTTCACTTCTTTGCTTTTGTTTGATGTTATGTTTCCAGTTTCTGTTCTTCGCAGCCCTTTCCTCGCAAGATTCCATATCAATTTCATATCACTTTTTACCCTTAGTCAAATCTCCCTTTATAACTCCAACACCGCTGGGATGAGGAAACTTTATGCACTGGTGGAAAGTTGACGCTACACCTAAAATCACATGCAGCCAAGGTCGACCAATCAAGTCATTGTAAGGAGATTTGACATCGACAACACATAATAGAATTTTAGAAGATATTCCCTTCAATGGAATTCGCATTATAATTTCCCCTTTGGGATTGTTGGCAGTACCATTAAAACCATAGATCTTATAAGTTGACGGTATTAGATCCTCGTCTCTTACTCCCATAGTTTTGTAGGTATGATAAAATAAGATATCCATTGAGCTTCCCGTGTCAATTAAAACTCTATTAATGGCCCATGAGTCTTCGGCCTCATCATCCTCATCTTCCTCTTCATCTTCCCTTTATTTCAGATTTATTTCTAATCTTACCACTAGTGGGTTGTCATGCATCTCGCCAGGCTCAGGTACTTCTTGTGCAGTGAAAGAAATTGTCTGCTTTTGCCACTATTTTAATGGCGAAGCTTTCGCAATATTCATTATTTTTCTCACATCAGCATCTCTCGCGAAAAATCTGCTTAGAACATTGTCGTGAAAATTTTCTATAGTTTTGTATGAATGTATGATGGAGTTACAGAATAGATTCTTCGCTTTTGCCCCAACTTCTATCACAAACGTTTCTCCTCCCTTTGTTGTATTTACTCTGCAAATTTCTGGTGGTGGCGGTAGTTGCTGAGACTGTGGATGTCCTATTAGAAAATGGTTTAATTCTCCCTGATCTATCATCCTCAAGATGATTCTTTTTACATTCCTGCATTCATTTATTGAGTGACCATGAAAATGATGATAAGATAAAAATTCTAGACTTCGATTATTTGGGTGTAGCTCTTTTCCCATAATCCAGGGTACGGGTATGTCCTCCATAAAAATTATAGCCTCCCAAATTTTCTCTATGCTATCATTTAGACGTGGCATCTTAATTTCTTCCCATATTATCTTCTGACTTCCTTGCCCTCTATTATAATTTTGTCTTTGACCACCATAAGCCTCTTGCGACTGATCAAGCCTTTGAATCTTATTATTTCCACTTTGACTAAAGAATTTTCTTTCCCTTTCGAACTCTTCTTGATCTTTGATTCCCATAGCTACTAATTTCTGTTGATCATCATTCATACTCTTTTCTTTCTTCACCTGCGAAGTGTTCACTACTGTATTTATTAATCTGGGAAGTAGACTTGCGTTTGCTGCACCTGAATTGGTGTTTGCAATGGGATATGACTCCATCTCGTTTTGTTTCTCCTCCAATGCAATGTATTCTTCTTGTAACTCTCGTAGATCCATCATGGTGATTGTATTTTTGATTCTGAAGATTTGTATATACAACAGATTGGTATCTCTCAGCCACTCTTCCTGCCATCTCACTACACATTGTCTTCCATCTTATGGTTTGATGTTTCAAACTCTTGCCAACCCTCTGTTTTAACTTAAATACATATTCAATGCCAGGTCGCGAAGAATTGTTACTTATATATGCTCCCAAAAATGTAATTTGCAAATGATTGAAAGAAGTTATAGTGTTTTCAGGTAAACCTTCGAACCATTTTAGCGTCTCGCCTGTTAAGATGGATGTGAAATATTTTCATAATACAGCATCATGATTTTCCCATTGTAGCATACACCTAACATAAGCTTTGACATGTTGAATAGCACAAGTAGTCCCATCAAAGATACTGGTTAACGTTGGCAAATTGCATTTTGGGGGTATTCCTCCTAATTGTACTTCTTGGGTGAATGGATTTTTCGCAGCTTCTTCAACGGCCTCATCAAGTTTCTTTTTTCCTCCCTCTCTTCTGTTATTTAACATTCCCCTCATTTCTTATAACTCTCTCAAGATCCGTTAATTCCCAGCTGAATTTTGCTTCATTGGTCTTTTCAGTTTAGCTTCCCTTTTTCTGCGTTCATGTCTTTCCTGTCTTGCGAGATTTCGTGCTTCTTATTCAGCATCTTCATTCTGCCTTCTCCCGCGATTTTTTTCTTCACCTCCTTCATGAATTCGTAAATAATTATGCCTTTCATTTTCCTTTCGGCAATTTTCTTCATTTCTCATCGTTTATCTTTGATGTCTTTCTATTCTTCTTTGTATTCTATCATATTCCTCATTGATATTATCATTGTTGTGATTTCTTGTGCGTTTCGTTTCTCGATTTTCATGATTGTTCTGACGTATTGCTTCTTTAAGCTCTTGTTCTTCCACTTCTGCTCTCAATATTTCTCTTTCACAAGCTAGACGTGCTTGTTCAGCATAATGCCTCTCAATTTCATCCTCAATTATTCTTCGGTTTCTTTGAATTTCTCGCTCATGTAATATTCTTCATCATTCTTCTCGATTTTCTTCACCATCTTAGTTATTTCCACCCTCTTGATTTCTATTATCACGTCTATCATCCACAGTTGCACCACGCGGAAAGTAGCGATCATTTATCATCTCTTATTCTCCATAATGCTGCTCTTCATTTGGATTTTGCATTTCCTCTCGAATATTCTCACCAACAATTCTCATAGGGGAATTTCGCCTTGCTTCTCCTCTCAATGATCTTGAACTTGATCTTGTAGTACTTCTTGATTTCCTACTTTGTAATCTCAAATTCTCCATTTTTAACTCGTAATCTTGTCTTGTTAAATTTGCACGTTCCTCTGCCTCTAATCTCCTTTCCTCTTGTATTCTTTGTCTTAAAGCCTCTACTGCTTCATTTTCATCATCTCCATGAATTAATCCTCCAACCGCTTCTTGATCTCTTCCCTCTCGCCTTCCATTTCTTAATTGTTGATTTTCCGCTTCTTCTACTGAATCTGATCGCCAAGTATGCACGCTCACCCTGTCACAATCCACAGTTCTATCTTGTATCGGTGTTTGCTAATTCGGTTGTTGAACTTGATTTTCTCCATTATTCCTTGTTCTGTTGCTCCTTATTCTTAATCTTGAAGATTCTCCTATTTTATTTGTCTCTTCTCCAGCAAGTCTTTTACTCCTCCTTACGGTTGTTGTTTGTTCTGATGTATTTCTTCTTCTAGCCATTCCTTCAAATTTAATGTATTACTGTAAATCACGTAAAAATATTTTCCAATTTCTTCAAATTCTTACAAATCACAATTTCAATCTTTGCTCAGAAACATCCCTGTTTCTAACGCCATTATGGAGTTGTAGGAATTCCTACACTACACCCCTCACAAGAATTCATAATAATCAACACATATTTGAAGATTAAGAACAACACTTTTATTGATTGATTCTCATAAATGTTACAGGAAATGGAGGAAATCAAGAATACAACTGCTCAAAAAAACTTTCTCTCTCCTCAAAACTTTATCAACACTCAAAAATTAATCTCCCTCTTCTCTGAGTCTATTGGCTCTCTTTATATAGGGTAATTACATAATGGATGACAGCTAAGCTGTCCTTTAATTTCGGATCTGACTCGCGATATTCTCGAAGCAGTTGTAATGCTTATTCTCGCAGATGCTGTAATCTTCGTTGGATCGCCATGCTCTTCTCGTGTTTCTGTTACCGTCATACGTTACGTCATTCTTTGAGTTAGTCTGCGATGCTCGCAGAGTGTTGTTGAAGAGCTCGCAGAAACGTTGTTTATAAATTTCGTAAGAGAATTGCTGTGGCGATATTATGATCCTACATCAACTGTTAATTTCTCTATTAAATTTCTTTATAATTCTTCTTGCAAAATCTTCGCCTGAATATCTTTTATGTTTACTCTTGTTTTTCACAGAATCTTAGAGGAACCTTCTTTCAACTATTTCTGTTTTGAATGGTAAACTGGCTAAAGTTCTCCAAGAAAATGGATTGCTTGCTGCTCATCTTGACCGTTCTCTCGATCGATCAGAAAAAAGATATGATTACCTAGAATATCGAAAATACATGGAGATCAGAAACCGTGATAGGGCTTTTCTTCGCCAAGTTCATCTTAGCGCTGAAGTTCTTGTGAATGAATTTTTGTTGTCAAATTCTCTTCCCCCTACATCAATCAAACCTTTAGAAGCAGATGATGATGAAATTACTTGTCCCCCTGATGATGATCATGAATACGAAAGTGGCGAAGAAAATATTTCTCAAGAAGATTCAGTAGATAAAGAAAAAATCCCTCCTGAAGAAGCAGTTGTTGGTGGTGAAGCAACAATTGGCGAGAAATCAAATGAAGAAGAAATTTGAGGTGATCATAATGAAAGAAATACTGGCAAAGGTGATAACACAAGCAAAGAAAACGAAACTGGCGAGGCTAACACTGAAGCTTGAGTTCTGCTTTTGTTTTCTTGAGTTGTCTCCTCTTTTTCTTTTTCTTGCGAGTGATGTAATTTTATGCAACTTTAGAATTCAATTATGCTTATATCATTTTAATTATTTGCGAGAAAGATAATGATATTCAATTTATAAATTCTCGTACTTGACCCTCATTATCTTTCTTAGAATGAACAAATCTTTCCTGCATTCTTAAAAGAAAATAGTTAATGTTTGGAATTATTCTATTGGTCTAATTTTTCCTTCCTAGTTAAAGGTCTTATTTTGCCAATTTTTGTTTTTGCGACAAAATCGCAGGACGTTCTTACATTCGCATGTAAGAACCCATTGATCTTGCCTTATCCTCATTTTGTCAATTTGTTGCGACAATATGACAGGCCTAAGTTTTCTGGCGAAAATAAAGCCCCATGACATTGTCGTCTTTACACTTTCATGTAAAAACCCATTGATCTCATCTTATATTTTTCTCATGGCTTTTTTCCTCTGTATATTTGTTGCACAAATATGACAAGTATTAATACTCCCATGAGTAAAAAGCCTCATGACATTTGCGTCTTAAGACACTTATCAGCTCCCTAATGGAGGGTGTCGCCCTTATCTTCCCCCTGGTTTCCCCTTAAAGTAGGCATACATCGGTCATATAAGACTAGCTCCTCCTATATGGTCTTAGCAGCAACCAGTTGTTTTCGCAGCCTCTTATCCCTTTTGTCTATGTGGCTTATGGTTACGAGACTGCACCCTAGGTGGGGTTTTTTTCAGGCCGAGTGCATCATAGTCAAGACTTTCCAAGAATGGCCAGGGTAGTTTCATACTCCCCGGGCACCCTCGGCTCAACCGTGTACCTCAACGCCTTGATCATATTCTGTACTCCTTGGAGAATGCCATCAGTCTTCCAACCTAAATCATAAGTTCAGGTTGAAAATCCAAGGTACCTCCCCCGGATGGGCTTCATTGACCCCAAATCTCCATGACTCAGGTTCCAGCAGTTGTATAACCTTATCCCTGAGCCATGCAAAGAGATACCCACTTATATGACGTACTTTAGGTCTTACATTTTCCTCTTGCGAAATTTTATCCGCGAAGTAGGGTGTACGCCATAAAGGTTCGTCCCATTCTAATATCTCTCTTGCGAATATCGCTATTTCTTATAATCTTGAATAATCTCGCAGTTGTGATAAAATTTTCTTTTATTCATTTCTTCTTTGTTTCATCATATATTATATCAACATCTAGCCTTTCTCAGAATTTGTTACTGGTAATATATTTTTAGATATAGTCTGTTCCATGGTCTATCAAGTCTTTGACCAACATCTCTACCCTCCGAATCCATCAATTTATATGCCTCTGTTCCAACTATCTCTTTAATAATATATGGTCCATCCCATTTTCTCGCTGATAACCTGGTATTTCTCGCAGTACTAAATCACCTGGTTGGAACTCACGTTTTTTGACACGTTTGTTATACTCGCGAGCCAACCTCCGCTGATAATTTTTCATATGTTGTAAAGCTTTTTCTCTCTTCTCTTCTAACTCATCAAGTTTATTTAGAATAATACCAGCACTAAGATTCTTTTCCCAAGCCTCTCTTTTTGTTGTAGGGATAACAACTTCTATTGGCAGTACTGCTTCGACACCATATGTTAGACAAAAAGGTGACATCCCAGTTGCTTCTCTCCTAGTTGTATTGTAGGCCCATATTGCATTATGTACTTGTTCACACCATGCCCTGTGGTGTCCCTATAATTTTTTCTTCAGTATATCTGCGATTGTCTTATTGGTTGTCTCTGCCTGCCCGTTGGCCTGTGGATAAAGAGGTGTTGATTTTCCACATTTGATCTTAAACGAATTAAGTAACATTTCTATGTTTTGTCCTTCAAATTGCTTTCCATTATCAGATACCAACTGTGCAGGAATTCCAAATCTTCAAATTATATTTTCAAATATGAATGTAAAAATCTCTTTATCGCGAATGTGTTGTATGGCCTTTACTTCTCCCCACTTGGTGAAATAATCTGTAGCGACAATAAAATATCTTCTTTGTCTAGAATCGGGTACAAATGGTCCCACAATATCCATCCCCCATTTTCCAAAAGGCCATATACTTTTTGAAGATGACAATGGTGCCCCTGGTGCGTGTATCTTCTTTCCATGTCGTTGAAAATCTTCGCAATGTCTTGATAGTTGCTTCGCATCTTCATGCATATATGGCCAGTAATAGCCTTGCATTTTTGTTCTGTATGCCAAAGATCTTCCCCCACTGTAATTACCAGCATCTCCACTATGCAACATTTTTAACACCTTTTCTCCTTCTTCCTGTGTCAAGAATCTAAGTGATGGCCCATTAAAAGATTTGCGATATAATACTCCATCTCTTAATTCATAATTTGTTACACGACTTTTTAACTTGTGTGCTTCTAATCTATTTCTTGGTATTTCTCCTTTCGCCAAATATGCATGAAGTTCTGTTCTCCAATCTGCAATATTGCCTCTTGGTTCTTCTTCGCCACTTTCTATTATCATTACATCTTCTTCTTCTTCTTTATTGATTGAAGGTGATATAAGTGTATGAATTTTTATGCATCTCGCAGCTGGATTTGTCATCATGCTGGATATGAAATCAAAAGCATCTGCGAGTCTGTTATCTTTTCTTGATATATGTCTCCATTTTATTTTTGGAATTTTCGCTGACAGTTCTTCAACAAGTTTCTTGTATTTCTTCAAAGATGTTCATTTGTTGTGTATTCTCTTTTTATTTGGCGAATAACCAATTGTGAATCACTGGTAATTCTAGCATTCTCCAACTTCATTTCTATTGCGAATTTTAGAGCATGTATTACATCTTCATATTCCGTCTCATTATTAGTGGATGCAAATTCCAATCTAAATGAAAAAAACATTTTTTCTCCTTCTGGCGAGATAAAGATAACTCCAACTCCATTACCTTCCCCATTTGATGGTCCATCCACCAATATTTACCACCTGTTGGGTTCTGTTAATAGATCTCTTGGGTCTCCATGTTACGAGACTGCACCCTAGGTGGGGTTTTCTTCAGGCCGAGTGCATCATAGTCAAGACTTTCCAAGAATGGCCAGGGTAGTTTCATATGCCCCGGGAACCCTTGGCTCAACCGTGTACCTCGGCACCTTGATCATACTCTGCACTCCTTGGAAGGGACCCTCAGTCGTCCAACCTAAATCATAAGTTCAGGTTGAAAATCCAAGGTACCTCCCCCGGATGGGTTTCATTGACCCCAAATCTCCATGACTCAGGTTCCAGCAGCGGTATAACCTTATCCCTGAGCCATGCAAAGAGATACCCCTTATATGACGTACTTTAGGTCTTACATTTGTCTCTTGCGAAATTTTATCCGCGAACTAGGGTATACGCCATAAAGGTTCGTCCCATTCTAATATTTATTTTGCGAATATCGCTATTTCTTATTTTTTTATGTAATCTTGAATAATCTCGCAGCTATGATAAAAATTTCTTTTATTCATTTCTTCTTTGTTTCATCATATATGATATCATCATCTAACCTTTCTCATATTTGTTACTGGTAATATCTTTTTAGATATAGTCTGTTCCATGGTCTACCAAGTCTCTGACCAACGTCTCTACCCTACGGATCCATCAATTTATATGCCCTTGTTCCAACTATCTCTTTAATAATATATGGTCCATCCTATTTTCTCGCCAACTTTCCACCATTTTCTCGCTGATAACCTGGTGTTTCTCGCAGCACTAAATCACCTGGTTGGAACTCACGTTTTTTGACACGTTTGTTATACTCGCGAGCTAATCTTCGCTGATAATTTTCCATATATTGTAAAACTTTTTCTCTCTTCTCTTCTCACTCATCAAGTTTATTTAGAAGCATACCATCACTAAGATTATTTTCCCAAGCCTCTCTTTTTGTTTTAAGGATAGCAACTTCTGTTGGCAGTACTGCTTCAACACCATATGTTAGATAAAAAGGTGACATCCCAGTTGCTTGGCTCCTAGTTATATTGTAAGCCCATTTTACGAATGTGTTGTACGGCCTTTACTTCTCCCCACTTTGTGAAATAATGTGTAGCGACAATCAAATATCTTCTTTGTCCAGAACCGGGTACAAATGGTCCCACAATATCTAAGCCCCATTTTCCAAAAGGCCATACACTTGTTGAAGATGACAATGGTGCCCCTGGTGCATATATCTTCTTTCTGTGTCGCTGACAATCTTCGCAACGTCTTGATAGTTTCTTCGCATCTTCATGCATATATGGCCAGTAATAGCCTTGAATTTTTGTTCTGTATGCCAAAGATCTCCCTCCGCTATGATTACTAGCATCCCCACTATGCCACATTTTAAACATTTTTTCTCATTCTTCCTGTGTGAAGCATCTATGTAATGGCCCATTAAAATATTTGTGATATAACACTCCATCTCTTAATTCATAATTTGTTGCATGGCTTTTTAATTTGTGTGCTTCTAATCTATTTCTTGGTGTTTCTCCTCTCGCCAAATATGCATGAAGTTCTATTCGCCAATCTGCAATATTGCCTCTTGGTTCTTCTTCGCCACTTTCTATTATCATTACATTTGCTTCTTATTTTTCTTCTTCTTATTATTCTTTATTGATTGAAGGTGATATAAGTGTCTGAATTTTTATGCATCTCGCAGCTGGATTTGTCATCATGCTGGATATGAAAGAAAAAGCATATGCGAGTCTATTATCTTTTCTTGATATATGTCTCCATTTTATTTTTGGAATTTTTGCTGACAGTTCTTCAACAATTTCCTTGTATTCTTCAAAGATGGTTCATTTGTTGTGTATTCTCCTTTTATTTGGCGAATAACCAATTGTGAATCACTGGTAATTCTAGCATTCTCCAACTTCATTTCTATTGCGAATTTTAGAGCATGTATTACAGCTTTATATTCCGTCTCATTATTAGTGGATGCAAATTCTAATCTAAATGAAAAAGCCATTTTTTCTCCTTCTGGCGAGATAAAGACAACTCCAACTCCATTACCTTCCCCGTTTGATGATCTATCCACCAATATTTCCCACCCGTTGGGTTCTATTAACAGATCTCTTGGGTCTCCATGTTATTCTTCTACATCCATCATCTCTTCTATAGCTTCATCATCTTCTAGAGGAAACTCTGCTAAGAAATCTGCTATAACTTGTGATTTTGGCGAAGATAGAATTTCATATTTGATTTTGAAGTGTCCTGCTTGTGAATTCCATCTCTCAAATCTGCCTGATCTTTTTGAATTCTTCATTACTGACTCAATTGGCACATTTGTTAATACTTTTACTTTATGTTCTTGAAAATAGATGCGAAGTTTAAAGGTTGCATAAACCAATGCCAGAATTAGCTTCTCAATCTTTGAGTAATTTTTCTCTGCGGTATTAAATGTTTTGCTAATGTAATAAATTGGTTTTTCTATTCCTGCATCCACTCGTAGTAACACTGCACTTAATGCGTGCGAAGTTTTCGCAAGGTAGATCAATAATTCTTCTCATGGTTCCGCTTTCTGTAAGATTGATATGTTCATTAAATGTTATTTCTACAAAACACTGCGAGTGTCGCCGAAGGACTCAAAGAATGACATAATGGATGACGTAAATTGAAACACAAGAAGAGCATGACGATCCTGCGAAGATTATAGAATCTGTGAGAATAAACATTATAATTATTGCGAGAATATCGCGAGTCAGATCCGAAATAAAAGGACAACTTAGCTGTCATCCACTATGTAATTACCCTATATAAAGATAACTAACAGATTCAGGAAGGGAGAGATCAATTTGGGGTGTTGAGAAAGTTTTGAGGAGAGAGAAAGTTTAAGAGAGCAGTTGTATTCTTGATTTCTTCCATTTCTTGTAATATTTCTGAGAATTAATCAATTAAAGTGTTGTTCTTAATCTTCAAATATGTGTTGATTATTATGAATTCTTGTGAGGGGTGTAGTGTAGGAATTCCTGCAACTACACGGATAAAGTGAGATAGCGAGAAGAACAGTTTCTACAAAGACACCTATTCCTACTGAGGGGATGGGGCAAACATCGGGAGCTCAACCTATCTATGGCATGCCATTACTGGAGCATCCAGCTACAACGAAGCCACCTGCGGCCAACGCAGGGTTACCTGGGACCTTAGTTCCTACAGGGCGATGGTTGGGAAACCTAACACCAATCCAGATAGATCCAGATGCACCAATCATAGACGAAGTGGTACAAAACTCTGAAGATCCAACCGATAGCACTACGCAAGGAGGTGGAGCCCATAATGAAAATCAGATAGCGGCACAAGTAGCAGCCTTGATGCTCCGCAACAAGGAATACGAAGATGCATTGCAGAAGATAGCCCAGCAGAACCAAAATCTCAAGGGTATGTTGGACACACAGATCGAGGGCTCCCAAGATCGCCCTCCCCAAAAGAGGCATGAGAACGGAGCTATCTCAGGAAGACGAAGGCTGAATATCAACACAGCAAATCAACCTAACGGAGCTGGAAAACCACGCCACGACCAAGATGAGGTGGACTCAACATACAAACCCTCTCAAAGCTACTACGACAAGGCACTATCCAAAGATGCTCACAACATGAACATGGTGATGGAGCAAATGGAGAAAATGCGGAGGGAGATATGAGGCCTAAAAACTGGTCACGCATGTGCAAGTCTAGAAGAAGCACTACAAGAGGCAACCATGTCTCCATTATCGTTTCGCATTCTTGGGGAACCCATTCCTCCGAAATGCCCGGTACCTACGTTCCAAGCATACAATTGTACCTCAGATCCCGCATCCCACCTACGGTATTACACTCGCGTCCTTGCCCATTGGGAAAGAGATGAGGTAGTACTTTGTAGGTACTTTCCGACCATCAATTGTCTACGGTCTTTTTGGAAACATACATGTACAACAAAGCAACAAAGGCAGGGTTAGATAGGCTATTTTCTTTAGCTATTGGACCCCGGGAAACACTCATGCAGTACACAGACAGATGTCAAAAAACATGCCAAGCAATCGGGAAAGTTTATCCAGAAATTAGCATTAACTGCTATAAGTACGGACTTGATAGAACCTCGGCCATCTTCGTGGAACTTCACAACAGAGCCCTCAATTCATAAGGAGAGGTCAGGGTCGTTCAAGATCACTAAATCAGACTTGAGGAGATCTAGAAGGACAACCCCAGGGTACAAGCAAAGACAACAGCAGCTCCACAACGAACAAACTCTCTGGAACCAATTTCGGCGATACTTAAGTGACATAATGAAGCTGGGGGCAGAGCTTGCTATCAAGACAAACGTTCCAAATACAGAGATGACAAAACAGGTAAGAGAAGAGAAGAATTTACTAACAAAGTCTACACGAAGCTGAATACAACTTTCTCCCACATCCTAAGCAATGAGGGAGGAAAGCCGGGCTTCCCATACCCTGGCACCAGGGAAAAGCAACTAGATAAAATGAAGGAGGCTAAGGAGTACTATGCGTACCACCAGTTCTACGAACATACCACAAATACTTGTTATAACCTGCGCATCGTGATCCAAAGGTTTATCGACGGAGGAAAGTTCATGGAGTATGTGCAACTATAACCAACAAAGACCGAGGAGGTCTCAAAGAAAAGGGTGGAGCTACCTCCGGACGACAAATACATCAACATGATTACTTTCTCCGGCTGAAGTCAAGAAGAAACATTTGAAGATATACTGGAGATAGCTCGGAACAGGAAGAAGATTGAATCCCATGAGGTGTTCAAGCTAAGCTCCTCCATCTAAGAAGCTTGAACCTCCGAGTCCGAAGCCAACTTCCGACGAAGCTCCGCAACCTGAGCACTAAGCTGGTCATTATATTTCTGAAGTGACTCATCCTTAAGCCTAGCAGCGGCATCAAACTGGAGAGATATCTCCAACACATATATATGGCCCTCAAGACGATTAATCTTGGCGTTAGAACCTACCAACTGCTCCTGTAGACCTGCGAATACGAAGGGTATAAACAATAAGAAAGGGCAGATAAAGCTACGAAGACTACTACAGAAGATACATATCCTAAGCTACCTCCGGCATGGCTAAGGGACTCTTCTAGACTAAGCTGAGCTTCGGCAAGGTCCACCTCAGCAGCCTCAAGATCTTCCACAAGGGTATCCTTCTCCATCCGAAGATCATCTACATCTATCCGGAGCGAAGCATTCTCAGAATACAAAGCTTGGTATACATTTTCTAACTATTCAAACCTCTTTGCTAAGGATGCATAAGACTTGGAGGAAGATTTGGAGCCAGCATTTACGAGTTTATCCTTTAGAGAATGGACCTCAGAAGCCAATACCTTACGCTCCGCAGTAACCTTAGCTAAGGATGCACAAGCATCTTCAAAATCGGCATAGTATTTCTTCTGATGACATCTTGGGACGAGAGACGTTTCTCAATTGAGGCAATATCCTCCTTTTGATTTAGAATAAGACTCCACTTCCATATGAGGGATTTTTCATGCTCCTTACGAAGCGAAGCAATCTACTTCACCAAGTTTGCATTATGGGAAGACTCGAGGGAAAGCTGAGCCTCATTATGAACAGTTACATTCATCAACCTATCAGACTTCTTTTGGTAATACCAAACGTCAGAAGTTAACTTGGCCACTTGATCTTGGAGATTTCTAAGTTCACTTAAGCCACCGGCTGGAAGACGAAGGTTGTCTCAAGACTACGCAACCAACAAAAGTAAAGAAAAATCTAAAGGGGAGAAGAAACGAACCTATGGATTTGGAGGACTCAGCGGCTAAAGCAGCATCATCAGCCCTATGTCCATCTTCAGCAACCTTGGTGGCATCATTATCCCTCCGAAGGGTCAACAAGCAAGCCTCTAGATACCTTTGCATTTTTCTCAAGTCATCTTCCAGCGAAGTAATCCTAGCAACCGAAGCAGCATCACTTGACGAAGGATTCTTTGCAAAGGCAAGTGCATACTCCTGGTGAGCACGTTCCAACAAGGCACTCAAATGAGTACACTTGTCCTTATAAACCTTGAATAAGGTATATCTAACATCGATCATCTTACAAAGATGCAAACGAAAGAGCATAAGAGCGGACGAAGGGTCAAATTAAGGAGAAAAACACTCAGGTAAGAATCACTTACTGAAAAGGCATCAAGATGAGGAAGGAAAGTGACTTAGGTATACATAAAAGCTTCCATCTCTTGGATACTACCCCTGCAGATATAAGCAAACCATGGCTAGAATGAAGACAGTCAGGGTCGAAGAACATGTCATTAGATGCGCGATACTGCGCAGTAATCACATCCAACTGTGAAGCAACTTCAATAGAACTATCAAAATGATGATGATCAACTCCCGCAGAGAAGGGACCTTTGGAATCCCGCAAGACAATATCGATATTAACATCATCAGAGATACCTAAGATCAAGCTCTCAAGTAGCTTACCATGACTTGATTTAGCACCGACATGGGGCATGACTACTGAGCCTTCACCATGACGAAGAGACGGCATGGTGGAGGAGCTAGGAACAGAAGAAAGGCCTTGAGAAATACTCAAGCCCAGCTCACCGGAAGAATGAAGTTTACCAAGCACGGTCCAATCTGGTAACGAAGGGGGAAATCCAACAACTTTTCTAGCAGGGGCAGTGGAGACAAACTGAGCACTCCAAGTGAAGGGGGAGCAATGTTAAAGGAGAAGTTGCCTAGTGAAATCACAACCTTCTTCTTCATCTGCGAATCTGAGCTACCAGCCCTAGCCGTAGGGATAACAACCTTGGAAAAATAACCACTTCATTGAAGAGAGGTAGCAGGAGACAAATGAAGACTCTTCGAAGCCACCACATCAACTCCAGCAGCAGCAAAAATAGCGGGCAAGGCTATGCAAGGCTCGAAAATAGAAGAAATCTTCAAAGATGAGGTAACAACAGGGGCGTGAACACTAACAGGCATAACAAACTGAGCACCGACACCCACAAGAAGGTTCTCACCCTCAACTGAAGGAGATAGGATAGGAATAGGGCTACCCTTGGAAAAATCTTCCTCGATTATCCAAATGAGAGCTAAGGCTAGTATACTCAACATCTTCTGTGTCTTCACCAACAGACTTAGCCTCCTCCTCCAAAGCATCAAGATCGATGACGGTCTACAACTTACCCTTCCTCTGAGAAGACTACGAAACAAACACATACGACAGCTAAGAATTAGGGGAAACACAATAAGGAACCTACAAACACAAAGGTATGGTAATAATCCTTACCTCCGCAGGTGTTTCAGTCAATGCTTTCCTCTTCCTAGTCCTTGCAGCCACGGAGTTACCAGCAGAGCCCGAAGCAGCCCCAGCAGAAGAAGCAGGAGCGGACTGCGAAGCAAAACCATCAAAATAGTAGTCAAAGAGGCCTAAGCAGATAAAGAGGCCTAAGCAGATAAATATATCTCAGCAGACAAAGCTTCCACAGTAAGCAAAGATATCTAGATAAACGAAGATATCAAGCTAAACAAAGATATTACATGCAAAGATACCTCATGAGAAGCAGCGGGATTAAAGACCTAAGGTTGATATCCGTCATACTTTTCCAGAAAAGAGAGAGCTAAACGAGGGATAGAAGGGTCCGCGGAGGTGAAACCATAGCACCAAGGACCAACTATACGAACAGGAGTACGAGCCCTGCGATCATCATGATCAAGGAGGATGCGGTCATTCTTTGGCAAAGACAACCTAGCATAGTAGGGGATGGTAGTCAAACCAGTCTTATCGATCTCCTCCAAAAAACGAAGGCTATTACCCTCCCTGAGCTGCCTAGCGGTAACATGAATACGACGAGGACCAACACTTCAAGGAAGAAGATTAGTCTTCTGAATCGCATCAACATACATATCATTGAAGTTGGCGGGGGTGTAATCCTCACACTTAGACCTTCCTTCAGCAAAGGGGTCATAAGACTCCATGGTTGTCTTACCCTTGCTACGGTACCATCACTTATGAAGGGCACACCAGAAATTTCCAGTATATTGCATGACTCCTCTAACTTGAGTCTTGTTTGCTGGATCATCCCTCGAAGACAAGACATCATAGTTGAAGGGGTCCTTTCTACTAAACATGGGGAGGAGCATACCTGCGGCTAACTGGATAATGCTAATGATAAGGTTATTCTCATCATAATGAATTCTCGTATGAGAGTCTCAATAAGAACGTCAGGGCCATTGACAAAGGAGACCTCGAACTTGTGAAGACAAAAAGACTTGGTGACCTCAGCAATAGTCCAATGAGGGTAGATATCCTTATCACGAAGTTGAAGCCTCGGCAGATCATAGTGAATAGGAGGAGGAAGAAGATTATCAGCAGCAGCCTCGTCAAACTCAGGGCCCACAACATTCTCAGCAACCGCGGACATCTCAACTCCAACAGGAACCTCAGAATCATCAAGAGGAGGGGAAGGCGTAGCATCTGGATGATCCATCCGCGGAGGGGGATCCATTGATGAAGATATCTTCGGACCCTTACGCGCAGGCTTCTTAGGGAGTCTCATAAAACCTGGCACCAGCAGGAAAATTTTCTCCATCAAACAAGGGCATAAGAAATTTGTAGTTCATCCTAAAACAAGACAGGGGAAAAAACTAAAGTACTTTGGGCATGATTTTCACTAAACCAACCAAGGGAAACAGTTTGATGACATTATAATGGAAAGACAAGCATCGTACATTACGGGAAGCAAGATTTCGGGCATATGATGACCACGGCGGAATCATTATCAAGGGATAAAATGAAACACAACCTAAGATTCAACACAGTCCAAGCAAGCAAACAAGAGTTACAATCCTTACATGCGAACGAAAAACATCAACATCAACAAATCCCCTAGTCTAAGCAGGAGACATACAACCAAATATGAGAAGAAGATGAACAATACTTACTTGTGTCGTGAAGCCGAAAAAACACTCGAAGAATCGAAGAAGCTGTTAACGCCAGAAAAAGAATTTTAGAGAAGAAGAAGGAGAGCGACAGTTCGAAATGAAGGAATAAGAGTTAAGGAAAATTCCTTCTCTTTATTCTCCTCTTATAGGCGGCTGAAGAATCCAAAAATTTGGAGGGCCCAAAATTCAAGGGGAAGTTATTGCATGAAAGGACATGTAGGCTCCACCCAAGCGGTACGTGCAGAAATGGCGGCGTAACGGAAATTTTCTTCCACTTCAACCGAATGGATGAATATGAAAGAAAAGGGGAAAACTGTGAATACAAATATTCTGTGGAGCATGTGTCACGATCTTAGTGGTCGCATAATAACTGAACTGTATATCCTTCGCTGGACAGAGGAACCTAAGCAGCAAAGGATACCTCCACAGATCTACTTTATCTCGCCTCAAGAAAGAAGACCTCGACGGTAGAGATGAAAGAAGTACAAGTCTAATCCCCAAGACGTAGCTAGCAAGGGGACAGAGGTAGATGACGCATCCAATCAGCATTAAATGCATAAATCTCTTATCTACATGCATATATCAAGGCACGTGGATAGAGGAAGCGTGGCAATGTCCCATTGGCAGAAGCTGGCGGTGAACGAAGGTACAACCTACACTGAGGTTGGGTAGTTCCCGAAGGAACGTAGGTTAGCTGAGATGGCATGCTATTGGAGGAAGTACGCGGTGAACGAAGGTACCACTGACACCTAAGGTATATCAGCAGACGATAGGCCCAGAGACAACAAAGATATACCATAGGCAGAGGGGGCTATAAATACCAAGCTTCACCAACAAACAAAAGGCATTCAATTCAATACCTAGAAGGAGAAGGAGATATAATATTAAGCTTATACCTCTTTAATGTTTAGAACTTAAGTAACAACTACAACATGAGTTCTCTCTATTACTTTGGGAAGCATTTAAGATCTTTGTAACCACCACAACTTAATACAAAACAATCACTCATTCCCCCTGTGGACGTAGACGAATGCCGAACCACGTTATCTATTGTGTCTCTTGATAACTTAGATGCTTTTACATTATCTTTATGTTCTTTTTTATTGTCGAGACCTTACACATCTCTTATTACTTAGCATTATCAGCTCAACAGAGGTATCGATACTACTTAGCATCAGATCCTTTGAGTTGTATACATTTACATAGACTATGGGAAAATAAGTATTCACACTTTGTTTTATACTAAAACAACCATTTTTCATCAAAGCATATTCTAGATTTGAGAACCTTCGACTGACAAAGGAATCTCAGTAAGATTTTAAGGAAGAAAGATCTTCTAAAGCATTTACTAACCTCGTTTTCTCCGAGATCTGACAACCTTTTTTTTTTTTTTTTTTTGGTTTTCAACATTTTTAAGGTTGTTTTCTCCAAGGGTGTCATAAGAATTTAATACCTATCTATCAAAGACATTACTTCAGTACTTTTTATGAAAAATCTTCTTAGCCACCTTCTATGTCAGAGCATTTATTGCTACTTTTGTCGAAGGTAGCCAAGTAGCAGATTTATTCACTTTCTTTGTGGCCACAAGGTATCATAAGCCGAAGGCATGCAGAAACCAGATGATGTACCAACAAGCTCACGACCAGTACTCACAAGAGGGAGATCCCAAAAGCCATCTCAAGCAAACCAAAGGAATGAAGCAGAGGACGGACAAAGTGAGATAGCAAGAAGAACAGTTGCTACAAAGACACCTATTCCTACTGAGGGGATGGGGAAAACATCGGGACCTCAACCTATATACGGAAATCCGTTACCGGAGCATCCAGCTACAACGAAGCCACCCGCGCCCTACACAGGGTTACCTGGGACCTTAGTTCCTACGGGACGAGGGTTGGAAACCTAACACCAATCCAGATGGATCCAGATGCACCAATCATAGACGAAGTGGAAGAAAACTCTAAAGATCCAGCCGATAACACTCCACAAGGAAGATCAAATGGCGGCACAAGTAGCATCCTTGATCCTACGGAACAAGGAAAATGAAGATGCATTGCAGAAGATGACCCAACAAAACCAAAATCTCAAAAGTATGTTGGACACATAGATCGAAGGCTCCCAAACTCGCCATCCCCAAAAGAGGCATGAGAATGGATCTATCTCAGGAAGGCGGAGGCTTAATCCCAACACAGCAATGACTAATCAACCTAACGGAGATGGAAAACCATGCCACGATCCGGATGAGGTGGACTCAACATATAAACCCTCTCAAAGCTACTACGACAAGACGTTGTCCAAAGATGCTCACAACGTGAACATGGTGATGGAGCAAATAGAGAAAATGAGGAGGGATATACGAGTCCTAAAAACTGGTCACGCAGGCGCAAGGCTAGAAGACGCACTACAGGAGGCAACCACGTCTCCATTATCTTTACGCATTTTGGGGGAACCCATTCCTCCGAAATGCCCGATACCTACATTACAAGCATACAATGGTACCTCAGATCCCGCAGCCCACCTACGGTATTACACTCGCGTCCTTGCCCATTGGGAAAGAGATGAGGTATTACTTTGTAGTTACTTTCCGGCCAGCCTAACAGGATCAGCACTTACTTGGTTTGACAATCTACCAGCAAACTCAATTGACTCCTTTGAGCAATTATCTACGGTCTTTTTGGAGACATACATGTACAACAAAGCAACAAAGGCATGGTTAGATACACTATTTTCTTTAGATATTGAACCCCGGGAAACACTTATGCAGTACCCAGATAGATGGCATAAAACATGCCAAGCAATCGGGAAAGTCAATCTAGAAATTAGAATTAACTTCTATAAGTACGGACTTGATAGAACCTCAACCATCTTCTTGGAACTTCAAAACAGAGCCCTCGATTCGGAAGGATAGCTCAGGGTCATTTAAGAACGCTACATCAAGCTTGGGGAGATCCAGAAGGACAACCCCATGCCACAAGCAAAGGCAGCATCAGCTCCGCAATGAGCCAACTCTCTGGAACCAATTTCGGAGATACCTAAGCGACAAAATGAAGACAGGGGCAGAGCTAGCTATCAAGACAAATGTTCCAAATACGGAGATGACAAAAGAGGCAAGAGAAGAGAAGAATTTGTTGAAAAAGTCTACACGAAGCTGAATACAACTTTCTCTCACATCCTAAGCAAGGAGGGAGCAAAACTAGGCTTCACACAACCAGATAAAATGAAGGGGGCTAATGAGTACTGTGCGTACCACCAGTTACGGACATACCATAGATACTTGTTATCACCTGCGCAGCGTGATCCAAAGGTTCATCGACGAAGGTAAGTTCTTGGAATACGTGCAACTACAGCCAGCAGAAACAGAGGAGGCCCCAAAGAAAAGGGTGAAGCTACCTTAAGTGGAAGGCAAGAAGAAATGCTAGAAGATATACTCGAGTTATCTCGAAACAAGAAGAAAATTGAATCCCATGAGGTGTTCAAGCTAAGTGGACCACCTACCAGCACTTGGGAAGATTGGATGGCCACGCCATTAATATTCTCAACAAAGGACGTCAACCAGAAGGTGGAGATGCACAACGATCCACTAGTGATCACACTTCCAATACATTGATGGAATGTTACGAGGGTCCTCGTAGATGGGGGAAGTTCGTTAAATGTCTTATTCCACGAACCCTACCTACGCATGGGTTGGAAAGCGGAGCAAATGGATTCTTCCACTTGCACAATATACGACTTTAATGGAGCAGTCTCTAGACCAAAAGGAGAGATTTTTTTACAGGTACATGGATAACCCTTAGTAACCAACACACGCTTTTGCGTGGTGGAAGCACCTTCGCCCTACAATGTCATCATGGGCAGGCTATGGGTCCACAGATTGCGAGGAACGGCTTCGACATACCATCGGTACCTACGCTTTCCTACACCTATGGGAGAAATGGAAATCAAAGGTGATCAGCAAGACGCAAGGCTATTCAACCTAGCAGAAATCAAACTCAATGAAGAAATAAGTGCGGCTCAACATCAGGAAATAAAGAGGCGCAGGGCAAGTAACAAAAAGGAAGAGGACGAAGCCTTATTGGTCCCCGAAGGCACCTTCGCACAGGAAGCAGGTATCTCCGCCACTACAACTGCAGATACCTCCACCAAATGACAATTATAGAAAAGCACTCCTCAACGTCCTCAACAACAAATCTGCTCACCGGTGGAACCAACAAAGAAGATCAACATAGGGACAAAGGTGGAGCCAAAGATGCTCAACATTGGAACTTTACTTGAAGAGAAAGATGAGGTGAAACTACAACAATTACTAGAAGAATACACATATGTCTTTGAATGGTCAATGGAGGACATGCCAGGAATTGACCCGAATTTGGTCTCACACCACCTTCGGCTAAAACCAGAGATACCACCGTTCAAGCAGTGCGTACGAAAAGTGGCGGACATCTACCACGAAGGGGTAGAAAAGGAGTTTCAAAAGATACTCAAAGAAGGATTCATACGAGAAGTCAAATATCCCATATGGATATCCAACATGGTCATTGTTCCTAAAAAGAACGGAGGCGTGCGCATTTGCATCGACTTTAGAAATCTCAACAAGGCGTGCCCCAAGGACAGCTACCCACTTCCAAACATTGACCAACTGGTCAACGCAACCGAAGGCCATCAAAGACTATCATTCATGGATGGATACTCAGGCTACAACTAGATAGCTCTTTCAGAAGAAGACCAGGAGCATACTGCGTTCTTTACCCCACGAGGCCTGTATTGCTATACAAGGATGCCTTTTGTACTAAAGAACGCAGGGGAAACATACCAACGATTAGTAGATAAAATATTCAAACTATGGATAGGGAAAATACTGGAGGTCTACGTGGACGACATGCTCGTCAAAAGACCATCTCTGACACCTAACAGAGATATTCGAAGTCATGAGAAGCTTCCACATGAAGGTCAACCCGAAGAAATGCACGTTCGGAGTTACCTCAGGAAAATTATTGGGATATCTAGTAACTCAGCGTGGAATCAAAGTGGAACCTGAAAGGGTCAGAGCCATAATGGAGATGCCGTCACCGCAAACCATAAAAGGAGTACAAAAGCTAAATGGAATTTTAGCTTCTATGGGGAGATTCATCGTGTAGTTGCAGGAAATCCTACACCACACCCCTCACAAGAATTCATAAGAATCAACACATATTTGAAGATTAAGAACAACACTTTTATTGATTAATTCTCAGAAATATTACAAGAAATGGAAGAAATCAAGAATACAACCGCTCTCTTAAACTTTCTCTTTCCTCAAAGATTTCTCAACACTCTCAAAAATGATCTCCCTCCTCCCATACACTTGTTCAACTCTTTATATAGGAAATTACATAGTGGATGACAACTAAGTTATCCTTTAATTTCGGATCTGACTTGCGATATTCTCGCAAGGGTTATAATGCCAATTTTCGCAAACGTTCTCATTATCGCAGAATCGTCACACACTTCTCATGTTTCTGCTATCATCATCTGTTACGTCATTCTTTAAACCATCCTGCGACAATCGCAAGGTGTAGTTAACCATACTTCACAAATGCGTACTTCTTGCGATATTCTGATCCTACATCTTGCCTCTTCTCATGTCTTCTCTGCGAAGAAGAGAATGTCATGATAAATTAGTTTTCAAGCTGCCGCAACTGTTCACCTTTTCATATTCTCTGTACTGACACGATTCTTCATTTCTTCACCACATTTACTAAATGTATCCCTTCTTCCATTCAGCTTCTGACACGTCCTTTTCAACCGTTGTGTTCCAACCATTCAGGTCTAATCTTCGCTTTAAATGCGTTTCTCTTTTCGAGTATTTTTCTCTCTATATAAACCCTTTTCATTCTTCTTTATTCTTCTTTTTTACATCCTTTCTTATTTTCTCTGCAATTTTTCTCTGCAACTTTCTTCATTGTTCTTCCGTAAATTCCGCTCATGCTACTGTAACTTTTATCTTTTCAAACTCTTACTTTCTTCTTCATTCCCATACTAAAAAATGGCTCCATCCGGTCGCAAGAACGAGATTGCCTTAGAAAAGATGCAGAAGAAGCTTAAAGATAAAGGTTTTACTATATCTCGTATTCCTGGTCAAAGCCCTAAGTCCGAGCTCACTGCCAAGTTATTTGTTAATCATCTCTGCAATCAAGAGAACATCATAGTCTCGCTAGGCCAACTTGAAGCTGGTCTTCTTATTCCCCTCTATAATCCTGAACTCCCATTGTTTTATGAAATTCTTTCTCATGCAAAATTTTTGCGAGATGTATATCAACTAAGTGGAGACTACATTCGTCTTTTACTCGAGTTCGCTAACCGTGGTGATGGAAAGGGGTCTCTCTATACTGGTGAAGCTAAAAATCCAAAATTCAAAGATGTTGCGATTGTTCCTGCGAACTACACTGTTGATAACTTCTTCGTGAATTATGAAATAATCCCTATGAAGAAAGACATCACTTGTTGGGGTGTTCGCTTACGCAAGAGAGAAAATGTTGTTGCTGATCAATTACTCATGCTAGACATTGACTGGCATTCTGGCGATAATTCTTCCCCGCGTTATTCTAATGATAACAAATGGTGTGTCTTCCCTTTAATTCTAGAGGGTCCATACATTTTTGGTTCTCATGTATTACATGTGAATGTCGCAGAATACCATCCCTGGGTATTCAAATGGCCTGAAAGGGATGATGAGGTATAACTCCACCTTTTGATTGAATCCTTACTACTATTTTTATTACATATATTTTCATTACTCATCCCAATATTTTTTATGTCTGCGAAACTTCCAGATTAAGAGTCTAAAAGCGAACTACTAGAAGTTTAGGAAGCCTAGCACTTTATCAGCTTTTCAATCAATCACAGATGAAGTAAGAAATATTCTTTTAAGACTCTTAACAATATATTGTTACCTCTATTTCTTATCTTTATCTGTGTTTGAAGGCTATTGATGAGATAGAAGAACCCTCCAGAACTGCGAAGAGCAAGGGTAAAGGAAAAGGTAAAGGTACTGCTCGCAAGGAAAATACTGCTGCTCCTCCTTTAAAGAAGAGGAAAGTTCAATCTCCTTCTCCCTCTACTCCTCAAGATTGTGAGAGTTCCAGTGACAATGATGATGATGACGATAATGTTAGTGAAAATAATGATATTTCTTCCGTAAAAGAATCTGCACAACCTGAATCTTCTATGGCTCATTTATCTGGCATTTTTATCAATACCATGCATACAATTGATGATACCCCTCTGACCAATGCTTGCAAGTCTATCGCTGCTATTTGTGATGCCCCTATCTTAAAGGACAATGAATCTCTTCGCGGGGTCTCAAGATTTATATCTCCAATTTTTTTGCATTCTCCCAATAGCTTGGTAAGTTTTCATACTTTTACCTTTCTTCACTTCATTTTTGTCTTAAATTCAAAACTAATTCCTCAGAAATTTGCTGCATTATTTTGCAGGCTGGGAAAGCTTCCTTTGCAGTTATCTCAAATTTTGAGAAAAGGCGTGTAGTTCTCGCAAAGAAAAACATTAATCTTCGCAAAGAGAATGAAGAATTAAAGTCTGAATCTCTTACTCTTCGCAAAGAAAATGAAGAATTAAAATCTAATTCTGTTAATCTTCGCGAGGAGTTAGAATCTGGATCTGTTGGCCTTCATGAAAAGATCAAACGATTAGAAACTGAACTCTCTTCTTCGCAAGATAAGGTTGCTAGTCTCCAAGCTGCGAATGATCAACTTTATGGTAAGAAATTTTTCTCTTTTTCTTTTATCCCTGTATTCCTTTGTGTTTTCTTATTTAGTTAGTCCTCTTCGCAGATATTTACGGCCTCTCTGATGAAGTTATATTCCTTCATTCTTTTCCAAATCCAATAGATGGTGATACTCTCCTCAATCGCCTTAATGATTCTTTGAGCAAATTTTTAAATGATGAAATTAAACCTCTTTCCATAGATGAACTTAGATCCAAAATTCATCTCTTAAGGATTGAACATAGATTCAACTTGGGTTTAACCAATAAGTTTAAGCGCCTTTATATTGACTCAAAAGAGGAAACTAATATATTAAGAACCAAGTGCAGTGATCTTATTGACGAAAAAGACCTCATTGCTAAAAATGGTGCTCAAGCTTTAGCAAATTTCCATAAGACTCTTCTCGATGTTCAAATTGAAAGAGATAGACTTATCTGCAAGAATAGAGCTCTTGTTGAAAGGGAAAACCAAGTTCGCTCCCGCATTCTCATTAGTAATGATGATGAGTTTTCTTGGGCTGCGAAGATTCTTGATAATTCCAGAAATAACTTAGGTGTAGATGTTAGTCTTCAAGCTGAGCATTCTGCCTTGATAAAAGATATGATCTTGCAAAGAGAATGTAGTTGCAGAATTACCTACAACTACACCCTCAGTAGAATTTGTAAAACTTAAGAAGTTCTTGATGATGAATGACAATTTTCTTATTAATTCTCTCAATTGATTACATAAAAGTATCTAAATGGAACTAGAATAGTTACAACTTTCTCTATTCTCTTTCCTAAGATATTTTCTAACACTCATTCAAAGAACCTCTTGAATTTTACATTTGAACTCCTATTTATAGTAAAATTTGTACAACTGTATATGTGTTGCGAAGTATCGCAACACATCTTCGTGAGATTATTTTATCTTCGCAAATCTTTCATACTTCCCCGTGCTTCCTCTATCATCGCACTGTTTTGTAACTCTTTCCCCTTATATTTATTACGATGTTCGTAAGCTAATGTCTTGCGATATTCGGTACCTATATCTTGCCTCTTCTCATGTCAATTATGCGAAGAAGGAATGTCATGAGAATCTCTATTCTCGTAAATTTAATATGGTTATCACCGCCTTGTTAGATTCGCAACACGTATTTTTCTCTTTCATTGAATTTTTGACACGTTGCTTCGTAACCGTCCTTCTCAACCGTTCACATCTAATCGCATTGATGAATTTTTTCCTTCGTCAAACTCTCTCTTCTTTATAAATACTATCTTTGATTCTTCTTTTTATTCTTTTATTCTATTCATCTTCCTTATCACTTCTGCTTCTGTAATTTCTTCTTTTTTTCTTCTATCGCGATTTCTTATTTCTTTCACCTCTTTTCCTTTCTGTTTTCTATCTTTTACCCAATGGCTCCAAAGAAGAAAACTATTGAACAAATTAATGCAGAGCTTGCTGATAGGGACCTCATTCTTTCTGAAATTGATGGTCATGACAATAAGTCTTCTCTCTGTATGGAGCTCTTTACTGATCTTACTTGGAATGATCAGAAAGTTTTAATCTCACGAGGTCAAATCCTCGCAGGTCTTCCTCTTCCTCTTTATGATGTCAATCTTCCTTTATTCTATGAAATTATTTCCCAACCCAATTTTTCATGTGCCATTTATCAATTGACGGGTGATTGCATTCGCATTCTGGTTGAATTCGCAACTCATGCTGCTACTGGAAAATATTTGTATTCAGTTGATCTTAGGAAACCTGTATTTCGAGATATGGATATTATCGCTGCGGACTATACAGTTGAGAGTTTCTTTAAAAATTACACATTAATTCCTGCGAAGAAGGAAGATAAACGTTGGGGTGTTCGTCTTCATCGTAGAGCTAATATCGCAGCAGATGACCTTCTCATGCACGATATTGATTATGCTTCGGGAAATAATAGAACCCCTCGCCGTTATCATGATGAAGATTGGTATAATTACCCTCTAGCATTATCGGGTTCTTACATTTCTAGGATAGTAGATCTTCCTGCGAACCTTCGTGATCGTAATTATCAACCTTGGGTGTTTTCTTGGCCTAACGAAGATAAAAATGTATGTATCTCTATCTCCTTATTTTCTTGTTGTTCTTCAACTTATTTTCAAATGAGGTAAGAAACACCCTTATATGCTTTTTAAACAATATATTGTTTCCTCTGTTTCTTATCCTTATTTGAATTTGTAGGCTCTTCCTGATCTTCCTGAGGTTGTTGCGAGTGAGAATAAGAACTCTACTTCTTCCAAAAGGTTAACTGCGAGACAAAAAACACTTCGCTCTGCGAAGAATACCCAAACTTCTGGTAGTCAAGATGATGTTCTTCGCAAAGGAAAAAGGAAACTTGAGGATGTTGTTTTTGAGAGGAAGAATAAGAAGAAACTCTCAACCAGTGCTTACTCCAATGTGATCTCTTCTAGTGAGAATGTTGACGAAGATCAAAGTGATGAAGATGATAAATTTCCTGAGAAGGACTTTAATTCTAATTCTGATACCCTTTCTGATAAAGGAGATGATGACGATGATGCTGATGAAGGTGAAGATGAAGATTATAGTAACACGGAAACTTTTGATTCAGCAATGGTTCGTGTATCTGAGGCTTTTATCCATTCTTCTCGTGGGTTAGGAAACTCTCCTACTGCGAATGCTCGTAAGCTTATTGCGAAGGCTTGCAAAGTTCCTACTGTACTCAATAACAACTCTCTTAATGGAATTTCAAGATTCGTCTCTCCTGCTACATTATATGCTTTAGGGAGTATGGTAAGTTTGTTTTCTATTCCTTGTTTATTTCCCTTATTTCATTAATTTCTAACCCTTTTTATTTGTTCAGGTTGGAAGAGTCAGCTGCGCAGCTGCTTCTGATTGGGAAAGACGTCATTCCATTGCTGAGAAGAAAACTTTAAGCCGTTGTAAGAAGTTAGAGGTTGAAAATTCAAGACTTCGTCATAAGGTAGAGGATTTAAGTATTGATAATGCAGAATTAACATCCCATCACAAATATAATCCACAATCTGCGAGCATCGCAGCTGATAGTTCTTCTCTTCTTGAGGAGAATAATCAACTAAAGCTTGAAAACTCTTCTCTTCGTAATGATAAGAAGCAATTAGAAGGTAAATTCTTCGTAATGGTAAGTATTTTGATTACTTTTCCTTCGTAACTTGCTAACCAATTCCTTAATTTCTTCCCTTGCTGCAGAAAATTATGCGAAGATGAATGATGATCTGGAAACTATTCTTGCCGGTCGTAACCAGAAGATTTCTAATTTAAGATCTCAACTTCTAATTTCCCAGAACAACCATATCTTATATGTCAAGCGTTTCCGAGCTAAGATGACTCGCAAGATTTGTGAAGACAATCAAATTCCTCTCAAGAAGTACCAGACGCTCCTTTCTGAAGAAATTCCTGAGGATACTCCATATCTGGAAATCTCCGATAGTGAAGTTGAAGATAATCTCTCTGAAGAAGAAAAAGAAGATCATTTTGACGGGAATAAATCACCCGAAAAATAGATTTATTCTTTTTTGTATATCTGCTCTAGTTCTTTTCATATTGTCTGTTTGAATACAATACTTTCTTCATTCCTGCACTTTTGATCAACCAACAATTTCTTTTTGAAGTTTAACTAGTATTAATGTCTTAATTTTGCGATGATGAATTGATCTTTCTTTGATTAAGTGCTTCCCTTATTCGCATAACTTGATCATGTGGAGAGAAATAATATATCTTAAAGACTTAGCTTAGTATTCCCTTTCCCCCTATTATTGCTCTTCAGATGATCAAATATTGTTGGAAGTATTAGAATATCTGCCTCAATTTAATTTGCGAAGCTTCAGCTTGTTGCAATTGTGAATAAGAAACCCTCCCTTTGAAATATAAGAAATACGAAGTATGAAATATCCTTACGAAGTATAAAATATCTTTGAAAAAGTATTAGAAGTATTCAATCCGTGAATAATTATCCAATGTATGAAGAAGTATAAGAATTATTCAATCCGTGAAGAATTATCCAATGTATGAAGAAGTATAAGAATTATTCAATCCATGAAGAATTATTCATTGTATGAAGAAGTATAACGAGTATTTAATCTTCGTAAAATTTACTAAACATGAAATATCCGTTGAAGAAATATAATAAATATGAGACGTTTTTGACGAATTATAAGAAGTATTCAAATTATGGAGAAATATTCAATGTATGAAGAAGTATAAGAAGTATGTAATCCTCGTAAAATTTAATGAATACGAACTATCTGTTTTTGATTGCGAGTAAAATCGCATCTTTTGTTATGTCTTCGTGATATATATATTCTTGTAAAAATTCTTCAATGATATTGATGAGATTGCCTTCTTTGTTAGGATATCATGATATATATTCTTGCAAAAATTCTTCAATGATATTGACGGAATTGCCTTCTTTGTCATAACTTCATGATATATATTCTTGTAAAAATTCTTCAATGATATTGTTGGAATAAATTTCATTAATTGTTGTGGTCTTATCATGCCTTCCTAAGTAAAGGTCTTATTTTGCCACCTCTTTTGTGATAATATTTTTGTATTTGCGATAATTTGACAAGTCTGGACATTCTTGCGAATATACAACCTCGTGACATTATCGTCTTACGATGAAATCTCAGGACGTTTTTACACTTTCATGTAATAACCCATTGATCTCATCTTAACTTCTTTGTTATGTTCTGCGAGTTCTCTTTTTCTGTATATATATATATATATTTTTTTTTATTTTTTTTATTTTTTTTTAGAATGCTCGCAGAAATTCAGTTGTTGCACAAATATGACAAGCCTTTATGTTTTTGCAAACAAAAATCCTCGTGACATTTGCGTCTTATAGCACGTATCATCTCCCTAATGGAGGGTGTTGCCCTTTATCTTCCCCTTGGTTTCCCCTTCAAGGAAGCGTACATCGACCATACAAGGTTAGCTCTTCCCATCCGGTTCTGCAAACAACCAGCTTTTGATCGCAACCTCTTATCCTTTTTGCCTATAGGGCTTATAGTTACGAGGTTGCACCCTATGGGGTATCTTTGGGCCAAGTGCATCATTTGCCAAGACTTGTCAAAAATGGCAGATGTGCTTCAAGCCCACCCGACACTCTTGACTCAACCGTGTACCTCGGCGCCTTGATCGTTTTCTGCACTTCTTGGGAAAGACAGTATGCCTTAGTTGCCCAAACTAAATCATGTTACATCGCATAATATTGCGTAATGTCGCAAGATTAGGTGAGAATCCAAGGTGTCTAACCCGGATAGGTACCCCGTTATTAGGTTGTACCCCGTAAAGTTCCATGTACTCAGGTTCCTTGGTTATGTTCCGGTGTCCCTGAGCCATGGTTATAGGTACCCCCTTAAATGACGCACTTTAGGACTTTGCCTCTTACGAAATGTTACTTCGCGAACTAGGGTGTACGCCACAAAGGTTTGCCTGCGTAATATTTCTGCGGCTTTCTTTCTTTTTTGAAATCTGATCACAGATTGCGGTCTTTTATTCGCAAATTAATGTTTGCGTCTTTCTTCCATGAAAGTTAATCGCAATAAATTGTTTTAATTCGTAAAATTTTATCACAATTTTTTTTTTGTGTAGTTGCAAAATACCTCATTTCAATTTCTTGTTTCTCAACGTATATCTTGTTATACTTTACGAGCAAACATATTGATTACCTTCTTGTTTCATTACCTTCTTTCTTCTTTCTTCGCAAATCACAACCCTTTGTTATCATCGTAAACTTCCTGTATGATTAACATTGTAATTTTATTCTTTCATGTCTTAATCCTCTGCCATTAAATTTTCACTTCTTTTCACAACCTTTGCTCTTTTTCTCCAATTTTTCTTTTCAGTAGTTTTTCCTTCGTAAACTTCCATCTCTGTATCGTAACATTTCTTTCCTTTAGCCCAATCACCCTTGATAACTCCAACACCCTTTATATGAGGAAACTTTATGCATTGATGTAGAGTGGAAGCTACGCCCAGAATTCCATGAAGCCAGGGTCTTCCTATCAAAGCATTATACGGTGATTCGACATCAACAACGCAAAACAGAATTTCAGTTCGCATTCCACTTAAAGGAATTCGCATGTTTACTTCTCCTTTAGGTTTATTAGCAGTTCCATTAAAACCATAAATCCTGTAGGTAGAAGGTATTAGATCTGCGTCTTTTCCCCCCATAGTTTTGTAAGCAGAATAGAAGAGGATATTGACAGAACTTCCCGTATCAATCAAAATTCTATTAAGACCAATTGATTCTTCCTCCATATCATCTTCGCTTTCTTCCATATTCATGCAAATTGCTAACCTTACCACCAATGGGTTATCATGTACTTCACAACCTTCTGGAATTTCAGTAGCTTCAAAAGAAATTTCACGTTTCTGCCAATCTTCAAGTCGCGAATTTTTTGCGATGTTCATTATTTCCTTTCCTTCACCATCCCTCGCATATACCCTGCTTAACACATTATCATGAAAATCCTCTATGGTTTTATATGAGTGAACAATAGAATTATAGAAAACATTCCTTGATTTTGATCCCACTTCTATATGTAGGGTTTCTTTTCCCTTTTCTTGTACTGTGTTCTCTCTGCGAGTTATGACTGGAGCCTGTGGTAATTGTTGCGATTGTGTTTGCTTAAGTAAAAAGTGATCCAGTTTTCCTTGATCAATCATTCGCAAGATAATCCTCTTGATATTATTGCAGTTATTTGTAGAATGTCCATGAAAATGATGATACGAACAAAATTCATGACTTCTTGGACCCATTGGTGGTTCCTCCCCCATATTCCATGGAGTTGGTATATTTTCTATCAGAATAATTGCCTGCCATATCTTCTCTACACTTGTATTCAAAGGTGGAAACTTTATTTCTTCTCTTATCATTCTTTGACCTCCTTGACCATTGTTATAATTTTGTCTCTGATTCCCTTGTCCAAAATAATTTTGCCTTTGTCCCCCATAATTTTCTTGATGTTGATCTAATCTTGGGATCTGGTTATTTCCTCCTTGATTATAGAAATTCCTCTCTCTATCATACTCTTCTTGATCTTTGCTACCCATTGCTACCATTTTTGGCTGGATATTATTGATTTTCTTCTCTTCTGAAATTTGCGAAGAAGTTTGCGAGGATGTTTGCGAAGTACCTGCTACAACATTGATTATTTTAGGAAGTAAATTTGCTCCTGTATCTTGATTGTTAGTGTTTGCTACTGGATATGACTCCATATTGTTTTGCTTTTCCTCTAATGTAATGTACTCCTCTTGCAACTCTCGTAACTCTGTCATCATTATGGAATTCTTTCTTCTGAAGATTTGAACATACAGTTGTTCAGTTGCGAACATTGCATTTATGAAAGACAGAATCAAATATCTCTCATCCACGCGCCCTGCCATATCACTGCACATAGTCTTCCATCTTCTTACCAAATGCTTCAAACTTTCACCAATTCTTTGTTTTAAACCAAACACATCTTCAATACCAAGCCGTGAGGAATGATTTGTGATGTATGCTCCAAGGAAAGTTGCTTGTAAATGATTAAATGATGTAATAGTATTCTTAGGAATTTCTTCGAACCACTTTAGAGCTTCTCCTGTTAAGCTTGATGCGAAGTACTTGCATAATACAGCATCGTGATTCTCCCATTGTAACATGCATCTTATATATGCTTTAATGTGCTGAATAGCACATGAAGTCCCATCAAATATACTGGTAAGTGTAGGCAGATTGCATTTTGGTGGAATCCCTCCCAATTGTACTTCTCTAGCAAATGGAGTCCTCGCAGCTTCTTCTATTGCTTCATCTAATTGACTTCTATCTCCTACTTTTCTATTGTTTATCATCCCTCTCATTTCCGCTAATTCTCGAAAAATCCGTGCATTTGCCTCAGAATTCTCCATTGGCCTCTTCAACGCAGCCTCTCTTCTTCTACGTTCTTGCGTCTCTTCTCTTGCGATCTTTAGCATTCTATCATATTCTTCATTAATGTTTTCATTTGCACAATTTTGCAAATATCTTCTTTCTAAATTATCACAATTGTTTTGTTGCAAAGCATCTTGAAATTCTTGTTCTTCCCTTTCTATTCTTCTCATCCTTCTCATGCGAATATCAGGAATTTCTTCTTCTTCATTTCTCCTCCTTCTGTGATTTATTTCTTCTTGATTTTCCTTTATTTTGGTTCGAAAGTTTGGTTCATTCCTTGCTCTTTCTGTTCGTTGATTTCCAATTCTTCTCTGAATTCTTTCATACTCAATATTTTGATTGTTACGAGACTCTTCACGTCTTCTTACTCCATTCTCATAATTGTTTTGATGTACTGCTTGTTGTCCCTCAGCTGACTCTTCCCCTCGATTTTCTTCACCATTCTGATTGTTTTCTCTAGGATTTGGCCTGGTTCGTAAATTCTCCATGTTTTGTTCGTGGTTTGGTACTAAAATGAAGCGATTCTCTTGATTTCTTTCAACTTGATTCTGTACTTGTCCTTGCATAGTACTTTCATTATTGATTGTTGGTGAATTTTGTCCTTCTCTCTCTAGTCTAACATTTGATCTTGCAACACTTTGAGATTTCCTCCTCTGTAACATCTCATTTTCCCTCCTCAATTCTTGATTCTGTCTTGTTAGATTAGCACGTTCTTCAGCTTCAAACCTTCGTTCTTCTTGAATTCCTTGCCTCAATGTTTCTAATACCTCCCTTTCTCTTTCAAGAATTGTTCCTCCCATCAGTCTCCCATTTTATCTGATTTATGGTTCTCTATATTCTTCTGCTGGTGTACCAGTTCTCCAAGTGTGTATACTCACTTGATCATGATCTATTGTTTGTTGAGCTTGATTTCTTCGATTACTCCCTCTCCTACTAGGTTCTCCTGTCATATTTGCTTCTCCTCCTGCGAGTCTTATACTTCTTCTTACTGCAATTAATGGTTCTGATATATTTATTCTTCTTGCCATTTCTATGATGCAGGAATTCTTCAGGTCCCTGTTTCTAGCGCCAATTATGTAGTTGCAGAATTACCTACAACTACACCCTCAGTAGAATTTGTAAAACTTAAGAAGTTCTTGATGATGAATGACAATTTTCTTATTAATTCTCTCAATTGATTACATAAAAGTATATAAATGGAACTAGAATAGTTACAACTTTCTCTATTCTCTTTCCTAAGATATTTTCTAACACTCATTCAAAGAACCTCTTGAATTTTACATTTGAACTCCTATTTATAGTAAAATTTGTACAACTGTATATGTGTTACGAATTATCGCAACACATCTTCGTGAGATTATTTTATCTTCGCAAATCTTTCATACTTCCCCGTGCTTCATCTATCATCGCACTGTTTTGTAACTCTTTCCCCTTATATTTATTACGATGTTCGTAAGCTAATGTCTTGCGATATTCGGTACCTACAGAGAAGGTTGTTATTCTTGTTTTTCCACTAATCCATTTTGTAGATATATCTTCACTATTTTATTAATATGTTGTCATCTGTTCGCAGTATCTGAAGAAAACTTTTGCAAAAAAGTTAAAGAGTTGGAAGAAGAAAAAGGAAATCTCGCAAGACTTCTGTCTTCTCACAACGAGAAATGTTCCAAATTCAAGAAGCAAATTCAAATTTCTCTGGCGAATTTCAGCAATGTTCTTGTTGTTGTTCGCAATAATTCTATTAAGCTGGTCTGCGATGATCATAAAATTCCTCATTCTACTTACCCTTATCTCGCGAACGAAATTCCAAAGAATATTCCTGACCTTGTCATCTCCGATAGCGAAGCTGAAGAGTCTGAAGAAGATAAAGATGAAATTGATGAAGAAGAAAAATCTGGTGAAGACAATGATGAGTCTAAATAGCTTTGTCTTCCTTTTTAACCTTTTTGTAATATTTGTACACTTATCCCTTTCTCCTTGTAAAATATTGCTGCGAATTTCTCCAACTTCTAATGTTCTTTGGTGTATAGATCTGCATACATTAGAAAACAATTCCTTTTTGCAATATGGTTAATCAATATGCTTACTAATTTTTTAATTATCTGCGTAAATCTGTCATATAAAGATGAATAATAATTTTATCATTTTGTTCATTCCCATACTTGCCTCTGTTATTCATCTGCAATATGAAAGATTGAGCTGATTAGTTACGAATAAGATCTGTTTGTAAGTTTTTGCCTCAATATCTGCGTAAATATCGCAAGTCATATATGCTTACTCTCACAATCTCTGCGTAAGTATCGCAGTCATTCAATCTTGATCTCTTGTGGTCTTATTTTGCCTTCCTAGTTAAAGGTCTTATTTAGCTACATTTTTTTTTGGCGACAAAATCGCATGACGTCTTTACACTCACATGTGAAGACCTATTGATCTTGCCTTATCCTTATTTTATCAATTTTTTGTGACAATATGATAGGCCTAAGTTTTCTTGCGAGAACAAAGCCCCATGACATTGCCGTCTTGCGATAAAATCGCAGGACGTCTTTACACTTTCATGTAAAAACCCATTGATCTCATCTTATCTTTTTCTCTTGGATTTTTGCCTCTGTATGATTGTTGCATAAATATGACAAGCCTAAATATTCTTGCAAATATAAAGACTCATGACATTTGCGTTTTAAGACACTTATCATCTCCCTAATGGAGGGTGCCGCCCTTATCTTCCCCCTGGTTGCCCCTTCAAGGAGGCGTACATCGGTCATACAATACTAGCTCCTCCCATCCGGTCCTGACAATAACCAGTTGTTTTCGCATCCTCTTATCCTTTTTTCCTATATGGCTTATAGTTACGAGACTGCACCCTAGGTGGGGTTTTCTTCGGGTCGAGTGCATCATAGCCAAGACTTGTCAAGAATGGCCAGGGTAGTTTTATACGCCCCGGGCACCCTTGGCTCAACTGTGTACCTCGGCGCCTTGGTCATACTTTGCACTCCTTAGAAGAGACCTTCGATCGTCCAACTGTTAATATATATATAGTTGGAAATTCAAAGTATCTCTCCTAGATAGGTTTTCTTTAACCCCAACATCTTCACGGCTCAGGTTACAGCGGCGGTATAACCTTATCCCTGAGCCATGCATACAGATACCCCCTTATATGATGTACTTTAGGTCTTACATTTGCCTCTTGCTAAAAATTTGTTCGCGAACTAGGGTGTACGCCATAAAGGTTCGTCCCATTCTAGTGTCTCTGCGAAATTTTATTCGCGTTTCTTTAGTTTTTGATTTTCTCTTTTTGCATTTCAGCTCTTATATAATTTTTCAATTTCATCTTTTTCATTGAATCGAAACATATTTTTGTAAAATTCTCTTTAACAAATCATTTATACATTTCTCATATTTCACGATCTAAATTTTTTACCTTTTCTACTTTCTATTTTTTGCTTCTGCTTTTTTGTTGCGCTTTGCTACGTTTTCTCCATCTGCGAGACGCTCGCCATCTATTGGTTTCAACATATGTTGACTTCATAGCATTCCTTCTTCTCACCGTTCTACTATATCCACCATAAACCTTTCACTTCTTTGCTTTTTTCAGTTTCTGTTCTTCACATCCCTTTCCTCGCAAGATTCCATATCAATTTCATATCACTTTTTTCCTTCAACCCAATCTCCCTTGATAACTCCAACACCACTAGGATGTGGAAATTTAATGCACTGGTGGTAAGTCCATGATACACCTAGAATCCCATGTAGCCAAGGTCGTCCAATCAAAGCATTGTAAGGAGATTCAACATCGACAACACAGAATTGAATCTTAGAAGATATTCCCTTCAATGGAATTCGCATTGAAATTTCCCCTTTGGGCTTGTTGGCAGTACCATTGAAACCATAAATCTTATAAGTCGATGGTATTAGATCCTCATCTCTTCCTCCCATGGTTTTGTAAGTATGATAAAATAATATATCCACTAAGCTTCTAGTGTCAATTAGAACTCTGTTAATGGCCCAAGAATCTTCAGCTTCATTATCGTCATTTTCTTCATCTTCTTCTTCTATCTATTTTGGGTTTATTTCTAATCTTACCACTAGTGGGTTGTCATGCATCTCGCCAGGCTCAGGTACTTCTTGTGCATTAAAAGACATAGTCTGCTTTTTCCATTCTTCTAATGGCGACGCTTTTGCAATATTCATTATCTCTCTTCCATCTGCATCTCTCGTAAAGACTCTACTTAAAACATTGTCGTGGAAGTCTTCTATAGTCTTGTATGAATGTATGATGGAGTTACAGGATAGATTTTTTTCTTTTGCTCCTACATCTATCACAAATGTTTCTCCTCCTTTTGTCGTATTCACTCTGCGAATTTCTGGAGCTGGGGGTAGTTGCTGAGATTGTGGGTGATCTCTTAGAAAATGGTTCTATTTTCCCTGGTCTATCATCCTCAAAATGATTCTTTTTATATTCATGCAGTTGTTTGTTGAGTGGCCATGAAAATGATGATAAGAGCAAAATTCTAGACTTCGATTATTTGGGTGTGGCTCTTTTCCCATATTCCAGGGTACGGGTATGTCCTCCATCAAAATTATAGCCTCCCAAATTTTCTCTATGCTAGCATTTAGAGGTGGCATCTTAATTTCTTCCCATATTATCTTCTGACTTCCTTTCCCTCTACAATAATTTTGTCTCTGATCACCATAAGTCTCTTGTGGCTGATCAAGCCTCTGAATTTTATTATTTCCACCACGACTGAAGAAATTTATTTCCCTTTCGAACTCTTCTTGATCTCTGCTTCCCATAGCTACTAATTTCTGTTGTCCATCATCCATACTCTTTTCTTGCTTCACCTGCGAAGTACTCGTTACTGTATTTATTAACTTTGGGAGTAGACTTGCGTTTGCTACGATTGAGCTAGTGTTCGCTATGGGATATGACTCCATATCGTTTTGTTTCTCCTCCAATGCAATGTATTCTTCTTGTAACTCTCGCAGATCCGTCATGGTAATTGTATTTTTGATTCTGAAAATTTGTATATACAGTAGATTGGTTGCAAACATAGCATTAATGAAAGATAAAATGAGGTATCTCTCATCTACTCTTCCTGCCATTTCACTGCACATTTTCTTCCATCTTATGGTTAGATGTTTCAAAATCTCGCCAATCCTCTGCTTTAGCCCAAATACATCTTCAATACCGAGTCGCGAAGAATTGTTGCTTATATACGCCCCCAAGAATGTGGTTTGTAGATGATTGAAACAAGTTATAGTGTTCTTGGGTAACCCTTCAAACAATTTCAGAGCTTCGCCAGTTAGGCTGGATGTAAAATACTTGCACAATACATCATCATGGTTTTCCCACTGCAGCATACACCTAACATAAGCCTTGATATGTTGAATATCACAAGTAGTACCATCAAAAATACTGGTTAATGCTGGCAAGTTTCACTTTGGGGGTATTCCTCCTAACTGTACTTCTTGGGTGAATGGAGTTTTCGTAGCTTCTTCAATGGCTTCATCAAGTTGTCTTATGCCTCCCTCTCTTCTGTTATTTAACATTCCCAGCCGAACTTTTCTCCATTGGCCTTTTCAGTGCAGCTTCCCTTCTTATGCATTCATGTTATTATTGCCTATCGAGATTTTGTGCTTTTTCTTCTGCATCTTCATTCTGCCTTCTTCCGCGATTTTCTTCTTCACCTCCTTCTTGAATTGGAAAGTGATTACGCCATCCATTTTCTCCTCTGCGATTTTCTTCATTTGTCACTGTTTCTCTTCGTTGTCTTTCTATTCTCCTTTGTATTTTATCATATTCCTCATTGATATTATCATTGTTGCGATTTCTTGCGCGTCTCCTTTCTCGATTATCATGATTATTTTGACGTATTACTTCTTGAAACTCTTGTTCTTCCACTTCTGCTCTCAATCTTTCTCTTTCACAGGCTAGACGTTCCTGCTCAGCATAATGTCTCTCAATTTCATCCTCAACTATTCTTCGGTTTCTTTGAATTTCTCGCTCATGTAATATTCTCCTACCTTCTTCTCTGTTTTCTTCACCATTTTGGTTATTTCCACCCTCTTGATTTCTATTATCACGTCTATCATCCTCCGTCTCTCTTCGTGGAATGTAGCGATCGTTAATCATCTCTTCCTCTCCATAATGCTGCTATTCATTTGGATTTTGCATTTCCTCTCGAATATTTTCACCAACATTTCTCACAGGGGAATTTCGCCTTGCTTCTTCTCTAAATGATCATGAACTTGATCTTGTAATACTTCTCGATCTCCAACTTTGTAATCTCAAATTCTCTATTCTAAACTCGTGATTTTGTCTTGTTAAATTTGCACGTTCTTCCTCCTCTAATATCCTTTCCTCTTGTATTATTTGTCTTAGAGCCTCTACTGCTTCATTTTCGTCATCTCCATGAATTAATCCTTCAACCGCCTCTTGATCTCTTCCCTCTCGCCTTACATTTCTTAATTGTCGGTTTTCTGCTTCTTCCATTGAATTTGATCGCCAAGTATGCACGCTTACTCTGTCATAATCCATATTTCTATCTTGTATCGGTGTTTGCTGATTTGGCTGTTGAACTTGATTTTCTCCATTATTCCTTGTTCTATTTCTCCTTATTCTTAATCTTGAAGATTCTCCTATTTCATTTGTCCCTTCACCTGCAATTCTTCTACTCCTCCTTACGGTTGTAGGTTGTTCTGTGTATTTCTTCTTCTAGCCATTCCTTCAATTTTGATGTATTACTATAAATCACGTAAAAATCTTCTCCAAATTCTTAAAAATCACAACTTCAATCTTTGCTTAGAAACATCCCTGTTTCTAGCGCCATTATGTAGTTGCAGGAAATCCTACACTACACCCCTCACAAGAATTCATAAGAATCAACACATATTTGAAGATTAAGAACAACACTTTTATTGATTAATTCTTAGAAATATTACAAGAAATGGAAGAAATCAAGAATACAACCGCTCTCTTAAACTTTCTCTCTCCTCAAAGCTTTCTCAACACTCTCAAAAATGATCTCCCTCCTCCCCTACACTTGTTTAACTCTTTATATAAGAAATTACATAGTGGATGACATCTAAGTTATCCTTTAATTTCGGATCTGAATCGCGATGTTCTCCCAAGGGTTATAATGCCAATTTTCGCAAATGTTCTCATTATCGTAGAATCATCACACACTTATCATGTTTCTGATATCATCATCTGTTACGTCATTCTTTAAACCATCATGCGACCCTCGCAAGGTGTAGTTAACTATACTTCGCAAATGTGTCCTTCTTGCGAAATTCTGATCCTACACATCGCAAGATCATCGGACAAGTGCAAAGCATTCTTAGACACGCTAAGGAAAGGAAGCAGGTTCACATGGACCACGGAGTGCGAACAAGACTTTCACAAGATCAAAGAATAATTGGCGTTCGTACCCATCCTACAGAAGCCGGAGCCAGGTGAGATACTTACCCTATACCTAGCAGCAACAAGCTACGCCGTAAGTGCAATATTGGTACGAGACCAAGGGCAGGGAGAAAATCCCGTGTACTATGTCATCAAAACACTCAGTTCAGCGGAGCGTAATTACACCAAGGTGGAATAACTCATATATGCCTTAGTAGTGGCAACACAAAAGATAAGGATATATTTTGATGCGCACACCATTCGAGTTTTTACAAAGGCTCAGATAAATCAGATCAAGCAGTTTCATATAATCTTTGAAACCAGGAAGGCTGAAAAATCACAAATCTTAGCAGACTTCTTGGCGTACCTACCTCTGAAAAACGAAGCAGAGATAAACGATATCCCAGGAATGGAGGAAGAAAAGCAGGACCCAGAAGACATCTTGGAACCGCAAAATTCACGAAGGTGGGAAATATTCGTAGATGACTCATCCAATGGAGAAGGAGCAGGCATAGGGATTGTGATAACAACCCCTACCGGAGACAGACGCATCCATGCATTCAGGTTAGATTTCAAACAATACACCAATAACATCACATAATATGAGTTGGGCCTATAAGATATTCGTTTGACTAACGACTCACAATTGGTCATTAGACAAATAAAGCTCAAGTACAAAACTCTGGATCCAATACTATCTTTGTACCTAAAGCTAGCACAGGAGCATGCATCAAAGATCAACAAGGTCACATTCAGGCATGTCTGTCGGAAATACAACATATACGTAGATGCCTTAGCATTCATATCATCAATGTTGAGGGACAAAAACACCACCTCCTTCCAGATAGGGAGAATCTATGAACCTTCGATAGAAGGACCAACCCCGGAAGAAGAATCCTTGGTCGTCCATACCAGGGGCATAAGGGAAGCGGAGAAAGCAAAGGAAGATGAAAGATCCGGATAACAAAGCCTTCAAGTCTGACGAAGATCAATCCATGTCATACGGAAGCAACGAAGGTGAACCAGAAGATGATTGAAGAATCCCAATCCACCAGTACCTCGACAAAGGTACCCTACCTACAGATACCAAAGAATCTCGAAAAATTGAGTCAAAGGCACCAATATACAGCCTACGGGATGGGATACTATACAAAAGGTCATTCCTCGGACCTTTGATGCGGTGCCTCTCACAAACCGAAGGTAAGATAATTTTACATGACATACACAGAGGAGAAGCCGACAATCACAGCGGAAGAAGATATTTTGCAATCAAAGCCAAAACACAAGGATACTATTGGCTAAGCATGGACGAAGACACAAAGGACGTAGAAAGGCGTTGTGAAATATGCCAACGCTTTACCAGGAAAAATAAATCACCAACAATGGAGCTTAACTCGGTCATCAGCCCATGGACATTCTCCAAATGGGGGGTTGACATTGTTGGACCCTTGATAGAGGGGGCATCAAAAAGAAGATATCTAATAGTAGCTACAGATTATTTCACCAAATAGGTGGAAGCAAGGGCTTTGGAAAGAATTAGGGACACATATGTCATTAAATTATTTTTTGAGCAAATCATATACAGGTTCGGGATACCGACGGCTATAGTCTATGACAACGAAAAGCAGTTGGAAGGAAAGAACATAGACATGTTGTTCAACGCCTTCAATATTCAGAAAAACAAGTCTACTCTGATATACCCTAAGAGCAATGGACAAGCGGAGGCCACTAACAAGATGATAGCAATGAACTTGAAAAAGAAGCTGGGACATACAAGAAAATATGGTGCGAGCAGCTACACAACGTCCTATGGGCCTACCGTACCACAAAAAGGGCGGCCACGGGAGAAACTACGTTCTTGCTAACCTACGGAGCCGAAGCAGTCATCCCAACGGAGATAATGCTGCCAACAACGAAAATGGAGGCATGGGAAAAGAACATGACAACGGATATTATGCTGGAAAAGATGGACGACCTCGAAGAAAGGCGTGAAGTGGCTTTGCAAAGAATGGTGAACTACCAACGAAGGCTAGCTCGTGAATACAACAAAAGGGTAATTCCTAGAAACTTTATGGTTGAAGAATATGTCTTACGTCAAATACCACTGTAGTTGCAGGAATTCCCACACTACACCCTATTCAAGAACTTATCAATATTTATGACATAATTTGAAGATTAAAGACACTTTTTCATTAATATGATCTTTAAGGAGTTACAAAAATCAAGAACACAAAACCCTTGATAAAGATTTTCTCTCTCCTAAAAACTTTCCTAGCACTCAAAAATGTCATCCTTTTCTCTGGAACTATTCATCTCCTTTATATAGGTATTTACATAGTGGATTACAGCTCATGACAGCTCATTTACAGTTAAGATTCCCTTTAATTTCGGATCTAGGTTCCTGCGATAAATCGCAGGTAGCACCGCCTTAATATTTCGCAGGCTTTATAGATTCATCGCAAAAATGTCACGCTCTTCTCATGTTTCTGTCGTTTTCATCCAATATGTCATTCCTTACGTCACTTTGAGATGTGTCGCAGAATATCATTGATATAGCGCAGAACAGTTGTTTATTATTGATGTATCGCAGAACAATTATTTATTTCGTAGGAATATTGTTGTGACAATATTCTGATCCTACATCTTGCCTCTTCTCATATCTTTTCTGCGAAGAAGATAAAGATCATGAGAATTTAAGTTTTTTGATTTGCCGCAACTCCTCATCTTTTACCCGACAAAGTTCCCTACTTTACGCTTTTACTGCTGACACGCGTCAATTTTTACCGATTAATCCGATTACCCATCCTTCATCTATAAATAAATGTTCCACTCGAGAGTATTTCTTTCTTCTTTCACATTCTTTTTTTTCTTCAACTTTTCCCTTTTTTTTTGTCTGCAACTTTTTCTCTCCTAGTATCCTCCCTGCTGCTGCTCTAATGGAGACTCAAAGGTATGTTCTTATCTTGAATCTTATTTTGTTCATGTTACGTTATCTTTATCGCCCCATTTTCTTCATAATCCCCATATTTTATCATATTTTTCAGTAACACCACTTCTAAGATTAAAATTACTATCAAAAACCCTAAGGGTTCTCAGAAAAGGAGTGTTGGGAAGACGAAAAGATCTGAGAATGATAAGGTAGTAAGAAACATCTATTTCTTTAATATAACAATATTGTTGCCTCTGTTTCTTATCTACATTATTATTCGCAGGATGAAGAAAATATTTCTAAACCTCTTAAGCGTTCTCGCCAAGTTAAAGCTCTTTCAGATGAGGTGGATATTCTTGAATTTTTACCTGCAGACCCTGTTCTGGCGCAAGATAAAGCTTCTTCTTCTCCTTGCGTGAATTCCAATATTAATACCCATACTATTTCTTCATCAACTCCAAGTAAAGTTATTGATGCTAATACTTCCATCCCTAATAATCCTAATGTTTTAAAAGCTGCGATGGATGAATCTATGATAGTTGGAAACAAATCTGGGATGAATAAAACCGCGGTGAATGAAACTGCGGTAAATGAAACGGTAGTTAATGAGGCTGCGGTGAATAAAGTCGTAGATAGTGAAACTGTGGTAAATGAAGCTGCGATTAATGGAGCTGCGGTGGATGATGTTGCGGTGAATGATCCTAATCAAATTCCTTCTTCCACTCTTACTACCACAAATGATCCTAATCTTCCATTGACTATCACCAAAACTTCTTCATCTACTTCTCTTCCTTCTTCCCAAGAAATAGCAACAGGGGTTGAAGATGCTTTTCAAATATTATCTGAAGTTTTGAACGATGCTATGAAATCTTCTCCAGATCCTGCGAAACAGGATATTTATATGATTCTAAGCAAGCATCTTGGATCTTGCGGTTCTTCATCTTCATTAACTGCCTTAGAAGGTGAGGTTGAAACTTTGAAGAAGAATCTTCAAGCAAAAACTTTGGAGTGTGAACTTCTCGATCATAAACTTCAGAATTCTGAATTGGACTGCGAAATTCTTCGCAACAGAAACGATGATCTAAAAGGTTTAACTTTCTTGCCTCTGCTTTTTCTTCTGTAAATCTTTGTTTTCTATGTACTCAATTTTTCTTTATTTATTTGTTGATGCTTTATTTAGCTTCAAAACATAACCAATTAATGAAGATACTTGAGTGGGAAACGATCGCTGATGAGGCCCGCATTGGGAAAGAATCTTGGAAGAATCAATTTGATAAATTGAATGTTCTTCACACATATTCAATTGACGAGATAAATAATCTTAAGAATGAGAATAACCAACTAATTCGTGAACGAGATTATCTAAATAATGAAGCCACTCAACTTTTATATTCGCTAAATCAGACTAATTTGAAGGTGGAATCTTTATCAGACAAAAACAAAACTTTATCCCAAGAGAAACGTAGCTTTGTGGATACAACAAGTATTTATTCGCAGCAATTAGGAAATCTTCAAAAGTTGTGTAAGGAGCAAGAGCAATCCCTTCGTGCATTGAAATATGAACTTAAAAAGATAACTGAATCATCTGCTGCTGAACAAGAGAAACTTATAAAGGGTAGGTTAGCTCTAAGTGTAAAAGTCAACAATCTCAAAGATGATTGTACTTGACTGAAGGAAGAAAATGCTTATCTTCGCAATTGTGAAAAAAGTATAAAATCTCGTTTGAAAGGTAAGGTTGGGGATAATTTTGATGACGCTATGAATCGATGGAAGAGTTGCTTCTTTAACATAATTCATACTTTATCTTCACAAAAGGAAGGTAGTCATTTTGACTGCCTCATCTACTAATTACTTCATTGTATTTTCCCATCTTATTTTTCGCGAGAATTCCATCTAATATGCAATTTTTCTTTCGCAGAATCTGAGAAACATCTTCAAGCTTCTATATCTGATCTGTCTATGAAGTTAGCCAAACTTCGCAAAAAGAATACCGCGCTTTCCAACTCTCACAACAGAGCATTGAGAAGATTTGATTATCTTGAATATTTTAAATATATAGAGATCAGAAACCGGGAAAATAATTTCCTCCGCAAGGCTCATTTAGGCACTGAAGTTTTCATAAACAATGTTCTATTCTCTCATTCTTTACCTCCTATGAAGATCAAACCCTTGGAGATAGATAATAACGAAGTTCCTCATCCCATAGATGAAGATCTACATTATTCAAGTAATGAAGAAATTTTTTCTGAAGATGAACAAAATCCACCTGAAGATGAAGAAAATCCTCTTAATGAAGCAGAAGAACAAAATCCTCCTCATGAAGAACAAAATCCTCCTCATGAAGAACAAAATCCTCCTCATCAAACAATCGCTGGTGATGGAGAAACTCAAACTGAAAAAGATGATGCTGGTGAAGATAATAGTGGTGAACAAGAATGATGAAATTAGAGAAGAATACTCTTTAAAGTATCATGTATTTCTGCGAAATATCTTATTCTTCTCCCTATCCCGCGAATGATTGTAATTTCTGAATCTTTCTTCTTCCTGCTTCTTTTGCGATACATTGAAGTTTTTGTAACTCAATCATCTTTTTTTGATTTATATATTTTTATTAATCTGAATCCAATCTTCATAAATTCTTGTAACTTGATTATCCTCCTTCTTTTTATTATTTTGATTCTTCTCAAGGAAGATAATGAAATATTGGAATAATCCCCATATTTGCCCCTCATAATCTTCTTTATGAAGTATGTTATTTGTTACCCTTGTAAGAAATCCCATACTTGCCTCTTGTTATTAACCTGCAATATGATAAATGAATTATCGCAAATATTTATGCGAACAATCTGTTATATGATTCGCAGATATAACTTCTCTTGTGGTCTTATTTTGCCTTCCTAGTTAAAGGTCTTATTATGCCACTTTTATGCGACAAGATCACATGACATTCTTACTTTTACATGTAATAATCCATTGATCTTGCCTTATCATTATTTTAATTTCTGCGACAATATGATAAATCTAAGCCATCTTGTGAGATTAATCTCTCTTTGCTTTTTAAGACTTATGACATTGCCGTATTTGCAATGAAATCGCATAACGTCTTTGCGATTTATATCCTCTTATTATTAATTTCATTTATCTCATCTTTTGACCTTATCGCAAAAACCCATTGATCTCATCTTAACATTTCTTTTTAGGATTTTTGTCCAGTCACGCGGCAATATGACGGGCCTAAATATTCTTGCGAATATAATGTCCCTGTAGTTGCAGGAATTCCCACACTACACCCTATTCAAGAATCTATCAATATTTATGACATAATTTGAAGATTAAAAACACTTTTTTATTAATATGATCTTATGGAATTACATAAATCTAGAACACAAAACACTTAACAAATATTTTCTCTCTCCTAAAAACTTTCCTAACACTCAAAAATTCATTACCCTCTCTGGAACTACTCATCTCCTTTATATAGGTATTTACATAGTGGATTACAGCTCATGACAGCTCATTTACAGCTAAGATTCCCTTCAACTTCGGATCTGAGTTCTTGCGATAAATCGCAGCAGGCACCACCTTTATCTTTCGCGAGTTTTATTGATATATCGCAAACATGTCACACTTTCTTCGTGTTTACTCATTACGTCATTGTTTAAGTCATCTTTAGATGTGTCGCAGAATATTACTGATGTGTCACGAGTAATTCGTTTATTATCGATATATCGCGAATAGTCGTTTATTTCTCGGGAATATTGTTGTGACAATATTCTGATCCTACATCTTGCCTCTTCTCATATCTTTTACGAAGAAGATAAAGATCATGAGAATTTAAATTTCTTGATTTGCCGCAACTCATGTTTTTCAAGAATATTAATACATCTTGTCTTTTCATATTTCCTTTATTCTTACACGTCTCTATATCCGTCGCTAAATATTCTACACATGTTTTTTCCTCCATTTATCCCTTGACACGTATTCTTCCAACCGTTGAATTCTGACCATTCATGTCCTTTCTTCATTGAATGCACATTGATATTCTCAATAATTTTATTCTCTTATAAATATCATCTTTGTTAATCCCTCTTCTTCTTTTTACTTTCGCTTTTCTTCTCTGCAACTTCACTATTCATCGTCTCCTTCCGCAAATTCCGGATCTCAATTATTCTTTCAGTTTTTCTTCTTTTCTATTCTTTGTTTTAATCATCGTTCCCATACAAAGAAATGGCTCCTGCTAAAAAATTAGGTCAACCCACTTTGAAAAAACACCAGCAGAAGCTTCAATCCTTAGGTTTCATACTTTCTGAGATCCCTGATCAATCTTCATACTCTGATCTCTCCATTGATCTTGTTTCAAGATTTCCTTCTTCTAATGAGAAAATCCTTGTTTCGCTAGGTCAATTAGAAGCTGGCCTTCCTATTCCTCTTTATGACCCATATCTCCCTCTTTTTTATGAGATTATTTCTCATGCTAAACTTTCGCGAGCAATTTGCCAACTAAGTGGAGATTGTATTCGCCTCATTCTTGAATATGCTTCCCGTGGAGCTGGTAAAGGATCCCTTTATCCCGATGATGCGAAACATCCTGATTATGAAAAAATCCCAATTATTCCAGCAAAATATACCGTGGAGAACTTCTTTGCGAATTATCAAGTGATTCCTATGAAGAAAGAAAGCACGTGTTGGGCTATTCGTTTGAATAAGGATAAAAAGGTTGCGAAGGATAAAATTCTTATGCAAGACATAGACTATCATTCCACAAAAAACAATCTTCCACGCTTCTCTAAGGATGATAAATGGTGTAGATTTCCTCTCCTCCTTGAAGGTCCATATATTTCTGGTACTCTTAACCTCCCTGCGAATCCTGCATATCTTGCGGCTTATCGCCCTTGGATTTTTAATTGGCCTGAAAAGAATTCTGAGGTATATCTCGCGAAGTTAATCATTATTCGCAAATTTAGATAAATATACTATTCTTACTAGTTATTGAATTATTTGTTATCAGATTGGAAAAATGAAGGCTAGCTACATCAGTACTGGGAATCCCAATCTCCTGAAAATTTTGAAAACCTTCACAGATGAAGTAAGAAACATTCTCTTATAACTTTTAAAAATATATTATTGCCCCTGTTTCTTATCTTCATGTGTGGTTGTTTTCTAGGAAATACCATTTGTCGCAGTAGTTGAAGCCAAGGATAAAGGCAAAAAAGTAATAACTCCAAATGAGAGTTCTGGCACTTCTCCTCATCGCAATGAGAATCAAACTGCTGAGAGTCCTCCAAAAAAGAGAAGAAAAACTCAACCACTTAAAGACATTTCTTCTGTCGCTGAAAAAGATAATGAGGTTGGAGAGAGAGGAAGAATTAATAATGATGCTACCATGGGCACCTCTTCATTACATTTTTCCTCCGCAAGAGTTAGATCTGCGATGGGTCTTTCTCAACCTGAGACTCCTATGGATCAATTGTCAAATATCTTTAGAAATCCCATGCAAGGTATTGGTGATGACGATATTGCTCACGCTTGAAATTATCTCTCAAAAATCTGCGATGCTTCCATCTTAACCAATAATAAAGATCTTAAAGGAGTCTCGAGATTTATCAATCTAGATTTTCTTCATGCACTAGCTTCATTGGTATGCCCCTTTACACTTGTCATGAATTTCGAAGATCTTCTTTTTACCCTTACTTATTTTCTCTTATCTGCCACAGACTGCTAGAACTTTTTTTTCCGTTGCTTCGGAATTAGAAAATAGATTATCATTATCACAAAGAAGGCTTACTGATTCACAATCTGAGTCTGCGAAACTTCGCGAAAAGAATAAGCAATACGAAGATGAAATATCCATTCTTCGCGAAAAATGTAAACAATTGGAAGTATCTGGGAATACTGAGCTCCTTAACAAGAACAAATCTCTTGAAGTAGATGTTAAAGTTCTTCAACAAAAACTAGCTGACAAGGAGAAGTTCTGCAAACAAATTATTGGTATGATTTATTTTATTTTATTTTTACTTTCTTCTTTCTTGCTATTTTAGCTTATTTAAACAACCATTTTGCAGATGCCTATAACCTTACTGATGAAGCTCTTATTCTTAATTCTTTTGATGAACCTATAGATGAATCCATTCTTCTTCAGCGTCTTAATGACGCTTTAAATAATTATTCCGATGAAAAAATTAATGCTCTATCTATCGATGAACTTAGATTTCACATTTCCCTTATAAGAATGGATTATAGACCTACTTTGAGTATATCCAATAATTTTAAGACTTGTAGAGATGAATTTGGAAAAAGAATCAAAACCTTGAAAGCCCAAAAGAAGGAACTTGAGAAGGAGAAAGAACGCATTACTCTTCAAGGCGCTGAAGCTCTATCAAAGTTCCGCAATGCCCTTATTGACACTAAACTTGAGAGAGATAGACTTAAGGATGAAAATATTGAACTTCTTAAAAGAGAAAAACAGATCCGTTCCCATCTTCTTATTCAAAATGATGATGAATTCGCATGGGCTGCGATAATTCTCGATAATGCTAGGAAAAACTTAGCAATAGATGTCAGTCTTCACACCGAACAGGCAACCTTGGTACAAGAAATGATTCATGAAAGAGAAGGTTATTTATTGCTCCTCTAACATCTTTATATTTTTTGTAAATTCTTGATAAATTTCTAACTTGTTATTGTGTTATCGCAGAATCTGAAGAAAAACATGCTAGAAGGATCGCAGAACTTGAAGAAGAAAAAAGTGGTCTTGCGAATAATCTTGCTTCCCGCAATGATAAGATCACTAGACTGCGAAAGAAGATAAAAATATCTAACTCCAATTTGCGTGGTAATCTTATCATTGTTCGCAATAACGCTATTGAGAAAGTCTGCAATGATAATAACCTCTCTCTTAGCCTATATCCCTACCTCTTGGAAAATATCCCAGCCAGATCTGAAGTACCAGTTATTTCTGACAGTGAGGCTGATATAGATGAGAATGAAAGCGAAGATTTCGAAGAAACTGATGATGAAGATAATGAAGACAAAGATGAAGATAATGGTGAAGATAAATCTCAATAATTTTTCTTCTTCTTTTTGATCTTCGTCTGTATTTTTCTCTTCCTTTCTTGCGATAATTATCTTTGGCAAATTGTATCATCCTTTCCACAAGATACTTGTAACTCCTGATGTTCTTCAATATATATAAATTCCCTTTTTGCTTCTATCCATCCGTTACTTATATGAATTTATCATATAATGATGAATAACAATATTTATCATTCTTATACGTCGTTCCCATACTTGCCTCTTGTTATTAATCTGCAATATGATAAATGAATTATCGCAAATATTTCTGCGAACAATTTATTATATGTTTCGCAGACATATCTTTTCTTGTGGTCTTATTTCGCCTTCCTAGTTAAAGGTCTTATTATGCCACCTTTATGCGACAAGATCCCAGGATATTCTTACCTTATATGTAATAATCCATTGATATTGCCTTATCATTATTTTATTTTCTGCGAAAATATGATAAATCTAAGTCATCTTGTGAGAGATTAATTTTCTCTTTGCTTTTTAAGATTTATGACATTGTCGTCTTTGCGATTTATATCCTCTTATTATTGATTTCATTTATCTCATCTTTTGATCTTATCGCAAAAACCCATTGACCTCATCTTAACATTTCTCTTTAGGCTTTTTGGCCAGTCATGCGGCAATATGACGGGCCTAAATATTCTTGCGAATATAAAGTCCCATGACATTGCTGTCTCTGTCACACGACAATATGACGGGCCTAAACATTCTTGCGAATATAAAGTCCCATGACATTGCCGTCTTTTTTGATACACAGCTCCCTAATGGAGGGTATAGCCCTTATCTCTCCCCCCGGTTGCCCCTTCAAAGATTATACATCGGCCATACAAGACTAGCACTTTCCCATCCGGTTCTGCCAATAACCAGTTGTTTTCGCAGCCTTGTCATTTATGCCTTATATGGCTTATAGTTACAAGACTGCACCCTAAGTGGGGTTTTTTTCGAGCCGAACACATCGTAAGCCAAGACTTGACATGGATGGCCAGGGTAGGTTCATCCATCCCGGGCACCCACAGCTCAACCGTGTACCTCGGCGCCTTGATCATACGTTGCATTCCTTAGGAGAAACTCTCGGGCGCCCAACCAGGGTATAACCTTATATAGTTGGGAATCCAAGTTATCTCTCCTGGATGGATTTTCTATAATCCCAATCTCCATGACTAGGTTCCAGCAGCGGTATAGCCTTTCCCATAGCCATGCAAAGAGATACCCCCCTTATGACGCACTTTAAGGACATTGCCTCTTACGGAATAGAATCCGCGAACTAAGGTGTACGCCATAAAAGTTCATCCTGTTCTTATGATAATTGAAAGTAAAGAAGATACCCCCCTTATGACGCACTTTAAGGACATTGCCTCTTACGGAATAGAATCCGCGAACTAAGGTGTACGCCATAAAAGTTCATCCCGTTCTTATATGTTTTTAGGCGATTTACGCCCGTCTTATGCATTTGCATTAAAAATTCTTATATGATTAGAAATCATCATCTCTTTCTTTTTAATAGAAAAATTTCTCATTTTTGAGCAAAATTTTTCTTTTAATATTCGAAATCATCTTGTTTTTTAATTGTTCGCAAAATGATATTGATGTACTTCTTTTCTTCTGTGACGAATGATTATTCGCAACTTCATCGTTTTGTGCTCCTGCGAAAAATGAATATTTCAACTTTTCCCCATTTTTGTATGATTAATCGCCATTGAATGTTTTGAGACAAACTATTCTTGAAGTATACCCTTTCCCCGCAATTCTATATTGTCCACCATCAATTTCTCAGCTCTCTGATTTTGCTTCATGTTATGTTTCCAATTACGATTTCGAGCATTCCTTTCTTCGCAGTATTAATGTCAACTTCATAACACTTTTTGCCTTCAAACCAATCACCTTTAATTATCCCAATACCATGAGGATGTGGAAATTTTATGTATTAATGATATGTTGATGCTATGCCCAAGATCCCATGGAGCCATGGCCTTCCAATTAAGGCATTGTAAGGAGATTCTATATCCACTACACAAAACTTGATTTTTGAAGATATCTTGTTCAATGGAATTTCCATAGTAATTTCTCCTTTTGGCTTGTTTGCGGTGCCATTAAAACCATATATCTTGTAAGTTGAAGGGATTAGCTCATCATCTCTTCCACCCATTGTGCGATAAGTATGATAAAACAAAATGTCCACCGAGATACCAGTGTCAATTAGAACTTTATCTATTGCCCAGGAATCACTTGCTGCATCATCATCATCTTCTTCTTCTCCTCTATATTTTGGATTTATCTCTAATTTCACCACCAATGGATTGTCATGCATCTTCCCAGGCTCTGGTATCTCTTCTGCAGTAAAAGAGATAACTTGTTTCTGCCATTCTTCTAACGGAGAAATCTTCGCAATATTCATCACCTCTATTCCCTCTATATCCCTTGCAAATACTCTGCTTAGCACATTATCATGGAAATCCTCTATCGTTTTTTGTGAATGTACAATTGAATTGCAAAATAGATTTTTTGATGTAGCTCCTACTTCAATGACAAATGTTTCTGCTTCTTTCGTAACATTAACTCTGCGAATTTCTGGTGCTTGCGGCAATTGTTGCGGTTGTAAATATCTTGCTAAAAAATGATTTAATTTTCCTTGTTCGATCATTCGCAAAGTGATTCTTTTCACATTCCTACAATTATTCACAGAATGACCATGAAAATGATGATAAGGACAAAATTCTTGATTGTGATTGTTGGGATGTGGTTCCTTCCCCATGTTCCAGGGTGAGGGTATGTTCTCCATTAAAATAATCGCTTCCCAAATCTTATCTATACCAGTATTTAAAGGCGAAAATTTGATATCTTCCCACATATTCCTCTGACCTCTTTGCTCTCTTGAATAATTCTGCCTCTGTCCACCATAAGTTTCTTGCGGTTGATCAAACCGTGGGACCTTATTATTGTTATTGCGATTATAAAAATTTCTCTCTTTTTCTAATTCCTCTTGATCTCTACTCCCCATTTCTATTATCTTAAGTTGATTATCAGTCTCCATTTTCTCTCGCGGATTTTGGGAAGTACTTGCTACTGTATTAATCATCCTTGGTAACAAACTTCCATTTGCTGCGGCTAAACTTGTGCCTACAAGAGTTGGATAAGATTCCATTTCATTTTGTTTTTCCTCTAAAGCAATATATTCCTCTTACAATTCTCGCAACTCTGTCATAGTGATTGTGTTTTTGACTCTGAAGACCTGGATGTATAATAGATTTGTCGCAAACATAGCATTTATGAAGGACAAAATGAGATATGTTTCATCTACTCTTCCTGCCATTTCACTACACATTGTCCTCCACCTTATGGTTAAGTGCTTCAAACTCTCACCAACTCTCTGTTTTAATCCAAACACATCTTCAATTCCAGGTCGCGCAGAATTATTGCTGATGTAGGCTCCTAAGAAAGTGGTTTGCAAGTGCATAAATGAAGTTATTGTATTCTTGGGAAGACTTTCGAACCACTTCAATGCTTCGCCAGTTAAACTTGACGCAAAATATTTGCACAAAACGACATCATGGTTCTCCCATTGTAGCATACATCGAATATAAGCTTTGATATGTTGGACATCACACGTAGTTCCATCAAATATACTGGTCAACACCGGTAAATTACATTTTGGAGGTATCCCTCCTAATTGTACCTCTTGAGTAAATGGAGTTTTCGCAGCCTCTTCGATTTCCTCATCAAGTTGTCTTCTTCCTCCTTCTCTTCTGTTATTTATCATTCCTCTCATTTCTGCCAATTCTCGCAAGATTTGTTCATTCCTATCAGAATTTTGCTCAAGGGTATATTAATTATATATCCCTACTTTTGACAACCAATAAATATATCCTTATTCAACAATAAATATGTCCCTACTTTTTTACAACCTTATCCATTTAAAATTAGATTACCTAAATGCCCTCAACAATATAATATTTTCTTGTATTTCAAAATGGAACAAATTTTTTCCTCTACTTCACCCGTACCACCACCACCACCACTAGGACCACCTCACGTCCACCACCACCACCACCAACATTCAACTACCACTCCACCACCACCGTTCAACGACCACCACCAACCAACCACCACCACCACTAATATTCCACTACCACTCCACCACCATTACATCACCACCACCAGTCCGCCACCACCACTAGAGCAACCACAACCACCACCACCACTGGCGCCACCACCACCAATGGTGCCACCACCACCACCATTGGCGCCACCACCACTGATGAAATCACAGCCAGACTGCCGCCACCGCCACCACCCACCGCAATCGCCACCTCCACCGCCGCCACCACCCACCGCCGCCACTGGTTCAAATATTTTTGTATCAAAAACAATAGTTGATCCAAATAAAAATAGAACCAACAATAGAAGATTACCTAGTTTATCCAAGAAAAAAGGATCAACAATAGAATTTTATCTAGTTTATCCAAAAAAAATGATCAACAGTAGCAGTTGATCCATGTAAAATGGAGTGAACTTGGCGTGAGTCGAACACGCATCATCTGACATGGAGTCAGTCATGCTACCATTGCACCACAAGTTCAACATTGGGAAAAATTTACATGATTTAAACTACAAAGCATGAGTTCAAAGGATCAACAACAGTAGTTGATCTCATATAGATGGATCAACAACCATAGTTGATCCAAAATATATGGATCAACAACCATAGTTGATCCAATATGACTGCCTACTTCAACCCATATAACCAACATATTTCATTACCTGTAGCTTCATAAACACCAACAGCTCCAAGACCAGCTTCAAAACCAACCTCAAATTGAATCAACAATGGATGTTTATCTATTTCAGTTGGATCAATAGTGGATGTTTATCCATTGCAGTTGGATCAACAACCATAGTTGATCCAAAAAAAATGGATCAACAACCATAGTTGATCCAATATCACTGCCTGCTTCAACCTAGATAACCACCATATTTCATTCAGCAACAGACTTCAATATCTGTAACAACAACTTATACCAATACTGCCACCAACAAATCACACATCTACAGCACCACCACCACCACCACCACCATCACCACCACCACCACACCTCCACCAAAACCAAAATCCAACACCAATTTTGTCGACGGAGTATAAGAAAATGAAAAATCAAAAGGAGATAAACATGATTATTACCTCTAATTAAGTAAATATCCTTTGTCAAATCCTCCACCAGCTAAACATTTCCTTGAATTACACAGCACCAGACCCCAACTTCGCTGTTATGTTCTTCCATGTATATATAGCCAGCACAAGTGATAAGAAATTGAGCTATTCTGCGACTCCATCAATCACTCAAAACATCACTGTTTGCCTTCAATCGACCAACACAAATTGAGTCCAAAAACCAACAGCCTGTTGCTCCTTCATTTAATTTCAACACCCACAAAATTCAATTGATGTTTGAGCGGCAGAAAATCAGATCTAGGACTGATTTTCCATCATACAATTCAAACAAGAAATGACCCAAATGTTTGTTAATTCGAACCCCATACAAAACCCATCTTTATTCACTTTCACGACCTGTACCGCCACCACTAAATCCTCTAAATCCATGTTCATCGGCTGGGAGAAAATGACAAACAATGAAGAAGAAGATGGCATCTGCTTGTACCACTCAAAGCTTTTTCTCCTTTCCGTGTTGATTCTGCTTCGGTTACCAATTTCAATGTTACGAATTCACAATTATCAGCGAATTGTTCTAATTTTCAGGTGATCGGTATTTGAAAACGTGGATTATTCTAGATCCAGAAGTAAAGTTTGTTCCTAGAAATAAAGAAGACGAATGTCTTATTCTGGCTAGTGATGGGTTATGGGACGTGTTGACAAACGAAGAAGTTTGTGATGTAGCTCGGAGGTGAATCCTACTCTGGGACTTTATCTGGTTCTTCCAAGGTTTGCGAGGTTGATATCAAATCTAATAAATCACAGATCTATCTCATTTTCAAATTTAATAAATTTGATTCATGAATCTGTTGCAAAGATGGAGATGTAGATGGTGACTAAGGAGGTGGTGGTGGTGGTTATGGTTACGATGGAGATGTTGCTGGTGGTGGTGGAGCGATGGAGATGTTGCTGGCGGTGGTGGAGCGATGGAAATGGAGGAAAAATTTGGAGATGTCGTTACTAATAAGTAAAGAAGAAGAAGAAGTTAGTAGGTAGATAGATAGATCTGTTGCTAATAGCGATGGACGTGGTGGTGGTGGCGGCGGGCGGCGGAGCTGGTGGTGGTAGTTGCAGAGGTGTTGGTGGTTCTTGAAAGAGAAATACGAGAAGAAAAAAAAAACGAAGTTTTGAGAAATTAAAAAGAAGATAAGACACAGGGGGTATATTTGGAAGTTAACAATTTGTTATTGGGCCCCTTATGGGCTTGTACAAGGAGAGGGACAAAATTATTATGTGATAAGGATATTTGTGTAGACCATCAAAAGTAGGGACAAAAGTTCAATTACCACTTTGCTCAATTGGTCTTTTCAACGCAGCTTCTCTTCGTCTGCGTTCATGCCTTTCTCGTCTTGCGATATTTCTCGCTTCTTCCTCAACATCTTGGTTTTGCCTTCTTCTGCGACTTTCTTCTTCTTGCAAGTTAATTTGTCTTTCATTCTCTTCTCCATGAATTTCCTCATCCCTTACTGTTTCTCTTCGTTGCCTTTCTATGTCTCTGCGAATTCTCTCATATTCCTCATTGAGATTATCATTATTACGATTTTGCGCACGTCGTCTTTCTCGATTGTCATGATTATTCTGATGCAACACTGCTTGAATTTCTTGCTCTTATACTTCTGCTCGCAATCTCTCTATTTCTCCTGCTAAACGTACTTGCTCAATATAATGTCTCTCAATATCATCTTCGATAATCCTGCGATTTCTTCGAATCTCTTCATCACGTAATATTCTCCTTATCTCTTCTTGATTTTCTCCTTCTATCTGATTATGTCTAATGTCTAAAGTTTCATCGCGTGGAATATAACGATCATTTATCAAATTTTCCTCAATATTTTGTATAGGAATATTTTTCCTTGCTTCTTCTCTATATGATCTTGAATCTGATCTCATGCTGCTTCTTGATCTTCTGTTTTGTAACCTCAAATTTTCCATTCTTAATTCATGATTTTGCCTTGTAAGATTAGCACGTTCTTCTGCCTCTAATCTTATTTCTTCCTGTATCCTTTGTCTCAAATCATCTTCCACTTCACGTCCTTCATGAATTAATCCTCCCTCTATTTCTTGATTTCTTTCCTCTTTTTGACTCTCCGCCTCTTCTATCAAATCCGACCTCCACGTATGCACACTTACTCTATCATGATCCATATTTCTATCTTGTGCTCGTATTTGTTGATTTGGTGGTTGGATTGAATTTTCTGCTCCATTTCTCATTCTACTTCTTCCTGATATGTTCCTTAAAGATCCTTCCAATTCACCTGTTCCTTCCCCTGCAATTCTTTTAATTCTTCTCACCGTTGTTGGTGGTTCCAATGTATTTCTCCTCCTTCTAACCATTTCTCTTCAATTCTAATAATTTCTTCAAATATTAAAACTGCAATTTGAAATTTCTCAAGCTTGATTCTCCCTGTTTCTAGCGCCAAAATGTAGTTGCAGGAATTCCCACACTACACCCTATTCAAGAATCTATCAATATTTATGACATAATTTGAAGATTAAGAACACTTTTTTATTAATATGATCTTATGGAATTACAGAAATCTAGAACACAAAACACTTAACAAAGATTTTCTCTCTCCTAAAAACTTTCCTAACACTCAAAAATTCATTACCCTCTCTGGAACTACTCATCTCCTTTATATAGGTATTTACATAGTGGATTACAGCTCATGACATCTCATTTACAGCTAAGATTCCCTTCAACTTCGGATCTGAGTTCTTGCGATAAATCGCAGTAGGCACCGCCTTTATCTTTCGCAGGTTTTATTGATATATCGCAAACATGTCACACTTTCTTCGTGTTTCTGTCATTACGTTATTGTTTAAGTCATATTTAGATGTGTCGCAGAATATTACTGATGTGTCGCAGAGTAATTCGTTTATTACCGATATATCGCAAAACAGTCGTTTATTTCTCAGGAATATTGTTGTGACAATATTCTGATCCTACAGTCCCATGACATTGCTGTCTCTGTCACGCGACAATATGACGGGCCTAAATATTCTTGCGAATATAAAGCCCCATGACATTTCCGTCTTTTTTGATACACAGCTCCCTAATGGAGGGTATCGCCCTTATCTCTCCCCCCGGTTGCCCCTTCAAGGATTATACATCGGCCATACAAGACTAGCACTTTCCCATCCGGTTCTGCCAACAACCAGTTATTTTCGCAACCTTGTCCTTTATGCCTTATATGGCTTATAGTTACAAGACTTCACCCTAAGTGGGGTTTTCTTCGGGCCGAACACATCGTAAGCCAAGACTTGCCATGGATGGCCAGGGTAGGTTCATCCATCCCGGGCACCCATAGCTCAACTGTGTACCTCGGCGCCTTGATCATACGTTGCATTCCTTATGAGAAACTCTCGGGCGCCCAACCAGGGTATAACCTTATATAGTTGGGAATCCAAGTTATCTCTCCCGGATGGATTTTCTATAATCCCAAATCTCCATGACTAGGTTCCAGCAGTGGTATAGCCTTTCCCATAGCCATGCAAAGAGATACCCCCCTTATGACGCACTTTAAGGACATTGCCTCTTACGGAATAGAATCCGCGAACTAAGGTGTACGCCATAAAAGTTCGTCCCGTTCTTATATATTTTTAGGCGATTTGCGCCCGTTTTATGCATTTGCATTAAAAAATTTAATTATCTCGCAATTTATTGTGGAAAATAGCTTTTATATTCAGCCAACTTTGTTCTTGCAGAACATCTCTTTTATTCTCTCGCAATTTCTTGCGTGTAATCCATTCATTCTAGTCTTTCAAACCTTTATTGATAATATTTTCTTAGATATTGTCTATTCCATGGTCTGCCAAGTCTTTGACCCATATCTCTTCCTTATGGATCCATTAATTTATATGCTCCAGTTCCAACTATTTCTTTGATTATATATGGCCCATCCCATTTTTTCGCTAATTTTCCTCCATTTTCTCGCTGATATTCTGGTGTTTCTCGCAGAACTAAATCTCCCACTTGGAATTCACGCTTCTTTACTCGTTTATTATATTCACGAGCTAATCTGTGATGGTAGTTTTCCATATGTTGTAGTGCCTTTTCTCTCTTCTCTTCTACCTCATCAAGTTTGTCTAGAATCATACCAGCACTAAGATTCTTTTCCCAAGCTTCTATTTTTGTTGTAGGAATAACAACTTCTGTTGGTAATACTGCCTCAACCCCATATGTTAAAAAAAAGGTGATACCCCAGTTGCTTCTCTTCGTGTTGTATTATAAGACCAAACTGCATTATGAACTTGTTGACACCACGTTCTATGATGCCCTTCTAACTTCTTTTTGAGAATATCTGCGATTGTTTTGTTAGTTGCTTCAGCTTGTCCATTGGCTTGTGGGTATAAAGAAGTCGATTTTCCGCACTTTATCTTGAATGCATTAAGTAACATCTCTATATTTTGTCCTTCAAATTGTTTTCCATTATCTGACACCAACTCTTATTGAATCCGAATCTGCAAATGATATTTTCAAATATAAATGTGAAAATATCCTTATCACGAATATGCTGTACTGATTTAACTTCCGCCCATTTTGTGAAGTAATCTGTTGCGACAATTAAGTATCTCTTTTGCCCTGTTCCTGGTACAAATGGTCCCACAATATCTAAACCCCACTTTCCAAATGGCCAAACATTTTTTTAGGATGTTAATGTTTCACCTGGTGCATGTATTCTTTTTGCATATCGCTGACATTCTTCGCAACTTCTTGATAAATTCTTTGCATCTTCATGCATATATGGCCAATAATAACCTTGCATTTTAGTTCTGTATGCTAAAGATCGTCCGATGATGTGATTACTAGCATCCCCACTATGTAACATTTTTAATATTTTATTTCCTTCTTCTTGTGTCAAACATCTGAGGGAAGGCCCATTTAAAGATTTTCGATATAATACCCCATCTCTTAACTCATAATTTGTTGCTCTAGTTTTTAATTTATGTGCTTCTAATTTGTTCCTTGGTATCTCCCCCCTTGCTAGATATGCATGAATTTCCGCACGCCAATCTGCGATAATTCGACTTGATTCTTCGCTATTATTTTCTACTACCATTGCCTCAGCTTCCTCTTCTTCTTCTTTATTAATTGATGGTGCTATGAGTGTTTGTATTTTTATATTTATCGCAGTTGGATATACCATCATACTTGATATAAACGCAAAAGCATCTGCAAGCCTATTATCTCTTCTTGAAATATGCCTCCATTTGAGTTTTGGAATTTTCGCAGATAATTCTTCAACAAGTTTCTTATATTTTTTCAAAGATATATCATTAGTTGCATATTCCCCTTCAATTTGGCGAATAATCAACTGTGAATCACTGGTAACTCTTGCATTCTCTACCTTCATTTCTATCGCAAATCTTAGAGCATGTACTACAACCTCATATTCTGTCTCATTATTGGTAGATTCGAATTCCATTCGAAATGCAAATGCCATTTTTGCACCTTCTGGCGAAATAAAAACAACTCCCACTCCATTTCCTTCTCCATTGGATGATCCATCTACTAATATCTCCCACCTATTTGGTTCTGTTAAAAGATCTCTAGGATCCCCATATTCTTCTTCTATATCCATCATGTCTTCTACAGCTTCATCATCCTCCAAAGGAAATTCTGCGAGAAAATCTGCGACAATTTGATATTTTGGCAAAGATAAAATTGCATATTGAATCTCAAAATGCCCCACTTGTGCATTCCATCTTTCGACTCTGCCTGATCTTTTTAAATTTTTCATTACTGACTCGATTGGTACTTTTGTTAGCACTTTGATTTTATGTGCTTGGAAATATATGCAAAGTTTAGAAGCCGCATAAACTAATGCCAAAATTAGTTTTTCAATCTTCGAATAATTCTTCTCCGCAGCATTAAATGTTTTGCTGATGTAGTAAATAGGTTTTTCAACTCCTGCGTCATTTCGCAAAAGTAATGCGCTTAAAGCATGTGGAGTTGTCGCAAGATATATCAGCAATTCTTCTCCTGGTTCATCCTTCTGTAAAATAGATATATTCATCAAATATTCCTTAACTCCTTGAAAAGCTTTCTCACATTCATCTGTCCATTTAAATTTTGTTCCCTTCTTTAGTATGTTGAAGAAATGCTTGCATTTATCTGATGACCGCGAAATAAATCTTCCTAGTGAGGCTAAAAGTCCATTCAATTTTTGCACATCTTTTACTGTTGCTGGAGTTGGCATATCTCGAACTTCTTGCACCTTTTTATGGTCAACTTGTATTCCTTCTTTTGATACAATATATCCCAAGAATTTCCCAGATGATACTCCGAAAGTACATTTCTCAGGATTTACTTTGATATTAAAAAGCCGCATTTGATCAAAAATTTCCCTTAAGTCATGCACATGATTTTTAGCTTCTTTTCTTTTTACCAACATATCATCCACATATACCTCTAAAGTTTTATGTATCCATTTTGCGAACACTTTTTCCACCATTCTTTGGTATGTTTCTCCTGCATTTCGTAACCCAAAAGGCATCTTTGTGTAGCAATATAATCCTCTGGGAGCAAAGAATGCAGTATGTTCTTGATCTTCTTCCGCCAGCGGGATTTGATTATAGCCCTTGTATCCATCTAACGAAGATATTCGATCATTTCCTGCGGCAGATTCTACCATCTGCGGAATATCTGGTAAGGGAAAACTATCTTTGGGACATGCTTTATTTAAATCAGTAAAATCGATGCAAATTATTATCCCCTTGTTTTTCTTGGGAACTACTACCATATTGGCGATCCATTCTGGATATTTCTCTTGCCTTATGATTCATGCATCAAGTATCTTTTGCAATTCTTCTTCTATCTTGGCATGATAAGTAGTTGCAATCTTTCTTATTCTTTGTTTGAATGGTCTCATATTTTTGTTAATCTCCAAACTATGGCACGTAACAGATGGATCTATTCCAGGCATCTCATCCATATTCCACGCAAAAATATCTCTGTATTCTCGCAGAAGGTTTACAGTTTGCTCTTCTTCCTCCACGTCCATCTTAGTTCCAATTTTCAACATCTTTGGGTCTTCTTCACTTCCAACATTTACTTCTTTTGTTGGTTCTGCTGCAGTATAACTAGCTTCATGTTCTCCCATTGGTGTTGGTGTCTTTATTATCTCCGCTGGTTCATCATTTTCTTGCGATACATCGCCAAATATTCCTTTTCCTTCTTCTGATTTTATCATGTAAATCTTGAATTCTTCTTCTTTCCTTTCTTCTCTCCTAACTTTTCTACGCTGTTTTCGCAACTGAATTTGATTTTCACAATTCCTTACTTCATTTTGGAAACATAACGCTGCATAATCTGCATCTCCTCTAATTTCACCAATTCCACTAGGCATAGGGAACTTTAAACACTGATGTAGAGTTGATGACACAGCCTTGATTGCATGTATCCATGGTCTTCCCAATAGCATGTTATAAGGTGATTTCACATCCACCACGCACAAAGTTATCTGCGTCTCTATTTCCCCCAGCGGAATTCTCACTACAATTTCACCTTTAGGTTTGTTAGAGATTTTCCAAATCCATGAATATGATCTGATGGACTAAGCATTTCTTCATGTTTGTATCCCATTTTCTTGAATATGTGGTAAAACATTATATCCACAGAACTTCCTGCGTCCACCAGAGTCCTATTCACAGCCCACTCTTCTGTAGATCTTATTGATTTCTCTTTTCTTGTTGGTACAATAGACACTATGATCACCAATGGAGATATATGACTTAAATTTTCTTTCGGAATTTCCGTTGCCGTGAATGTGATCTTCTGTTTTTCCCAATCTTTTAACGGTGATGCCTCATCTACCGTCATGATTTTCTTTCCTTCAAAATCTCGCTTGTGTATCCTTCCTCTAATATCTTCATGGAATTTATCTATCATCATCTTTGTTATTACATCACACTCCAATTTCTTTTGATTATCTTTGACTTCAATCATCTTTTCTTCCACCAATTTTCTTGATATTCTTCTAACTCTTGAATAATTTCTTTCTTTTACCTAACTTTTACTATAATTTTCAATTCTTCAATCCCTGTTTCTGGGCGCCAAAAATGTAGTTGCAGGAATTCCCACACTACACCCTATTCAAGAACTTATCAATATTTATGACATAATTTGAAGATTAAAGACACTTTTTCATTAATATGATCTTTAAGGAGTTACAGAAATCAAGAACACAAAACCCTTGATAAAGATTTTCTCTCTCCTAACAACTTTCCTAGCACTCAAAAATGTCATCCTTTTCTCTGGAACTATTCATTTCCTTTATATAGGTATTTACATAGTGGATTACAGCTCATGACAGCTCATTTACAGCTAAGATTCCCTTTAATTTCGGATCTAGGTTCCTGCGATAAATCGCAGGTAGCACCGCCTTAATATTTCGCAGGATTTATAGATTCATCGCAAAAATGTCACGCTCTTCTCATGTTTCTGTCGTTTTTATCCAATATGTCATTCCTTACGTCACTTTGAGATGTGTCGCAGAATATCATTGATATAACACAGAATAGTTGTTTATTATTGATGTCTCGCAGAACAATTATTTATTTCGCAAGAATATTGTTGTGACAATATTCTGATCCTATAACCACCATATCAAAAGAACAAGGAATGGAGAAAATTAGACGGACCCTACATCATACACGACATCACCGGGAAAGGGTCATACTACCTGAGGAACCTCAAAGGATAAGTATTGCATCACCCTTGGAATGCAATGTACCTAAGGAATTACTACCCCTAAGTGAATGGTTATCACTCAGGATAAGAAGGGAAGGGGATACAGCCCACCATGTTCTATCCCTGATCAGAGGTAGTACAACCTTAACTAATCAATGAAAAAAATACTTTTTGCTAAGAAAAGTGTAAGTTGATTAAAATACAATTGGGTTAGAAATTACACCCACCCTCCGTCAGAATTGACGATGAGGCAAGGCACGGCATAACTGCGCATATGTCAATCTCGGATCCTAAGGGCGAAGGTATCCCTCTAAAAGGCAGAAAGTAAGCAATATATCCAATAAAGAGATATACATTGTCGAAAGTAAAGCAACGATCGCGGAACACGTGGGTTACAGGAAAAAAAATTCCCACATAGGGACCCTCGCCGCCACGGTACCTTATGGCCAAAGGATATCCTGGTAGGACGTTGAGTGTTCCGCCCAAGGTTAAACAAAACCTTAGCACCTTGTTATAGCAAAAATGTGCGAATAACTAGATCTCCATATGTCTACATACTTTCATACAACAAATGAAGGTACCATAACAAGTGTTACCAAAACACAACTAATATGTCTTAACAGTTGCAGATGACAAAGGTTCAGAATGTAACAAAGGGTGTTTCAGAAACATCAAAGACCCCTCAGTTGGGTGCAAAATACAACGAAGAAGTTCAAATTGAAAATAAAGAAGGAGAAACATGATCAAGGGTAAGGAATACGGGGAAAAACAACTCCTTCAGCCTGGAGCTCAGCCTCAGCAAAAGCATTGTTGATGTAATCGATGGCGGAACGCTTGTATTACTCCTCCATCCAAGAAGCTTGAACCTCCGAGTCCGAAGCCGAATTCTGAAGAAGCTCCACAACCTGAGCACTAAGTTTATCATTAGCTTACTGAAGTGACTCAGCTTTAAGCTTAGCCGCATCATCAAACGGGAGAGACATCTCCAGTGCAGATATATGACCCTCAAGAATACTAATCTTGGTGTTTGCACCTACCAACTGCTCCTGGAGACCTACGTATGCAAAGGGTATCAACAACAAGGAAAGGCAGATAAATACACGAAGGATGCTACGGAAAAATAAACATCCTAGGCTACCTCTGGCATGGCTAAGAGATTCCTCAAGACTATGTTGGGCTTCAGCAAGATCCACCTCAGCTTCCTCAAGATATTCCTCAAGGGTATCCTTTTTCGTCCGAAGATCACCAATATCTATCAGGAGAGACGCATTATTGGAAGACAAAGCTTGACTAAGGTTGGCTCAGGACTACGCAACCATCAAAAGTAAAGAAAAATCTACGGGGAAGAAGAAAACAAACATATGGCTTTGGAGGACTCAGCAGATAAAGCAGCATCAGTATCCCTACGACCATCCTCAGCAACCTTGGTAGCATTGTTAGCCCTCCTAAGAGCCAACAAGAAAGCCTCAAGACACCTCTGCGTATTCCTCAAATCATCTTCCAGCGAAGCTATCCTAGCAACCGAAGCAGCGTCACTTGACGAAGGATGCTTTGCAAAAGCAAGTACATCCTCTTGGTGACACGCTCTAACAACTCAAATGAGTATACTTGGTACTATAAACCTTGAATAAGGTACTGCTAACATCGATCTTCTTACAAAGCTGCAAGCAAAGGAGCATAAGAGCGGACAAAGGGTCAAATTAAGAAGAAAAACACTCAGGTAAAAATCACTTACTGAAAAGGATGCAAGACGAGGAAGGAAAGTAGCGTAGGTATCCATGAAAGCTTCCATCTCTTGGATGCTACCCCTGCGGATCTCACCAAAGCTTTGGCTAGAACGAAGACAGTCAGGGTCGAAGAACAAGTCTTTTGATGCACGGTACTGCGTAGTCAGCACATCCAACTGTGAAGCTACTTCAATGGAACTATCAAGATGATGATGATCAACTCCAACAGAGAAGGGACCTTTGGAATCCTGCAAGACAGCTTCAAGAATAACATCATTATAGCTACCTAAGCTCAATCTCTCCAACAACTTACTGTGACTTGGTTCAGCACCAACATGGGGAACAACTGCCGAACCTTCACCTCAACAAAGAGACGGCATGGTGGACGAGCTAGGAACAGAAGAAATTCCTTGATAAATGCTTAGACCCATCTCACCAGCAGAAGGAAGATTACCAAGCACGGTCCAGTCTGATGACGAAGGGGGAAGTACAACGGTTTTGCTAGCAGGGGCAGTAGAGACAAACTAAAAACTCCCAGGCGAAGGGGGAGCAACGTTAAAGGTGAAGCTGCCTAGTGAAATCACAACCTTTTTCTTCGAATGCGAATCTGAACTACCAGCCCTAGTCGTAGGGATAAAAACCTTGGCAAATGAACCACTTGATTGAAGGGAGGTGGCAGGAGACGAAGGAAGACTCTACGAAGCCACCACAGCAGCTCCAGTAGCAGCAGAAGTAGCAGGCAAGGCTACTCTGGGCGCGGAAAATGAAGGCATCTTCAAAGACGATGTAACAGCAGGGGCATGAACACTAACAGGCATGACGAACTGATCACCGTCACCAACAAGAAGGTTCTCACCCTCAACTAAAGAAGATCATACAAGACTAGGGCTACCCTTGGCAATGTAGGACCAGAATATTGCTACAACACTATTTCTGCGATATTAACAACACTTTTGCGAGCGTCACAAAATATTCTTTAACGATATTTCGCGAGCATTACAGAAGAATCCAAAAGAAGCTGACGATAGAAGAAATACAAAGAGAGTATGTTTATCCCGTAATGGTTATCAATTTTTCGAGAGAGAATATTATAACAATCACGATAAGATCGCAAAATATATCCGAAAAAGAAGGAAAACTTAGTTGTCATCCACTATGTAAAGCCCTATATAAAGGGTTCGTTAGATTCAGAAAAGGATGATGTTTTTTGGAGAGTTGATGAGGTTTTGAGGAGAGAGAAACTCTATAAAGAAATTTGTATTTCTGAGTTATTATGTATTTTGTAAAGAATTCAAAAGTTAGAATAATAAAAAAGTGTCGTAATTCATTCTCAAACTTAATTCAATTTCTGTAGATTCTTATCAGGGGTGTAGTGTAGGAATTCCTGCAACTACATTTTGGCACCCAGAAATAAGGAGAATCAAGCTAAGAAATCTCTAATTACAACTTGAAGATTTGAAGAAATTGTTAGAGTTGAAGAAATGGCTAGAAGAATAAGAAATACATCAGAACCACCGAAAACTGTGAGGAGAAGTAAAAGACTTGCAGGTGAGGGAACAAGTGAATTGGAAGAATCTTTAAGGATAAGATCAGGAAGAAATAGAATAAGAAATGAAGCAGAAGGTTCAATTCAACAGCCAAATCAACAAACACAAACACGAGATAGGAATATGGATTATGATAGAGTGAGTGTGCATACTTGGAGGTCGGATTCGATGGAAGAAGCAGAAAATCGACAATTATGAAATGAAGAAGAAGGAGAAAGAAATCAAGAAATGGTTGGAGGATTAATTCATGAAGGACGTGAAAATGAAATAGTAGATGATTTGAGACAAAGAATACAAAAGAAGAAAGGAGATTAGAGGCAGAAGAGCGTGCGAATTTAACAAGAAAAAATCATGAGCTAAGAATGGAGAATTTGAGGTTACAAAGAAGGAGATCAAGAAGTACTGTTAGATCAAATTCAAGATCACTCAGAGAAGAAACAAGGCAAAATTCCCCAATGAGAAATGTTAGAGAAGAAGTGCAAAATTTTAATGGAGAACAACGTCATAGAGAAGAAGAAATAATTGGAGATCGCTATAATCCGCATGGCGAAGCATTGGATAATAGACATAACAATAGAAATCAAGGAGGAAGAAACAACCAAAATGAAGAAGAATATCCAGAAGAAGGTAGAAGGATATTACATGGGCGAGAGAATCAAAGGAATCAAAGAATAATCGAAGAATAAATTGAGAGACATTACACCGAACAAGCACGCCTGGCTTACGAGAGGGAAAGATTAAGGGCAGAAGTAGAAGAACAAGAATTCCGAGAGGCAATACGACAAAATAACCATGAAAATCGAGAAAAGAGACGTACACAAAATCGCTACAATGATAATATTAAGGAGGAATATGATAGAATACAGAGGAGATTAGATAGGCAACGAAGAGAAATAAGGAGGAATGAAGAAATCCGAAGAGAAGAAAGTAGACAGATGCGATTTCAAGAGGAGGGTGAAAGAGAAAATCGCAGAGAAAGACGGGATGACAATGAAGAAGAAGATACACAAAATCTCGCAAGAAAGAAAGGCAAGAGCACATAAGAAGGGAAGCTTCATTAAAAAGTCCAATGGAGCAAAACTCAACTGAGAATGAGCAAATATTGAGAGAATTAGCAGAAATGCGAGGAATGGTAAGCAATAGAAGAGAAGGAGGAAGAAGGCAGCTCGATGAATCTATTAAAGAAGCTGCGAGAACTCCATTTACTCAAGAAGTACAATTAAGAGGAATACCTCCAAAATGCAACTTACCAGCATTAACCAGCATCTTTGATGGGACTACTTGTGCTGTTCAACACGTCAAGGCTTATGTTAGATGTATGCTACGATGGGAAAACCATGATGCTCTACTATGCAAATATTTTGCATCTAGCTTAACTGGCGAGGCATTAAAATGGTTCGAGGGATTGCCATTAGCAACAATTCATCGCGACCAGGTATTGAAGATGTGTTTGGGTTAAAACAGAGGGTTGGCGAGAGTCTGAAACATTTAACCATAAGATGGAAGACAATGTGCAGTGAGATGGCAGGAATAGTTGATGAGAGATATCTTATCTTGTCTTTTATCAATGCAATGTTCGCGACCAATCTACTGTACATACAAATTTTCAGAGTCAAGAATACCATCACTATGACTGAACTACGAGAACTACAAGAAGAATACATTGCTTTGGAGGAGAAAAAAAATGAGATGGAATCATATCCCATCGCGAACACCAATTCTGGAGCAGCAAATGGGAGTTTACTTCCTAAAATGATAAACAATGTGGCGAGCAGCTCGCAAATGCAACAAGAGAAGGCAGAGACTGATAACCAGCAAAACTTGGTAGCTATGGGCAGTAGAGATCAAGAAGAGTATTAAAGGGAGAAGAATTACTACAATCGCGGTGGAAATAATAAGATTCAAAGGCTTGATCAGCCGCAAGAAACTTATGGTGGATAGAGGCAAAACAATTTCAGAAGTCAGGGGAATCAGAAGATCATATGGGAAGAAATTAAGATGCCTCCTCTCAATGCTAGTATAGAAAAAATTTGGGAAGCTATCATTTTAATGGAAAATATACCATCTCCATGGAACATGGGAAAAGAACCACATCCTAATAATCGCAGTCAAGAATTTTGTCCTTACCATCATATTCATGGCCACACAATAAATGAATGCAGGAATGTAAAGAGAATAATTTTAAGGATGATTGAACAAGGAAAGCTAAATCACTTTTTAGTAGGACATCCACAATCTCAGCGATTGCCTCCAGCACCAGAAATTCGCAGGGTAAAAGGATGATTGAACAAGGAAAGCTAAATACTGTAAAAGGAGCCGAATCATTCGTAATAGAAGTTGGAGCTAAAACAAAGAATTTGTTTTGTAATTCCATTGTACATTCACATAGAACAATAGAGGATTTCCATGATAATGTTCTAAGCAGAGTCTTCGCGAGAGACACAGATGGAAGAGAGATAATGAATATAGCGAGAGCCTCTCCATTAGAAGAATGGCAAAAGAAAACTATATCTTTCAGTGCACTAGAAATACCAGAACCTGGCGAGCAGCATGATAACCCGTTGGTAGTAAGACTAGAGATAAACCCAAAGCAAATTGAGGAAGAAGATGAAGAAAATGGTGATAAAAATGAAGATTCTTGGGCTATCAATAGAGTTCTAATAGACACAGGCAGCTCTGTTGACATACTATTTTATCATACCTATAAAACAATGGGTGGAAGAGACGAAGATCTAATTCCCTCAACATATAAAAACTATGGTTTTAATGGTACTGCCAATAAACCAAAAGGGGAAATTGAGATGCGGATTTCCTTGAAAGAGATAACTTCCAAGATCATGTTCTGTGTTGTTGACATTGAATCACCTTACAATGCTCTGATTGGTCGACCTTGGCTACATGGAATATTAGGTGTAGCATCTACTTTCCACCAGTGTATTAAATTTACTCATCCTAATGGTGTTGGAGTAATTAAAGGATATTGGGGAAAAAACAAGAAGTGTTATGAAATTGATATGAAGACTTGCGAGGAAAGAGATGAGAAGAATAGCAATTGGAAATACAAAATCAAACAACGACAGAGATGTGAAAAGTTAATGATTGATACGATAGAGCGGCAGGAGGGAATTGATGGCGAGCGTCTCGCGGATGAAGAAACAAAAAAACGTAGAAGAACAAAGAATAGTAAGTAGAGAGGTAAAGTGATGAACTTTAAAGAACTCTATGAATGATTTGTTTGAAGAGTATGTAATTGAACAGAGTGTTCTGCTTGAAAGAATTGCAAGATTTTACAAAAAGAAAGAAGATCAAATTTATGAAATTTTATCAGAGTTACAACACTCGCGAGAAGCGCGAATAAAATTTCGCAGAGATTAATAGAATGGGACGAACCTATATGGCGTGCACCCTAGTTCGCGGATAAAATTTCGCAAGAGGCAAATGTAAGACCTAATATCACGTCATAGGAGGGGGTATCTCTCGACATGATTCAGTGTTAAGGTTATACCGCTGCTGGATCCTGAGTCATGCAGATGTTGAGGGTTAAAGAAAACCTATCCGGGAGAGAGATCTTGGATTTCCAACTATATAAGGTTATACCCTGGTTGGAAGACTGGGAATCTCTTCCAAGAAGTGCAAAGTATGACCAAGGCGCCGAGGTACACGGTTGATCCAAGAGTGCCCGGGGCATACGAAACTCCCTTGCCATTCTTGGTAAGTCTTGGATATGATGCACTTGGCCTGAAGAAAACCCCACTTAGGGTGCAGTCTTGTAACTATAAGCCATATAGGCATAAAGGATAAGAGGCTACGAAAACAGCTGGCTATTGGTAAATCTGGATGGGAGGATCTAGTCTTGTATGGCCGATGTGACCTCCTTGAAGGGGAAACCAGGGGGAGATAAGGGCGGCACCCTCCATTAGGGAGTTGATAAGTGTCTTAAGACGGCAATGTCACGGGGCTTTATGATCGCAAGAACATTTAGGCCTGTCATATTGTCACGTGACGTAAATGATACAGAGGCAACAAGCCACAAGAGATATGTTAAGATGAGATCAATGGGTTTTTACATGAAAGTGTAAAGATGTCCTGTGATTTCATTGCAAGACGGCAATGTCATGAGGCTTTGATCCCAAGAGGGAGCTTAGACTTGTCATATTATCGCAATACAATCAAAAGAATACAGATAAGGCAAGATCAATGTGTCAATACATGCAAATGTAAAGACGTCCTGCGATTTTGTCGCAGAAAGAAAGAGCGTGGCAAAATAAGACCTTTAATTAGGAAGGCGTAATAAGACCACAACATTACTGCGATAATACTCGCAGATGTTATGAGAATTGCGATTTCACGCAGTTATTGCTGGCGATAATATCGCCAATATTAAGGCAAATTTTATTTACCACTAATATCTAATCTTTATTCAATTTTTTCATACCGCAGATGAATAATAGAGGCAAGTATGGGAATGCATGAGAACGATGAAATTATTATTCATCTATCATATAAAAAATTGCATAGATAAGTGTGCACGCAGATAATTAAAGGATAATAATTATATTGATTGATTGACTTGCAGAAAAAGAACTGTTTTCTAATTCGTACAGGTAGAAGCAAAAGAAATTCACAAAATTAGAGAAACTTACAGCAATGTTACAGAAAGAAGAAAATAAATATATAAAGAAGATAGAAGGAAAAAGAGGAACTAGCTAGATCTATTGCCATCCTATTTATCAGACTTCTCTTCATCGCCAGATTTCTCCCTTTCATCATTATCATCACTATCTTCATTCTTATCAGATTCTTCTCCTCCACCATATTTTTCTCCTTCGTCATTATCATTATTATTTTCATCCTCGTCAGAATCCTCAGCTTTGCTATCAGAGATGTTAAGATTTGGGATTATTGCGGGGATTTCCTTTGCAAGATCATGATATATATAAGGAGAAATTTCATGATCATTGCAGACCAACTTAACGGAATCATTACGAACAACAATGAGAGATCTATTGAAATTCGCGGTGGTAATGTCAAACTACTCTTTCAATCGTGAATATTTATTATTGCGAGCAGCAAGAGTATTCGCGAGCTGATTCTTCTCATTTTCAAGTTCCCCAATTCTTTCAAGATATCTTTTTTCAGCTCCTGCGAGAATATATGACAACAAGTTGGAAATTTTGTAAAGAAGAGTAATAATAAACAGGAAACTAGCGAGAAGAAGAACAACAAAAAACCTTATCTTTCAGAAATCATATTCCTAATTAAAGCCGCTTGTTCAACTTGAAGGCTAACATTTACACCTAAGTCATTCCTGGCATTATCAAGAACCTTCGCATCCCAAGCAAACTCATCATCGCTATTAATAAGGAGACGAGATCGAACTTGAGTCTCCCTCGCAAGAAGATATTCATTCTCGCGGATAAGTTTATGAAAGTATGCTAGGGTCTTGGATCCCTTTTTGATGGCAAGATCTTTCTCGTCAATAAGATCGCTATTCTTCTGTCTTAATCTATCTATTTCTTTCTTCGAATCAAGATAAAAGCGCTTATATTTGTCAGTCAAACCTAAATTGAATCTGTGTTCAATTTTTAAAAGATTAAGTTTGGATTTAAGTTCATCTATGGAGAGGGATTTAACTTTATCATCTGAGAAATTACTTAAAGAATTATTAAGACAAGCAAGAAGAGTGTTATCATCTACAGGTTCAGGGAAAGACTGAAAGAGTGTAGCCTCGTCAGTAAGACCATAAATATCTGCAAGTTAAAAGTGGTTGCTTGAATAAACCGAGATAGAGTAAAAAGAATTAAGAGAGAAGGAGAAATCAGTCATACCATAGAATTGTTGGTTAGCTCTATCAAGATCAGAGATCTTTTTCTTATCAACTGAAGCTTCAGTCTCCAGCTGTTTATTCTTCTTGCGAAGCTCAACAACTTCAGATTCTAATTTTTCTTTATCTTGGCAAAGTTTGGCAGCCTTCTTTTCAGAGTTGGCACGTCTTGTATCTAAATCAGAAGCAACAGCGAAAGAAGCTCTTCCAACCTACGAGAGAATAATATAAATTAAAATCTAGCGACAGAGTAAATACATAAAAAAATTAAAGAAATGAAAACATACCAAGGTACCAAGAGAATTTAAGAGACTGGGAGTCAGTGATCTTGAAATTCCTTGAAGAGAATCGTTGCCCACTAGTATGGGAGCATCGCAGACTTTGGAGAGAGCTTGGGATGTCTTGTTAATGACTTCATCTTCATCATTGCAAGTTATACTGTGGGAAATATCGCTAAAAATTCTGGATAAGTGAGTCATTGAAGAATCAGAATCAGAAGAATTTTTTATTGAAGGAAAGCCGCTAACATTAAAATCCTCGTCATTATTATCCTTATCAAGAACAACACTTGGATTATCTGGAATTGGTTGAGGAATTGAATAGGAAGAAGGTTGAGTTTTCCTTCTCTTTAGTGGAGGATCGCTAGATTCTTCATTGCGAGGGGCAGAAGGCTTTCCCCTGGAAGGAGCAGTAGATTTCTCCTTTGAAGATTTCCTAGATTTCTCTTTTGAAGATTTCTCCTTGGTTTTTGCGGGTATTAATGGTTCTAACTCTTCGAATTCCTGCGAGCACAGATGAAGATAAGAAATAGGGGAAACAATATATTGTTAAAATTTATGAAGAGATATTTCTTACTTCATCAATGAAATATTTCAGAGCCAAGAAAGTGATAGGCTTCCTAAGAGTTTGGTAGTTGAGCTTCATTCTTTCAATCTGAGAAAGATCAAAATAATTAACGAGAATATAAAAACGCGAGGAAAATAATGAATAATAATATGAAAATTCAGAGAGATTAGTACCTCTTTAGTTCTCTCGGGCCAATTAAAAACCCAAGGTTGATATTCTGAAAGATCCGCGGGTAATTCGCGAGAGCCAGAAATATAAGAACCTTCAAGACATAACGGGAAGATAAACAATTTATCATCGCTGGAGTGGCGAGGGCCTTGATTGGTAGGTGTATGCCAATCAATTTCTAACATAAGAGCCTCATCTTCAGCGGTCTTTTCTTTCTTCAAGTGGGGATTATTTTATAATTTTTGAAGAAATTCTCCACAGTATAATTTGCAGGGACAATAGGAATATCTTTGAATTGAGGATTCTTTGGAGATTCAGGATAGCAAGTTCCTTTATTAGCACCGCGAGAAGCATATTCAAGCAGCAATCTGATACAATCTCCACCTAGTTGATATATCGCTCGCGAGAACCTCACATCAGATATTTGATAAAATAAGGGAAGTTCTGGATCATAGAGAGGAATGGGAAGACCTGCCTCAAGTTGGCCTAACGATACAATAATTTTCTCGCGAGAACATAGATCATCGGTGAATAACTTAAGAGAGAGTTCAGATCTAGGATCTTGATTTGGAATTGTAGACAAGGTAAAACCTTTATTTTTGAGATTTTCTCGCATCTCATTAAAAGCAGTCAAGTTTTTAGCACCAGCAACAACTATTTTTGAGTATGGGAATGAAAGAAAAAGTTGAAAGATAAGAAAGAAATCACAGCGATAACAGAAGCGCAATTCGCGGAAGAACAGTAAATTTGCAGAGAGGTTATGGAGAGAGAGAAGAAGAAAGTAAAAGAGAAAAATAAAGGAATGAGAGAAGTATTTATAGAAGAAGAAATTTCTCGAAAAATATGAAGGCAATTAATGCAAAGAAAAGACGTGGTTGGTCAGATCGCAGCGGTTAGAAGGGACGTGTCAAAAATTTATTAGAAGAAAGAATACGTGAAAACAGCTGGCGAAGGACACAGAAACGTGTCAGAACAGAAAATTCTGAAAAGATAGGCAGTTATGGCGTTCTAAAAGATTCTCATGATCTTATCTTCTTCGCCGAAAAGACATGAGAAGAGGCAAGATGTAGGACCAGAATATTGCTACAACACTATTTCTGCGATATTAACAACACTTTTTCGAGCATCACAGAAGATTCTTTAACGACATTTCACGAGCGTCACAGAAGAATCCAAAAGAAGCTGACGATAGAAGATATACAAAGAGAGTATGTTTATCCCGCGATGGTTATCAATTTTGCGAGAGAGAATATTATAACAATCGCGATAAGATCGCAAAATATATCCTAAAAAGAAGGAAAACTTAGCTGTCATCCACTATGTAAAGCCCTATATAAAGGGTTCGTTAGATTCAGAAAAGGATGATGTTTTTTGGAGAGTTGATACGGTTTTGAGGAGAGAGAAACTCTGGAAAGAAATTTGTATTTCTGAGTTCTTATGTCTTTTGTAAAGAATTCAAAAGTTAGAATAATAAAAAGTGTCGTAATTCATTCTCAAACTTAATTCAATTTCTGTAGATTCTTATCAGGGGTGTAGTGTAGGAATTCCTGCAACTACAGGCAAAATCCTCCTCAATATCATCCAAATGAAAGCTAAGGACAGTATCCTCAATGTCCTCCATATCCTCGTCACGTGGTGCTCCACTAGCAGACTTAGGATCCTCTTCCAAAGCATCAAGATCAATAACGGTCTTAAGCTTACCCTTCCTCTGAGAAGACTATGAAGAAACACATGCATCAGCTAAGGATCAGGGGCAAGACACTAAGGAACCTACAAACACAAAGGTATGATAATAATCCGTACCTCCGCAAGTGTTTCAGCCAAAGCTTTCCTCTTACTAGTCCTTACGGCTACGGAATTTCCAGCAGAGCCCGAAGCATCCCCAGCAGAAGAAGCAGGAGCGGACTGCGAAGCAAAATTATTATAAAAGCAGCCAAAGAGGCATAAGCAGATAAAGAGGTCGAAGCAGATAAAGATGTCTAAGCAGACAAATCTTCCACAGTAAGCGAAGATATCAAAGGAAAAGAAGATATTAAACTAAACAAAGATATTACATGCAAAGGTACCTCATGAGAAGCAGCAGGATTAAAGACCCAAGCCTGATATCCGTCATACTTCTCAGGCAAAGAACGAGATGAATGAGGTATATAAGGGTCCGCGGTGGTGAAACCATAGGCCCAAGGACTAACTATACGAATAGGAGTACGAGACCAGCGATCATTATGATCAAGGAGAATGCGGTCATTCTTCGGCAAAGATAGCCTAGCAGAGTAGGGGACGGTAGTCAAACCAGTCTTGTCGATCTCCTCCAATAAACGAAGGCTGTTACCCTCCATGATCTTACTATAAGTAACATGAATACGAAGAGGACCAACATTCCAAGGAAGAAGATTAGTCTTCTGAATCGCATCAGCATACATAGCATTGAAGTTGGCGGGGGTGTAATCCTCACGCTTAGAACTTCCTTCAGCAAAAGGGTCATAAGACTCCATGGTTGTCTTACCATTGCTAAGATACCAGCTCTCACGGAGGGCACTCCAGAAATTTCCAGTATATTGCATAACTCCTCTAACTTGAGTCTTGTTTGCTGGATCATCCCTCGAAGACAAGACATCATAGTAGAAGGAGTCCTTTATACTAAACAGGGGGAGGAGCATACATGTGGCTAACTGGTCAACGCTAATAAGAAGGTTATTCTCATCATAAAGAAATTCTCGGATGAGAGTCTTTGTAAGAACGTCAGGGCCATTAACGAAGGATACCCCAAACTTGTGAAGACGAAAAGACTCAGTGATCTCAACAATAGACCAATGAGTGTAGCTACCCTTATCACAAAGTTGGAGCCTAGACAGCTGATAATGAGGAGAAAGAACATCCCCAGCAGCAGCATCTTCGTCAACCTCAGGGACCGCAACCTCCTCAGCAACCGCAGATATCTCAGCTCCAGCAGGAACCTCAGAATCCTCAGGAGGAGGGGAAGGCATAGCATCCAGATGATCTATCCGTGGATGGGGATCCGTTGACGAAGATATCTTCGGAACCTTATGCGTAGGCTTCTTTGGAAGTATCATAATACCTGACACCAGCAGAAATATTTTCTTCATCAACAAGGGCAGAAGAAATTTACGGTTCATCCAGAAACAGAACAGGGTCAAAAACTAAAGTACTTTGGGCATGGGTTTCACTAAAACAACCAAGGGAAACATTTTGATTATGATATGATGAAAGAATAAGCATCATACACCACGGGAATCAAGATTTCGAGCATACAATGATCATGGCGAAAACATTATCGAGGATCAAAATGAAACAAAACCCATGTTTCAACACAGTGCAAGCAATAAAAACGAGAGTTACAATTCTCACATGCAAGGGAATAATATCAACATCATCAAAATATCCTAATCGAAGCAGGGGACATATAACCAAATATGGAAAGAAGACGAATAGTACTTACTTGTGTCATGAAGCCAAAAACGCTTGAGGAATCAAAGAAGCAGTTAGCGGCAGAAGAATAATTTCAGAGAAGAATAGGGAGAATGACAGTTCGAAGGAAAAGAATGACAAGTTAAGGAAAATTCCTTCTTTTTATTCTCCTCTTATAGGCGGCTGAAGAATCCAAAGATTTGAAGGGCCCGAAATTCAAGGGGAAGTTATTGCATGAAAGGACATGTAGGGATCACCCAAGCGGTACGTACAAAAATGGCGGTGTAATGAAAGTTTTCTTCCACTTCAACCGAATGGTCGAATATGAAAAAAAAGGGGCAAACTGTGAATACCAATATTCTTAGGAGCACATGTCACGATCTTAGTGGCCGCAAAATAACCGAACTGTATAGTCTTCGCTGTACAGGGAAACCTAAGTAACAGAGAATACCTCTGTAGATATACTTTATCTTGCCCCGATAAAGAATACCTCGACGGTGTGGATGGGAATAGTACAAGTCTAGTCTACAAGGTGCAGCTGGAGAGGGGACAGAGTTAGATGATGCATCTAATCAGCATTAAATGCACAAAACTCTTATCTACACGCATGAGTCAAGGCACGTGAAGAGAAGAGGCGTGGAAAGACCTTATTGTCTAACACAGGCGGTGAACGAAGGTACAACATATACTGAGGTTGGGTAGTTCCCGAAGGAACGTGGGATAGCTGAGATGGCATGATTTTACTGGATAAGGTATGCGGAGAATGAAGGTACCACTGACACCAAAAGTATATCAGCAGACGATGGACCCAGAGGCAGCAAAGATATACCAGGAGCAGAAGGGGCTATAAATACTAAGCCTCACTAACAAACTTGGGAGGGAATTCAATACCTAGAAGGATAAGAAGATCTAGTCTTAAACTTATACCTCTTTAATATTTAGAACTTAAGTAAACTATTACAACTTGAGTTCTCTCTATTACGTTGGGAAGCATTTAAGATCTTTGTAACCACTACAACTCAATACAAAATAATCACTCATTTCACCGTGGACGTAGATGAATGTCGAAACACGTTATCTCTTGTGTCTCATGATAACTTAAATGCTTTTACATTATCTTTATGTTTTTTGTTAATATTGAGACCTCACACATCTTTTATTACTTATTATTATCAGTTCAACCGAGGTATTGATACTACTTAGCATCAGATCCTTTGAGTTGTTTATATTTACGTAGACTATGGGAGAATAAGTAGTCACACATAAAGCACTTTCAAGTGTAGACAATGCAAATGAAGACCCTCTTCTTCCCAAAGATACTACCAAACAACGGAGAAGACCCTCCATTTGATTCCGCTGCATGGAAGATTACAAAACAAATTAATAAAAAAAAACATTATGTCGTGGCTTTGGATAATCAAAAGTTGTAATCAATTTATGAGAACTTAACAAACAATACGAATTAGGTCAAGTTGTACTTGATAATGGTGGAGAATTGAGAAGTTAGAAGCAGCTGTTGTCCTGAAATAAAAACAAAAACAAATCTGTCGATCCTTGAATCTGGAAAATCAATTTTTAATCTAAGAAGATAAAGAACAATAATTAACAAGTTAAAAATTGAACATAAACATATTGATAGATCAATTGATTATAGTGGAGGACATGTTGGTTCGGCGACGGAAGAGTTGGTGGTGATGGTAGTTGCAGACGTTGAAGGGAAGAAGAGAAAGAAGAAGAAATAAAACCTTGATCTGATCTAAAAGAAGGAGGGATGAATATGGAAAGGATAAAAAAGTTAGTGGACCCGTGATGGGCATATAGATAAAGAAGGACATACTTATTATGTGATAAGGATATTTGTAAAGTCCATCAAAAGTAGGGACAAATATTCAATTACCACTAACAACTATATAACGTCCTATGAGAATGTTTCAATGATTGAAATGAGAGTTTAGACTATATAACCATTAGAGGATATAAGCATTGTTATGGAAACACATATATGTATAAGTCCTTATTCCTTGAACCGAAGTTTGGGAACTTTGTTGATCAAGAGAACCAGAGTAGTGCGTGAGCTAACTCTGCGAACTCAGTCCGCGAACTGGCGGAAGTTCTCGACCCAAATAAAAAAGAAGGGGTCTAACAACCACACCCAATATTTCAATTACCAATCTGTATGGACAAACTCCGAGTTACTTTCTAGAGAATCAACTAGATAGTCAAAATCAATTAATAGAAAATATCTCAAGGAGTTATTATCTCAATCTTTCAATTTGATCTTTACTCAAGCAAATAGAATCTGCGAGTCTTTATCAAAGAGATAACTTAGATGGTACCAACGACTAATATCCAAGTCTCAATCAATTTAAATCAACCACCAAAAGGTCGGATATTCTAATTGATTGAACAATGCACAACATGTATTATTTCAATTATATAACAAAATATAATATGAAAAAGAAATAACACAGACACCATAATTTTGTTAACGAGGAAACTGCAAATGCAGAATAACCCCGTGACCTAGTCCATATTAAACATACACTGTATTAATCCGCTACAAACACTAGCCTACTCCAAGATAACTTCGGTCTGGACTGTAGTTGAACCCTAATCAATCTCACACTGATCCAAGGTACAGTTATGCTCCTACGCCTCTGATCCTAGCAGGATACTGTGCACTTGATTCCCTTAGCTGATCTCACCCACAACCAAGAGTTTCTACGACCCAAAGTCGAAGACTTTAATAAACAAATCTGTATCAAACAGAAAATTCTACAATAATAGATAAATCCGTCTCCCACGAATAAACCTACAAGTTTTTGTTCCGTATTTTGATAAATCAAGGTGAACATGAACTAATTGATAAAACCAGACTTATATTCTAGAAGAACATCTCATCTTTATCAATCACCTCACAATAGTCTTAATCGACGCAGCGAAAAAAGATATTGTGGAATGACAAACGATGAGACGAAGTGTTTGTGACTACTTTTATATCTTGCCTATCGGAGATAAAAATCTCAAGCCAATTATTATAATTGTACTCGTACGATAGAAACAGCAAGATCAGATTACACAACTACAAGAAAAGTAGTATTAATCTGGCTTTACAATCCCAATGAAGTCTTTAAGTCGTTAACCTGGTTTTAGAAGAAGAAAACCAAAGGTTAAAGGATAATCGACTCTAGCTTAGAAAACTAGTATCCTACATAATATGTGGGGATTAGGTTTCCCAGTTGTTAGAGTTCTCCCTTATATAGTCTCTCAAATCAAGGTTTGCAATCAATGTTAGCTTACTAAAAAAGCATTCAATATTCACCGTTAGATGAAAACCTGATTAGATTCTAGCTAATATTTATCAACCGTTAGATCTAAAACATAGCTTGTTACACACACATGAAATGCACGTTTGTAGGCTTGTGAAAACAAATTTCGCAAACTTTGGTAAGGACTTATACATATATGTGTTTCCACAAAAATGCTTATATCCTCCAATGGTTATAATGTCTAAACTCTCATTTCAATCATTGAAACATTCTCATAGGGTGTTTTATAGTTGTTATTCACAAACTATGTTTCATCAGAGCGATTTCCAAAATGATTGAAACATAACATGACTTTCTTCACTAGGTAAAGATGAACTTGGCCTAAGCGAAAGCTTTACCAACACATATTTTGAGAAATAGATAAGCGAGATATACTCAGCTCGAAATACCTCATGTGATATAATCTTAGTCCATATAGTAATACGACTTTTGTCTCAAGATAGGAGATAGAGTATATAGACTTTTGAGTGATAGATAAGTTCAAGTCTCCACATACCTTTTAGTCGATGAAGATACACTGGTTCCTTGAGTAGTCCCTCGTATTATATGATGATTGCCATGGAGTTCTTGAGCTCAACTACACTTTCTATCCTAGTTCGATACCTTAGCTATAATAGACTAGAAATCAAGACTTTATAGTTTTGATCACTAACATTGACAAATATGCTTGAGATAAAAACACATGCGAGTTCGACCGAGCAGTGCTCTAACAATCTCCCCCTTTGTCAATTTTAGTGGCAAAACTATTAATACATATGGAATACAAAAAATATATAAATAAACTTTGTAGCTCCTATTCAACATTACTCGAAATCTTTGTCACTTCCAAGTACTCCAATGATCCCAAAGGTTGTAAGTTTAGCATCATCGTTGTTGAAAATACATAGCTTTAACAACGAGAAAACAAGAGTTCCCTCTCATTGTTATACAGTGTCATAGTATCATTACACATCGTCAAAGTCCAATTGCATCACAACTTTCACAACAATATTATGGTGATACGTCACTCCGCCTTAGTCAATACTCCATCCCACATGAAAACCACTCCCCCTTACATAATGATCCGAAAACCATATGTATTTGTAGTGTGAACGACATATTAATTTTCCCCATTTTTGTCAATAAAATTGGCAAAGGTACAAGAACGGGATCCTAATGAAATTTCCGTAAGAGACGGTTTATGACCAAAGGTAAATGTATATCATCTTGTTTAGATGAAATCATAAAGCCGAAGCTAAATGCATTCATCAAGGAGTTTATAAAGATACAAGATAACCCCTATAATATTCCACAACCGCACTCCCCACAAAGATTTGGCAATTAAGCTCAAGTTCAAAAGAACTCTCCTCCATAAAATATCATTCCCAAGGGAACAACAAGAGCGAACTTAATTTCAAAAGAAAAGAAGGATTTATTTGGAATCAACAAATCACGTACAAGTATGAATTTGGAATCCAAAAAGAATATTCAATCAAATTAACCGTAAGCGAACCTAAGAGTAATTTAACTAAATATGCTCAACACAAGTAAACTTATGGAGACTTAATAACTCGATCATATTAATCACAAGAGAACCCATAATTAATCTAACCGGAATACACAACTAAACTAACCACAAAAGTAATCAATTTAATCATTTATACTCACATAAGAAAATCTATGGAGTGATGACTAAGTTAATCATAAAAACAACCAACCCAGTCGAAAATGCTCAAACATAAGACAAACTTACGGAGTCATAACTAAATAATCACGCAAGATGATTAATTTAGTTCAATATACTCAACGTAAAGTACCTTACGGAACATAACTAAGCTAATCACAAAAATAATCAACTCGGTTGTCTAGTGCTCGACATAAGACACAATACTGAGTCTCACAGTAATACATGAAAAATGGATTAGGGAAGATCAATTACTGCAGAATACACATGGATTCATTCTATGTTTCCATCACCATTTGCACAATGACATAAAATAGACATAATCCTTGAATCACAAAAGATTTTAACCTATATTACATCAATAATTGACAATATAGGCTTAACTTTTGTGTTTGTAAAAAGTCTATTCATTCTTTTATCAATACTTGCATATCAATTCACGAAAGACTTTACTTTTGAAAAAGTATGGGACAATCAAGTTCACGGACGTAAATATATATATATATATATCCTATAACAATATTGCAATATATAAAACCATAAAGATTAATACTGCAAAAATCATCTTCCAAACATGTTTAGAATTTAAACCAATAAATCTAAAAACAAGAAGATGAAAACTTTGGACATAGCTATGTGTAATCACCATAATGGCTATTCCAAACACTAGTTATTCTTCTAAACAAAACAAGAAAGAGAAGAATTACTAGGCAAACAAATTTATATATAACATTTCACTTACTTTGCATACTCTTATCATATTCTCTGTATTCATCAAGCTCATCTTCGATCAGATCAATTCTAGATTCTAGATTCTCCATCTTTTCTTCAAGTCTCTTGAAAGAAGTTTCCAATTCTATTTTCATGGCTTGAACTTGTTCGAAGACTAGATTCATGTTTAAGGAGAGCTTATCAAATTGAGAAACAGAGATGTTCCCATGCAGAGAGGAATCGTGAGAATCAGGGATCACAAAATTATCAGAAGAATCAAATAATGTCTTTTTTGATGGGAAGAGAACGGTCCACACTTCATTATCTTTTCTTGAAAGACTTGAAGAGGACATGATAGAAGAGATAGATAAAATGTTTAACGAGGAAAAACTTTAATTTTAAAGGAAAATGAGGATAGGAGATAAATATCCAAACTAACCTTTGACCAAAACCCTAACAGAAAAAAGATTATCCTCAGAAAAGGGATCTTAAAAAAATAACAGAAACATCACAACCTTCTTGAAGATTATTATTTTTTGTCTAAGAGGGATAAACAAAAAATCACAATACAATATTACAAACTGTAAATATTCCAATTCTCTCCAGGACTGAGTAACTTCTTTTGAGGGGATAAAGGATTTATAATTCATTTCTGTCTTGTTTTTATGAAGGAAGAGTTATGAACATCATCCTTTCTTTCCTTTAGCATAGATTTGACCACCTTGATTGTTGTTTTTTGAAAACTATGCATTCTTTTGGAAATCTCTTTTACAAAGGCCGAGGGTTTGGTATGAGATTTCTTTTTCTTCTTCTGCAAATAACCTTTTGTAAAAGAGAGTTTTTCCTGTTTCTTAGTGTCCCAAATTTTTATATGAACCTGATAATCACAAGTAGAATCCGCAAGGTTAGGTACGATCTTGTGATTCTCTATACTATCCTTAATGTCAGAGTGACTTAAGAAAGGTATAAAATCAAGGGAATTTTGCTGACAACTTTTTAACGATAAAATCAAAAAGTTTTGAGAATCATGATTGCAAGTCATCTCCATTTTTAACTTAGACATATCATTTTCCAGATTTTCAATCCTTTTAATTATGACTTCCTTATCTAGTTGAAGGACCTCTGAGGAAGTAAGATTGTTTATCATGGACTGAGCAAGACTGTTAGGAGGAGATTCATGATTATCAGCAAACAGATTGAGTGAACTCTCATAGATATCATCCTCAGGACAATAGTCAAGAGTAGCCATCCATGCTTTAGTTAACTCACTCACTTCCATATTTGGATATTTAGAAGTATCATGAACACTTCTATAACACTTGAAGCAGGAATTATTAACATAGTTTTTCTGAACCTTTTTATTAATTGACTACCTTTTCTTTTGAGACTTTCTTTTACTCTGTCTAAGAGATTTCTTAAGTTGTTGTATAAACAATGACAAGGTCGAATTAAAGAAATTCTCATCTCTTTTATCAAACGATTTGGGATGTCGAGACTTATGACCAGGTGCTGCAACATGGTTGCTAGACAGATGATGTTTCTCTCTTTGTTCCAGTTCAAGATCGAAAATTTTCAACTTTCCGACTAGAGAATTTCTGGAAAGTGTATCAAGGTTATTTCCCTTAATGATGGCATGCTTCTTAGAATCGTATCTTGATGGCAGCGATCTGAGAATTTTCATCACAATGTCCTTTTCAGGAATAGTCTTACCCAATTGTTGATGGTGGATTTTAGTTCAGGGCTAAAATTGTAAAACCAAATAAATATATGCTGACATCCTGTAAGGGATAAATCCGTTAATGAAGTGATGAGTACTTCTTCACTTTACTAATTCACCTAGAATAGAGCATGTGGAAACAATCTCAGTATTCTATGAATTAAATACACGAAATTCATCCAGGTTGGAGCATGTAGCAATAATCCCATACACCTTGTGAATTTACAACATTATTGATTAATGCATGGCCAGCCTTGTATTTATTGTACTTCTCCACTCTCATTATTTGTGCGGCATGACGACTGAGTGTTGCTCTCAGCAGACCAACACGAATCTCCAAGCATTAATAAGGAGACATGTGCGAAATACACGTACAAGCTGAAACTCTCGGTGTTATACTAGCCCGATTGAGTAAAGCCTCACGGAAGGTTATACTAGCCCCGTTGAGCGTCTCTCACGGCGGGTTATATTAGCCCCATTGAGTATAAAAAATACTAGCCATGATAGTCATGAAAAGCTGTTCGGCAAATACAAGCTTAAAAAATAGATCTCAACCGTCCAACTTCGCAGGAATAGTTGGACGGCCTAGATCGCACGCGAGACCGAGTAGCATGCATGCACATGCTCACCGCCAGCCTACCTTCCTCCTGGATTGATTGGTTTCCCCAAGAGGGCCGTAGAAACCACAAAACCGTTAGAGAGAAGTGGCGGACCCACAAACCCTAAAATTAGGGTTTGCTAAACAAGTTGCGACCAAGAAACTTGCAACCGGCGTACACGAACGGTTTGGTGTCCCAACCACCGGCCGGTAGTACCAACGTTCTCACCATGGGCTTAGATACACATCCAATCAATCGGACATTGAAGATTGCATCCATCCGTCTCGAAATTTTTGCCCAAAAGTAGCATGCGAGATCCCTTTTAATCTAAGCCATCCGTCATCGCAGGCGTGTTTGGATGGCTTAGATCGCGCCTATGGTCGCAAACCAAGCATGAACATGCTCGCCACCAACCCACCTCCCTGCTGGTGCAAACGGATTCTTTATGGGAGTCACAGACGTTGAGTTACGGTGGCGCAAAGGAAGCAGGCCCGCAAACCCTAAAACTAGGGTTTGCCGAAAGTTGCGACCACGCAACTTGGAACCACCGTACATGAACGGTTTGGAGGCGTCGTCACCAACTGATGGAACCTACATGACCAACGTGGGCCCACCTTCATGGTGAACCAATCGGCTGGTGCACATGGTTGCTGTACGTCTCGATTTGCATTCCCAAAGATGGCATGTAAGGCCACTTCTAATCTCGGCCATCCATCATCACAAGATAGAACGGGCGACCCAGATCTCTCCAATGAGATTCAACTCTACATGGGCGTGTAGATTGGCGTCCTGCCTGCCTGCAGGACCAATCGGTCCTCCCTTGCACGCCTCCGAAGGCATAAAACCGTTAGGGTGAAAAAGGAAGCTCGCAAGCCTTCCAAACCCTAATCCAACTGTTATCTCTCCATCAATCTCGTCCGTCCAAGTTCGCATGCTTGGATGAATAGCCTAGGAAGGGAGTTAGGTGGAAAACAAGGTATCACCGTGATCACCATCATCCACACTTCCCCATGGCATAATCGGCCAAGATAGGTCCCGCTCATGCGGCCTGCGAACAACTCCTGAACATAGCTAGTTGAGTCACTTCAACTTGCAATCTTTTCATCAAAGTTGTGCAGGCTTCAAGCATGTTAAGCATATTTAATGCACCGCATGCATACAATATGCGCCTACAAACAACTTGATTATTTTACCTAGCACCTTGTTCTACATTATGTGGGTCCCATGACTCACTCGAGACGTTAATCACGTCACAACTGGGGGATACAAACTGGGGTATTGGTCTGGCGGTTTACAACGTGTAGCGTGCAACATGCCATCACAAGATCGTTTCAGGGAAACATGGGCGGTTAGCGATGATAGGAGAAGTGGGCAAGCAACCGTGTGACACTAACACACAACTCCACTTCCTCCACTTTCCCACGAGAGACGTGATGAAGGCTTATCGACTTGTATAAATAGGTTCTCCTCCATATTTCCAACAACACAGAAAAACCAAGTGTTAATACCATCGTATTCAACACCCAGAGCCTGCCTGCAACATTTGCTAGCCTGCTCAACCTTCTGTTAACAAGTCACCAAATAGCCTTCATCTTCATACTCTCAACACCTTCTTCGCTTACCTCCCTATGATCAACCTCACATCCTTCACCTGTGACCGAAATAAATATGGAACGACCGTGTCTTCGGTTTAGGCCAGAATTGTACAGATTATCTCTCGAATCAAAAGTGCTCATCGTGCAGCACATTTGTTGAAGGTTTAAATTCACTTCTCATCCACACACACCCAAAATTACCTAAACCTGCAGAAGTAGTTTTCTCCCACATACAATTGGCGACCACAGTGGGAGGATTAATCTCTCGGTTGTGAAGACAATTCCTTCAATACCAATTCAATTTCTCTGATTTCAAAATGGTGGATCTTAGGTCTGGATCAGCAACCAATCCTGACGGGACTAGCGCCGACAGAACTCCTGGTGTTGATATCCCAATTAGTGGTGTTACCGTACAGCCTTTCAGTGCAATCAATGTATCTCGTGGAATTAATTCCTTTACTACCAAAGACCAATGGAGCAGGAGGAGATATTCCATTGGGCGCGACACCTCCTATCACAAGAACCAAAGCAGCCGCAAATCCCAGTATCTCCTCAAGTGTAACGCCTCCAGTGGTCACCAGGGCAACAACTTCCACCCCTTCATCAGGACGAGGAACTGGAGGATCAAGGGGAGGACCATCTCCCATTACCGTCGCAGATTTGATGGAGAGGAAGGAAGTCCTTGCTAAGACTCAAACGGATATGGTTGCAACTCAGAAAGAGGTACTCACTTTTCTTAATATATTAACTGATCAATTGCCAGAAGAGCCTCGATAGCCCCTGGAGCTAACATGGAGCGCGTTCAACGTACCCAGAGAAGGTACTTCAACGACGCAGGCCTACATGGACCTAATAAAAGAAGCAACATCAGATATGGGCGGTCTTATCATGGAGACTCCTATACTGGGAACTGGTCCTCACAATGATCATCCTCATTTCGAAAACTTTACTACGAACCAGAGACCAATGGAGCAGGAAGTGTCATCTCTAGTGGAAAGCTTGTGTAAACTCTTACATCTCTCGATGAATCAGCAGGCGGAGACGTTTGCTACAATTAATCAGATAGATCTGAATATGCACCTCACTCCTTCACGTCAAGGAGTCTTAACCGCATCATAAGCATATGTAAATGATGTTACATTTACAGTGGACGACATGATGACGGAGTAAGGTGACAACTGGCCCCTACATGTTGCTGCACGCATCAAGGGCTCAGAGTTCAGGAAGGCCCTCATCGACACAAGATCGTCTTCGAATATGATTACCCTCAAGGCTCTCAGGACATCCAAGATTCGTCCCTGCAAGATAATACGGAAGCCTACCACAATGACGGACTTCGAAGGAAACCAGATCAGCACATACGGGTTTTCCTTCAACATATCATCGAGTGCTAATACCATCTTTGGATAAAGAAGTTGTCTGTATTCCTACATCACTGTATCATTACGCATCGATGTATGAAGTGGAGTTATTCGAACCAAGAGAAGATCCGCGGGAAGAACCATACAAAGTTCATTGCATCCCACTCCCTATGTGGATGTCAATCCAGGAGGAGGACCGAATTGTATCATTAAGGGTTATTCCTCCCAATGCATATTCTCTGACAAGGAGTTATTCTTCATCTAGTGAAGCAGCGAACCATGTTCACACCAAGAGAGAGACTGATGCACGTTCTCCCCTCCCAGTGGAATACTGCAACAACAACAAACCACAAGAACAAGTGCTAGATGCTCCACAACATCTGCAAGACGACACCAACCCGACAACTGATGAGCTCGAAGATGAGGAATCTCCTAGGCCTATCTCCATCAGCTCTACGTTGTGTAGGTATTCATACAATCTCTGGTCCAAGATGGTCATACAATCTCTGAGGCAATTCAGACGTGAGATCAGGTGTTGCAGACACTAAAACAAATATTACCCTAGGGATAACTCTCCTCTGCCTAACATCGACATGCTAGTAGGTGCCACCAGCGGACACGGCATGTTCTACTTCATGGATGGTTATAGCGGCTACAACCAGATAAGGATGTATGAGCATGACGCAAGTAAGATAGCTCAGAAATTTTTAGTATATTGTACTGCCATTGGGTTAAAAGAATTCTGGTACAACATATCAACGCTCTATGGCGGCAATCTTCCACTAGAGTTGATACCTTAAGGGAGAATCCTCAAGAGGATAATGATTTCCACGCGTCATGTCGAACAAAATCGGGTCACTCTATCAGACAATGGTGCTTGTCTACCATGCTATGTTGGAGAATCTGCACTTTTGGTCATCCTCTGGAATTCGTGAAGTTATTGAACACTCATCAACGACAGCATCCACCTTTCTAGAAAGCACCAGGCCTTCCAGTAATGAAGAGCCTCATGATGTTCGTGGAAGCATACATCCCACCAAAAAGAAATACAATATTCAGCCTTCCATAAGCAGTTTAGTTGAAGCAGCAAGAGGAAATCCACCGAGATACAACGTCCTGCACGTCCAACATCACCAACTCCAACTCCAGCACCCTATGCACAACTGCCGCAATGACCAACTGTCGTCACCAACTGATGGAACCTACATGACCAACGTGGGCCCACCTTCATGGTGAACCAATCGGCTGGTGCACATGGTTGCTGTACGTCTCGATTTGCGTTCCCAAAGATGGCATGTAAGGCCACTTCTAATCTCGGCCATCCATCATCACAAGATAGAACGGGCGACCCAGATCTCTCCAATGAGATTCAACTCTACATGGGCGTGTAGATTGGCGTCCTGCCTGCCTGCAGGACCAATCGGTCCTCCCTTGCACGCCTCCGAAGGCATAAAACCGTTAGGGTGAAAAAGGAAGCTCGCAAGCCTTCCAAACCCTAATCCAACTGTTATCTCTCCATCAATCTCGTCCGTCCAAGTTCGCATGCTTGGATGAATAGCCTAGGAAGGGAGTTAGGTGGAAAACAAGGTATCACCGTGATCACCATCATCCACACTTCCCCATGGCATAATCGGCCAAGATAGGTCCCGCTCATGCGGCCTGCGAACAACTCCTGAACATAGCTAGTTGAGTCACTTCAACTTGCAATCTTTTCATCAAAGTTGTGCAGGCTTCAAGCATGTTAAGCATATTTAATGCACCGCATGCATACAATATGCGCCTACAAACAACTTGATTATTTTACCTAGCACCGTTTGCTACCTTATGTGGGTCCCACGACTGACTCGAGACGTTAATCACGTCACAACTGGGGGATACAAACTGGGGTATTGGTCTGGCGGTTTGCAGTGTGCAGCGTGCAACACGCCATCACAAGATCGTGTCAGGGAAACATGGGAGGTTAGCGATGATAGGAGAAGTGGGCAAGCAACCGTGTGACACTAACACACAACTCTACTTCCTCCATCACTCCACTTTCCCACGAGATACGTGATGAAGGCTTATCGACTTGTATAAATAGGTTCTCCTCCCTATTTCCAACAACACAGAAAAACCAAGTGTTAATACCATCGTATTCAACACCCAGAGCATGCCTGCAACATTTGCTAGCCTTCTCAACCTTCTGTTAACAAGTCATCAAATAGCCTTCATCTTCATACTCTCAACACCTTCTTCGCTTCCCTCCCTAAGATCAACCTCACATCCTGCACCTGTAACCGAAACAAATCTGGAACGGTCGTGTCTTCGATTTAGGACAGAATTGTACAGATTATCACTCGAATCAAAAGTGCTCATCGTGCAACACATTTGTTGAAGGTTTAAATTCACTTCTCATCCACACACACCCAAAATTACCTAAACCTGCAGAAATAGTTTTCTCCTACAAACACCAATGCAGAAGATGCATTAACAATTTTAGACACTGTGTGATTAAAATCATCAAATGTTTCTTTTGCTATACGAAGATTTTCCCAATCGGAATTAAGTTTTTGAAGGCTAGATTCCTTCTCACTGGTATTACCTTCAAATTCGGTTGCTAAGATATCCCAAGCTTCTTGCGACTTAGTGCAATTAGACACATAGTGCTGAAAATTTGGGGTAATGGCATTTATGATGGCATTCAAACCGTTGGAGTTTTTCTTAGAAGCAAGAATATCATTAGGGGTGTATTCACCAATATTATTTGGAACGCTTACACCACCAACAGTCTCAACGGGAGCATCATATCCATTAACAAAATATACCCATGATTAAAAATCACGTGCTTGAAGAAAAACTCGCATAAAATTTTTCCACCATAAGTAATTAGAGCCATCAAATACTGGTGGTACGTTTATTGAGATATCACCTCTGTCCATAGAGTCAAAACGTTACAAACACAGACTTGTAAGGTCTTGAACGTGTTTGCCTGCTCTGATACCAATTGAAAAAACGGGGGTCTAACAACCACACCCAATATTTTGATTAGCAATCCGTATGGAAAAACTCCGAGTTACTTTCTAGATAATTAACTAGATAGTCAGACTCAATCAATAGAAAATTTCTCAAGGAGTTATTATCTTAATCTCTCAATTTTATCTTTACTCAAGCAAATAGAATCTGCGAGTCTTTATCAAAGAGAGATAACTTGGATGGTACCAAAGACCAATATCCAAGTCTCAATCAATTTAAATCAACAACCAAAAGGTCGGATATTCAAATTGATTGAACAACGCACAACCTGTATTATTTCAATTATATAACAAAATATAATGCGGAAAAAAAATAACACAGACACCAGAATTTTGTTAACGAGGAAACTTCAAATGCAAAAAAAAACCGGGACCTAGTCCAGATTAAACATACACTGTATTAAGCCATTACAGAGACTAGCCTACTCCAAGCTAACTTCGGTCTGGACTGTAGTTGAACCCCCATCAATCTCACACTGATCCAAGGTATAATTATGCTCCTATACCTCTGATCCCAGCAGGATACTATGCACTTGATTCCCTTAGCTGATCTCACCCACAACCAAGAGTTGCTACGAATCAAAGTCGAAGACTTTAATAAACAAATTTGTATCTAACAAAGAAGTCTACAGTGATAGATAAATCCGTCTCCCACGAATAAATCTAAAAGTTTTGTTCTGTCTTTTTATAAATCAAGGTGAACAAGAGCCAATTGATAAAACCAGGCTTATATTCCCGAAGAACAGCTCATCTTTATCAATCACCTCATAATAGTCTTAATCGACGCAGCGAAAAAAGATATTTTGGAATCACAAATGATGAGACGAAGTGTTCAGACTACTTTTATATCTTGCCTATCGGAGATAGAAATCTCAAGCCAATTATTACAATTATACTCATACGATAGAAACAGCAAGATCAGATCACAAAACTACAAGAAAATTAGTAACGGTCTGGCTGCATAATCCCAATGAAGTCTTTAAGTCGTTAACTTGGTTTTAGAAAAAGAAAACCAAAGATTAAAGGAGAATCAACTCTAGCTTAGCAAACTAGTGTCACACAGAATGTGTGGGGATTAGGTTTCCCAGTTGCTAGAGTTCTCCCTTATATAGTCTCTCAAATCAGGGTTTGCATGTAAGGACCCTCAAGCTCGTCAACGCTATTTGACTGTTCTGGAGATGCTCAAGAGACGATTTAGCCGCTAATAACTAAATTAGTTAATATAGATTTTAAATAATATAAATTAATCTAACAATAATCTAGATACGAAACTAGTATCACTAGATAGATCTCGAAAAGTTATGCGAAATAGAATGCTCACACGCGTCATTCGAATGCCGGACAAAGAAGATTTCATCAAATTTGTGGGAAGGGAAAATAATCTTCTTGCACTTAAACGCCGGATGCCCATATCCAATGATGGGTGCCTTAATATTTGTAGGACCAGAATATCGCTACAACGCTATTCTTGCGATATTAACAACGTTTCTGCGAGCGTCACTACCAATTCTTTAACATCATCTCACGAGCGTTACAGAATACTCAAAAGAAACCGACAATGAAATAAGTAAAAGAAGAATATATTGATCCTACAATGGTCATCATTATTGCGATAGATAATGTTGTAGCAATCGCGATGAGATCGCAGAATAGATCCGAAATACGAGGAAAACTTAGCTGTCATCCATTATGTAAATCCCTATATAAAGGGATCGATAAATCCAGAAAAGGATGATGTGTTTTTGAGAGTTGAAAGAGTCTTAAGGAGAGAGAAACTTCAAGAGAATATTTGTAATCTTGATTTCTTCCAATTCTGTAAACATTTCTGAGATTTGAATAGTAAAGTGTCGTTTAAATCTTTGAAGTTTAATTGATTTCCAATAGATCTCTATAGAATCTTAACAAGGGTGTAGTGTAGGAATTCCTGCAACTACATTTTGGCGCCCGAAATAGGGAATGAATTAACGAAAATCGAAGAAAAAGTGAAAAAGAAGATAAGAATTATTCAAGATTAAGGAAAGTAAATCGGTGAGATAATTGAAGGAAGGATGATCAGAATAAAAAAGGATTGTAGAAAGTTGGAATGTGATATGGTAACAAAAGCAATGGTTGATAGATTTCATGAAAACATTAAGGGGAAGATACATAAACGGGATTTTGAAGGAAGGAAGATTATGACAATGGAGAAGATATCATCATTGAAAGATTGGGAAAAAAAAGAAATCACGTTTACAGCAGCATAAATACCAGAAGAAGATTTAAGTCATACATCTCCATTGGTGGTCACAGTAACCACTATACCAATGAGAAAGGAGAAATCAATAAAATCTGTAGAAGAATGGGCTATGAATAGAACTTTGGTAGACACGGGAAGTTCTGTAGACATGATATTTTATCATACCTTCAAGAAAATGGGATATAAGGATGAAGAAATGTCTCATTCAACATATTATGTTCATGGATTTGGAAAGTCTATAACAAAACCTAAAGGCGAGATAGTGGTACGAATTCCACTAGGAGAAATTGAAACACAAATATCATTATGTGTGGTAGATGTGGAATCGCCGTACAATATGATACTGGGAAGACCGTGGATACATGCAATCAAAGCCGTAGCATCAACATTGCACAAGTGCATTAAATTTCCTATGCCCAGTGGAATCGGAGAAATTAGAGGAGATACGGATTTTGAAAAATTATGTTACCAAATTGAAGTGAAAAATTGTGAAAACCGTCCAAAGTTGCGAAAAGCTCGCAGATAACTGACGAGGGAGTCAAAAAAGGAAGAAGAATTTAAAGCTTACATGATAAGAGAAAAAGAAGGAAAAGGAATACCCAGTGAAATCCCACAAGAAGAAGATGAATTCGCGAGAATTCTGAAAACACCAACACCAATGGGAGAACCTGAAGCCAGTTATGTCGCAGCAGAACCAACAAAGGAAATAAATATTGGGAGTAAAGAAGAGCCTAAAATGCTGAAAATTGGGACTAGAATGGAGGCAGATGAGGAAGAAAGAACTATAAATCTTTTGCGAGAGTATGCAGATATCTTCGCGTGGAGTATGGACGAGATGTCGGGGATAGATCCGTCAATAGCATGTCATAAATTAGAAATCAACAAAAATGTAAGACCATTCAAGCAAAGAATAAGAAAAATCGCAACAACATACCATTCTCAAATAGAGGAAGAACTACAGAAAATGCTTGATGCAGGAATTATAAGGCAAGCAAAGTATCCAGAATGGATTGCAAATATGGTGGTGGTCCCGAAGAAGAATAAAGGGATAAGAATTTGTATTGATTTTACTGATTTAAACAAGGCTTGTCCAAAAGATAGTTTTCCATTGCCATATATCCCACAAATGGTTGAATCAGCAGCGGGAAATGCAAGAATATCATCACTGGATGGATATAAAGGATATAACCAAATTCCTCTCGCTGAAGAAGATCAAGAACATACAACATTTTTTGCTCCAAGAGGGTTGTATTGTTACACAAAGATGCCATTTGGTTTGCGAAATGATGGAGCAACATATCAAAGAATGGTAGAGAAGGTGTTTGCAAAATGGATCCACAAGACACTAGAAGTGTATGTAGATGATATGATGATCAAAAGAAAAAAAAACAGAAAATCATGTACAAGATTTGAAAGAGATTTTCGATCAAATGCGGCAATTCAATATTAAAGTGAATCCTGATAAGTGTACATTTGGAGTAACTTTAGGGAAATTTTTGGGGTAAATTATATCAAAAGAAGGAATACAAGTTGATCCAGAAAAGGTACAAGCAATTCACGATATGCCAACACCCACAACAATAAAAGATGTACAAAAATTGAATGGACTCTTAGCCTCGCTAGGCAGATTCATTTCGCAAACTTCAGATAAGTGCAAACATTTTTTTGACATATTGAAGAAGGGAACAAAATTCAAGTGGACGGATGAATGTGAAAGGGCTTTTAAAGGAATCAAAGAACATTTAGTGAATGTATCTATTTTACGAAAGGCTGAACCAGGAGAAGAATTATTGATCTATCTCGCGACAACCACATACGCGCTAAGTGTAGTATTGTTGCGAGTAGATGAAGTAGTAGAAAAACCAATCTACTATATCAGCAAAACATTCAATTCTGCAGAGAAATTATTCTAAGATTGAGAAGTTAATTCTAGCATTGGTACATGCGACTTTCAAGCTTCGAATTTATTTTCAAGCACATAAAATCAAAGTATTAACAAAGGTACCCATTGAATCAGTAATGAAAAATTCAAAAAGATCAGGCAGGGTTGAGCGATGGAACACACAAGTAGGACACTTTGATATCCAATATGAAATTCTATCTTTGCCAAAAATCCCAAGTCATCGCAGAGTTCTTGGATGAATTTCCTTTGGAGGATGATGAAGCTGTGGAAGAGATGATGGATATAGAAGAGGAATGCGGAGATCCAAAAGAGCTATTAACAGAACCCAACAGATGGGAAATATTAGTGGATGGATCATCAAACGGAGAAGGAAATGGGATTGGAGTTGTTTTCATATCGCCAGAAGGAGAAAAAATAGCTTTTTTATTTAGATTAGAATTTGCATCTACAAACAATGAGACAGAATATAAGGCTGTGATCCATGCTTTAAAATTCGCGATAGAAATGAATTTGGAAAATGCCAGAATTACCAGCGATTCACAATTGGTTATTCGTCAGATAAAAGGAGAATACACAACAAATGAACCATCCCTAAGAAAATACAAAAAACTCGTTGAAGAGTTATCTGCGAGAATTCCAAAAATAAAATGGAGACACATCTCAAGGAAAGATAATAGGCTCGTGGATGCTTTTGATTTCATATCTAGTATGATGACAAATCCATTGGGGAGGTGCATAAAAATTCAAACACTTTCATTTTCATCGATAAACAAAGAAGAAGAAGAAGAAGAAACAGATGTAATGATGGTAGAAGCTGACGAGAGAGAACCCACGAGCAATATCACAGATTGGCGAGCAGATCTTCATGCATACTTGGCGAGAGGAGAAATACCAAGAAATCTATTAGAAGCACATAAGTTGAAAAGTAGGGCAACCAATTATGAGCTAAGAAATGGAGTGTTATATCGCAGATCTTTTAATGGACCATCGCTAAGATGTTTTACGAGATACGAAGGACAAAAAGTATTAAAAATGTTACATAGTGGTGACGCTAGTAATCACAGTGGAGGAAGATCTTTAGCATATAGAACAAAAATGCAGGGTTATTACTGGTCGTATATGCATGAGGATGCAAAGCAACTCGCAAGGCATTGCGAAGATTTCCGGCGATACGGAAAAAATATACATGCACTGAGAGCACCATTATCATATTCAACAAGTGTATGGCCCTTTGGGAAATGGGGGTTAGATATTGTGGGGCCATTTGTACCTGGTTCTGGACAAAGAAGATATCTGATTGTTGCAACAGATTATTTCACAAAATGGGGAGAAGTAAAGGCAGTACAACATATTCGCGATAAAGATATTTTTACATTCATCTTTGAAAATATAATCTGCAGATTTGGGATTCCATCACAATTAGTATCTGATAATGGAAAGCAATTTGAGGAACAAAATATAGAATTGTTACTCAATGCATTTAAGATAAAATGTGGAAAGTCCACTCCTTTATACCCACAAGCAAATGGTCAGGCAGAGGCAACTAATAAAACAATCGCAGATATCTTGTAAAACAAGTTAGAAGGATACCACAGAGCATGGTGCGAGCAAGTACATAATGCAATATGGGATTACAACACAACTAGACGAGAAGCAAATGGAATGTCACTATTTTGTTTGACATATGGGGTAGAAGATGTATTACCAACATAAGTTGTTATACCTACAACAAAAAGAGAAGCATGGGAAAGAAATTTAAGTGCTGGTATGATACTGCATAAGTTGGATAAATTAGAAGAGAAAAGAGAACAAACTCTATAACATATGGAGAATTATCAACGCATATTATCTCGCGAGTATAACAAGCGTGTTAAGAAGCGTGAATTCCAACCTGGTGATTTAGTACTGCGAGAAACGCCTAGTTATTAGCGAGAAAGTGGTGGAAAATTGGTGAGAAAATGGGATGGACCATACATCATTAAAGAGATAATTGGAACATGGGCATACAAACTAATGGATCCTGAAGGAAGAGATGTTGGTCAAAGACTTGATAGACCGTGGAATAGATTATTTCTGAAGAGGTATTATCAATAACATCTTTTGTGCGGTAATAAATATTGGTATGTTATATGATGACACAGATAATAAATTCTTATCTCTCTCTTACAATTGAAAAATCCTTCTGATAACAAAGCGCAACAGTAGCAGCGAGCATCATCGCAAGAATAGCGAATAAAATTTCGCAGAGATTAAAGAATGGGACGAACCTTTATGGCGTGCACCCTAGTTCGCGAATAAAATTTCGTAAAAGGAAAATGTAAGACCTACGAGCGTGTCATAGGAGGGGGTATATCTTGACATGATTCAGGGGTAAGGTTATACCGCTACTGGATCCTGAGTCATGCAGATGTTGGGGTTAAAGAAAACCTATCCGGGAGAGAGATCTTGGATTTCCAACTATATATGGTTATACCCTGGTTGGATGACCGAGAATCTCTTTCAAGAAGTGCAAAGTATGACCAAGGCGCCGAGGTACACGGTTGATCCAAGGGTGCCAAGGGCGTACGAAACTTCCTTGCCATTCTTGGTAAGTCTTGGCTACGATGCACTTGGCCTGAAGAAAATCCCACTTAGGGTGTAGTCTTGTAACTATAAGCCATATAGGCATAAAGGACAAGAGGCTATGAAAATAGCTGGTTGTTGGTAAATCTGGATGGGAGGAGCTAGTCTTGTATGGATGATGTGCCCTCCTTGAAGGGGCAACTAGGGGGAAGATAAGGGCGGCACCCTCCATTAGGGAGCTGATAAGTGTCTTAAGACGGAAATGTCATGGGGCTTTATGATCGCAAGAACATTTAGGCCTATCATATTGTCGCATGACGTAAATTATACAGAGGCAACAAGCCAAAAGTTAAGATGAGATCAATGTATTTTTACATGAAAGTGTAAAGACGTCCTGCGATTTCATCGCAAGACGACAATGTCATAAGGCTAAATTCTTGACAGAGATTTTATACTTATCATATTGCCGCAAAGATTTTTAAAGAACATGGATAATACAATATCAAAGGGTCTTTACATGCAAATGTTAAGAAATCCTGCGATTTTGTCACAGACAGAAATTTTTTGGCAAAATAAGACCTTTAACTAGGAAGGCAAAATAAGACCAAAAGAATAATCTTTACCAATTAACAATTCTATTTTAAGATTGCAGGAAGTATTCATTCATTGCGGAACTATATATAAGAAGGCAAATCCTTCACATTGCAGAATTTTTCACAACATCGCAGCAGTATTCATTGTATCGCAGATATATTCATACTTTCGAGAATATCGCAACAACGCAATTTCCTTAAAGAAGATACAGAAAATGATTCCCCATTTCAAGAAAGATAATGAGAGGCAAGTAAGGGAATAGAGAAGTAAGATTTCATTATTTTCCTTGAAAAATATTCAAAGTAAGCTAAATTGAAAGTTAAATTCTAAGGAGTCTCAAAAATTTACATCGCTTGCAAGAAAGAAGAAGAAAAAGAAAGCAAAGATAAAATTCAAGTTTCAGCGATGGCTTCGCCAGATTTATTCTTCTTGCTCGTCAAATTTATTATTTCTTCCAGAGTTATCAGCTTCTTCAGCATCCTTCAGCATCCTTCTCATCATGAGTCTCTCCTTCTTTTAACCCTTCATCAACATTTGCTTCGCCACCCGCAGCTGCTTCTTTGGGAGGACTTCTTTTTTCTTCTTCTTCACCATCTTCTTGAGTGGTATTTTCTTCATCGTTAGTAAACTCTAAATCTTCTTCCATGGGAAGAGGAATTTCATCATCATCAACCTTTAGAGAAGAAACAGTTATATGAGGGAGAGAATTGGAGAGCAGAATCTCGTTCACAAGAACTTCAGCACTGAGATGGACCTTGCGAAGAAAAATTCTATCACGATTCCTAATCTCTATGTTTTTAAAGTATTCAAGATAGTCAAGTCTTCTTTCTGCTTTGTCGTGGGAATCAAGATAATTGGAAACAAGAGACTTATTTTCTTTGCAAACTTTATCCAATTTAGTGGTCAGATCAGTAATGGTGGAATGAAGATTTATTTCAGATTCTGCGAACAACAAAATAATAAAAGATCAGTTAGACAAAAATTTCACAAGGAATATAACTCAAAATTTTATAAGAAGATCAACAACAGAGGCAGTCAATTGACTACCTTCTTTTTCCGAGGTTAAGTTTTGGATTAATGCAAATAAACAGTTCTCCCATTGATTCATAGCGTCATCGAATTTATCGCCAATCATACCCTTCAGACGAGATTTCATGCTTTCTTCTTTGTTGCGAAGATATGAGTTTTCCTTTGCTAATAAAGAATGAGATTCCTTTAATTGAGAGTATTAGTCTTGAAGTTCGCTGGCTCTTAAACTAAGAGTTAATCTACCCTTGATAATTTTATCATTCTCGGCAGCAGATGATTCAGTTAATTCCTTGAGCTCATTTTTAAGAGAACGAAGAGATTTCTCTTGATTGTTACATATGCTTTAAAGATTACTTAATTGCTGCGAGGAAATCGCCATCAATCTTGAAAATCTATGTTTTTCTTGGGACAAAGTCTTATTTTCATCTGATAAAGATTCCATCGCCAAATTATCCTTAAAAAACAAGTATGAGAGGCGATCAACCTCGCTACTTAATAAATTTTTCATTTGCAATAATTGATTATTCTCATTAGTAAGATTATTTATGTGATCAATTGAATAAGTGTAAAGATTGTCTAGTCTAGTATGTTGATCCATCCAAGAATATCTTTCAACGCAAGCTTCTTCAGCGATAGATTCAAATTTGAGTCTTTCTATGAAACGAGTCCGATGTGAAACTAATATATGAATCAAGAATTTAAGAAAGAATCCTAAGTACATAAAATATAAAAATAAAACAGAAAAACCAAAGAGCAGAGGAAAGAAAAATTTACCTTTCAGCTCGTCGTTTTTTCTGCGAAGGTTCTTGCAATCTAGAGAAGAGTTGCGAAGCATGTGATTCAAAGTATCACACTCAGCAGTTTTAGCTTGAAGGCTTTTCCTCAGAGCTTCAATCTTGTAGTTGCAGGAATTCCCACACTACACCCTATTCAAGATTTTATAAATATTTATGACATAATTTGAAGATTAAGAATATTTTTTCATTAATTTGATCTTAAGGAATTACAGAAATCAAGAACACAGAACACTTGATAAAGATTTTCTCTCTCCTAAAAACTTTCCTAGCACTCAAAAATTCATTACCCTCTCTTGTAGGTACTGAATATCGCAAGATAATAATTCACGAGTATCGTAATAAATAAAGGAGGAAAGAGTTATAAAATGATACGATGATAGAAGTAGTGCGGGAAAATATGAAGTTTTGCGAGGATGAATTGCGATACTTCGCAATTCATATACAGCTGCATAAGTTTTACTATAAATAGGAGTTCAAATGTAAAATTCGAGAGGTTCTTTTAGTGAGTGTAAGAAATTATCTTAGGAAAGAGAATAGAAAAAGTTGTAACTATTCTAGTTCCATTTTGATAATTCTATGTAATCAATTAAGAGAATTAATAAGAAAGTTATCAATCACCATCAAGAACTTCTTGAGTTTTTTTACTAATTCTATTGAGGGTGTAGTTGTAGGTTATTCTGCAACTACATAATTGGCGCTAGAAACAGGGACTTGAGAATTGTGGTAGCCTAAATTTGAGGGAATTGTGGAAAATTTGAAGATCAAATGAAGTCAGTAGATGGAGATTGCAAAAAAGAAGAATGTAATATGATCACAAAGACAATGATTGATGAATTTCATAGTAATATGAAGGGAAAAATATACAAGCGAGATTGTAGAGGAAGAAAGATCATGGAGGAAGAAAAGATAACAACTTTAGAAGAATGGGAAAAGCGAGAAAATCACATTTTCAGCAAAGAAAATTCCAAATAAAGACTTGAACCACACTTCACCATTGGTGATCACAATTCCGATCATGCTAGAAGATAAGAAAGCTGTAGAAAAATGGAAATTAAACCGAATTTTGGTTGATACAGGGAGTTCTGTTAATATCATATTCTATCATGCACTTAAGGGGATGGGAATTAAAGATGAAGAAATCACAAATTCAAAATGTCTTATTCATGGATTAGGAAAATCTACAACAAAATCTAAAGGGGAAATCGCGCTGCGAATATTACTAGGAGAAATCGAAACACATGTAATCTTGTGTGTGATAGATATGGAATCTCCATATAACATGCTGATAGGAAGGCCGTGGATTCATGCGATCAAAGCTATTGCTTCAACATTACATCAGAGAATCAAATTTCCTACACCAAATGGAATACAAGAAATAAAAGGAGATCTTGATAGTGCAAAATTTTGTTATCAAATTGAAGTAACGCAATGCGGAGGAAGATCAAGAAAGAAACAACTTCGTAGGAAACTTGCGAAGGAAACAAGAAAAGAAGAAGAATTCCGAGTGTATACAATAAGAGCAAAGGAAGGGAGAGGTATACCAAATGAAATTCCAGAAAAAGAAGGGGAACCAGCAAAAATAATCAAAGAACCAACACCTATGGGGGAGCAAAGTCCAAGCTATGTTGCAGCTGAACCAACTAAATAAATAAATATTGGAAGTAAAGAGGAGCCTTTATTCTTGTGAATTGGAACTAAGATGGATGAAGAAGAAGAAAAAAGAAATATTGATCTTTTACGAGAATATAAAGATATCTTCGCAGGAAGTGTAGATGAGATACCAGGAATTGATCCATCAGTGGCGTGTCATAGATTGAACATAGATAAAAATGTAAGACCATTCAAACAAAGAATAAGGAAGATATCACAAAATTATCATGTACAGATAGAATAAGAATTACAAAAGATGTTGGATGCAGGGATCATAAGGGAAGCAAAATATCCAGAATGGATTGCGAATATGGTCATTGTTCCGAAAAAGAATAAAGGAATAAGAATTTGCATAGATTTCACTGATCTAAACAAGGCATGTCCCAAAGACAGTTTTCCATTACCAGATATACCACAAATGGTGAAATCAGCTGCAGGTCATGATAGAGTCACTTCACTTGATGGATATAAAGGGTATAATCAAATATCACTCGCAGAAGAAGATCAAGAACATAACGCCTTTTTGCTCCAAGGGGTTTGTATTGTTATGTGAAGATGCCATTTGGTTTGCGGAATGCGGGTGCTACATATCAACGTATGGTTGAAAAAGTGTTCGCGAAATGGATACATAAAACTTTGGAGGTATATGTAGATGATATGTTGATAAAAATCAAGGAAGCTAAAGATTATGTGCAAGATTTGAAGGAAATATTTGAGCAAATGAGAAAGTTCAACATCAAATTAAATCCTGAGAAATGTATAATTGGGGTTTCGTCTCGAAAATTCTTGGGATACATAGTATCAAAAGAGGGAATACAAGTTGATCCAGAAAAGGTCCAAGCAGTTCGTGACATGCCAACACCTGCAACGGTAAAAGAAGTACAAAAGCTAAATGGACTCTTGGCTTCACTTGGAAGATTTATTTCGCGAATGTCAGATAAGTGCAAACATTTTTTCAACATACTTAATAAGGGAGCAAAATTCAAGTGGATTGATGAATGTGAAAAAGCTTTTCAAGGAATCAAAGAATACCTCGCAAATACATCTATACTACAGAAACCAGAGAGAGACGAAGAATTATTGGTATACCTCGCAACAACTCCATATGCTCTAAGTGCAGTTCTGTTGCGAGCAGAGGCATGAGTAGAAAGGCCCATTTACTACATTACTAAAACCTTTAATGCAGCAGAGAAGAATTATTCTAAAATGGAGAAGTTAATCTTAGCCCTGGTTTATGCATCATTCAAGTTACGAATATACTTTCAAGCACATGTGATAAAAGTGGTAACCAAAGTCCCAATTGAATCAATCATGAAGAACACAAAAAGGTCAGGAAGAATAGAAAGGTGGAATGCACAATTAAACCATTACAAGATAAAATACGAAGTATTGTCATCGCAAAAATCACAAGTCGTCGCAGATTTTTTGGCAGAATTTCCTTTGGAAGAAGATGAAGCAGTAGAGGAAATGATGGATGTTGAAGAAGAATTTGGAAATCCAAAAGACTTGTTAACAGAACCAGATAGATGGGAAATTCTAGTGGACGGATCATCCAATAGTGAGGGAAATGGAATTGGAGTCGTGTTGATTTCACCAGAAGGAGAAAGAACAACATTCTCATTCAGACTAGAATTTGCATCCACGAACAATGAAACAGAGTACGAAGCTATAGTGCATGCATTAAAGATCGCAATAGAAAAGAAGCTCGAAAGTATAAGGATAACAAGTGATTCGCAGTTAGTGATTTGTCAAATTAAAGGGGAATATACCACAAATGAATCTTCTTTGAAGAAATACAAGAAACTCGTTGAAGAATTATCTGCAAAGATACCAAAATTAAAATGGAGACATATATTTAGAAAATATAACCGTCTGTCAGATGCTTTTGCATTTATTCCAAGCATGATGACAAATCCAAATACAAGAAATATCCAAATACAGACAATTCAACACCCATCAGTAGACAAAGAGAAAGAAATTGAGGAAGCTGTTGCGATGGAAGTAGAAAGAGAGTTATCAAACAACATCGCAGATTGGAGAAAAGAAATTCATGCATATCTCGCAACAGGATAAATATCCAGGAACAGACTAGAAGCACATAAATTAAAGAGTCGTGCAACAAACTATGAGTTGCGAGAAGGAATTTTATATAGAAAATCTTTCAATGGACCACCTCTCAGGTGCTTAACTCGCGAAGAAGGAGAAAAAATATTGAAGATGTTACATGGAGGAGAAGCTGGCAATCATAGTGGGGGAAGATCTCTAGCATATAGAGCAAAGATACAAGGATATTACTGGCCTTATATGCATACAGACGCAAAATTGTTCGTACGAAGATGCAAGGAATTTCAACGACATGGTAAAAGAATTCATGCACCAGGGGCCACATTAAATTCTTCAACAAGCTGCTGGCCTTTTGGTAAATGGGGGTTGGATATTGTTGGACCATTTATACCTGGATCTGGACAAAGGAGATACTTGATAGTTGCAACAGATTATTTCACGAATCTCGCAGAAGTAAAAGCAGTACAACATATTCGTGATAAAGATGTTTTTACATTCATATTTGAGAACCTCATTTGCAGGTACGGGGTTCCATCACAACTAGTATCTGATAATGGAAAACAATTTGAGGAGCAGAACATAGAGATTTTACTCAGTGCTTTTAGGATAAAATGTGGGAAGTCAACCCCGTTATATCCACAAGCTAATGGACAGGCAGAAGTAACAAATAAAACAATCGTAGATACAATCAAAAAGAAATTAGAAGGACATCTCAAAGGATGGTGCGAGCAAGTACCTAGCGCAGTTTGGGCATACAATACAACTAGAAGAGAAGCAACTGGAATGTCTCCTTATTGTCTAACATATGGAGTAGAAGCATTATTACCCACAGAGGTTGTAATTCCGACAACAAAGAAAGAAGCTTGGGAAAGAAATTTAAGTGCGGGAGTAATATTAAGTGAATTGGATGATTTGGAAGAAAAAAGAGAAAAGGTGTTTCACCATATGAAGATTTATCAGGAACAATTAGCTCGAGAATACAACAAGAGAGTCATTGAACGTGAATATAAACCAGGTGATTTGGTCATGCGATAAACACCTCCATATCAAAAAGAAAATGGAGGAAAATTAGCACCAAAATGGGATGGACCATATGTTATTAAAGAAGTTGTAGGAAGCGGAGCTTATCGGCTGATGGATCCAGAAGGGAGAGACATGGGTTTGAGGCTTGGTAGACCTTGGAACAGACTATATTTGAAAAGGTATTATCCATAAAACTCATGAAATTTTTTACGAATATTGTTTGCTCGCAGGAAATTGGGAAAAGTTACGAGTTTCAAAATTTATATTGCGATTAAACTTTCATTAATTTGCGAATAAAAGACCGCAATCTGTGATCAGCCTCCAAAAAGAAAGAGAGCCATGAAAAATTTTATACGGGCAAACCTTTGTGGCGTACACCCTAGTTCGCGAAGCTATATTTAAGTAAGAGGCAAAGTCCTAAAGTACGTCATTTAAGGGGGTACCTATAAACGTGGCTAAGGGTAACCGGAACACCACCAAGGACCCTTAGTACATGGTAAAAATTTATGGGTACAACCCAATAATGGGGTACCTATCCGGGTTAGACACCTTGGATTCTCACCTAATCTAGCGACATTACGCAATATAAAATGCGGTGTAAGAGGATTTAGGCTGGGCGACTAAGGCATATTGTCTTTCCCAAGAAGTGCAGAAAATGATCAAGGCGCCGAGGTACACGGTTGAGTCAAGAGTGCCGGGTGAGGTTGAACCACATCTTCCATTTTTTACAAGTCTTGGCAAATGATGCACTTGGCCCAAAGATACCCCATAGGGTGCAACCTCGTAACTATAATCCCTATAGGCAAAAAGGATAAGAGGTTGCGATCAAAAGCTGGTTGTTGGAAGAACCGGATGGGAAGAGCTAACCTTGTATGGTAGATGTACGCTTCCTTGAAGGGGCAACCAGGGGGAAGATAAAGGGCAGCACCCTCCATTAGGGAGCTGATACGTGCTATAAGATGCAAATGTCACGAGGCTTCTTGTTTGCGAAAACATAAAGGCTTTTCATATTTGTGCAACAAATGAAGTTCTGCGAGCATTCTAAAAAAAAAAAAAAAAAAAGAAGGAAAACATACAAAAATAACTCGCAGAATGAAACAAAGAAGTTAAGATGAGATCAATGGGTTATTACATGAAAGTGTAAAAACGTCCTGCGATTTCATCGCAAGACGATAATGTCACGAGGCTGTATGTTCGCAAGAATGTTCAGGCTTGTCATATTATCGAAAATACAAAAATTTACTACAAAAGAGGTGGCAAAATAAGACCTTTACTTAGGAAGGCATAATAAGACCACAGAAATTAATGAAATTCATTACATCAACATCATTGAAGAAATTATACAAGTATATACATTATGAAGATCTGAAAAGAAGACAGCTTCGTCGATATCATTGAAGAAATTTTACAAGAATATACATTATGAAGTTTTGAAGAGAAGACAGCTCTGTCATTATCATTGAAGAATTTTTACAAGAAGTCCTATCAAAGAAGACAACATCATTGAAGAATTTTAACGAAGACTTTACAAAAGATGCGATTTTGATAGCAATCAAATACAGATAAGTTCATATTAGTTAAAGTTTACGAGAATTACATACTTCTTATACTTCTTCATATATTGAATATTTCTCCAAAAGTCGAATACTTCTTATAATTCTTCAAGAATATCTCATATTTATTATACTTCTTCAACGGATATGTCATTTGGTGAAGGTTAAGTAATCATTATACTTCGTCATATGTTACATAATTATTCACAGATTTAATACTTCTTATATCTCTTAATTTGGTGAATTGAGTACTTCTAATACTTCTTATATCTATTCATTTGGTAGATCGAGTATTTCTAATACTTCTTATATCTCTTCATTTGACGGATTTAGTACTTCTAATACTTCTTCAAAGGTATTGTATATGTAGTATACTTATTAAGGATATTTCATATATTTTATTTCTTATACTTAAAAGGGAGGATTTCTTATTTACAATCGTAACAAGTTGAAACTTCGTAAGATAAATTGAGGCAGATATTCTAATACTTCCAACAATGTTTAATCATTTAAAGAGAAATAATAGGGGGGAAAGGAGATACTATGCTTTATCTGTGAGTTATATATTATTTCTTCATATGATCAAATGGGGCAAAATAAGGAAAACATTTAATTAAAGGTTAAATTATCTTCGCAAAATATCAAGAAAGGTTAAATCATCTTCGCAAAATATCAAATGTACTTCTTAAAAAACAGAATTGTTCGCAAAAAGAAAACCAACAGTAACTAAGAGAAGGAATTCAAAAGAAAGGAAGACATGAGAGTCAATGATAAATTGAAAAAAGAATGTTATCATGCTTCATCAACACTCTGTGCTGGATCTTTAAGATGAGTAGGGTCATTAGCAGCTTTCGACTTTTGCGAGATATCATCCTTTGAAGAATATGCAACAGGAACATCTCCTTGAGGAATAGATTCTTTCTCGTTATCAAGATCTTCATCATCACTCTCATAATCAAAATCACTATCAGGCTCACGAGCAACTTCATCGTCAGATATTTTCAGAGGAGTAATTTTCACAGGAGGCAAGGCTCTTGATAAGAGAATGTTATTCGTAAAGACTTGAGCTTTCAGTTGGCTTTCACGAAGTATAGCTTTTTGATGGTTGGTATCTTCGATATCTTTGGAATAAGCAAGATAGTTGAATCTCCGAGTAGCACGGTCACGAGAGTTTATTAAGCGGGTAGAAAGCAAAGCATTTTTCTTACGAAGCTCCGAACAGGAGGTTTCTAATCCAGCTTTCGCATTACGAAGGTTGTTCTCAGATTCTGCGAATAAAACAAAATTCAAAGGATAAAATTTGCGAGTATAACGAAATTTAAAGATATATCAGAGGCAGTCAAATTTTAATGACTACCTTCTCTTTGCGAAGTAATAGATTGAGCTAAAGATAGACAACAGTTCTTCATCTGATTCATCGCATTATCAAAACCATCACCAACTAATCCTTTAAGTCGAGATTGAAGCTTTTGATCTTTAGAAAGAAGAAAATTTTTATCCTTCGCAAGTTTGGCATTAAGACTTTTTAATGACGAATAATCTTCTTCAAGTTGATTCTTCTTGGTACTCAAGACTATATTCTTATTAATAAGGGAATTCTTCTCAATAACAAAAGAATTTCTTTCAGCATCTGAAGACTTCTTTAATTCCTCAAGTTCACCTTTCAACAAAGAAAGAAGATTTTCTTGATCGCAACATTTATTCTGAAGAGTTTTTAATTCTTGCGAAGAGACAATCATTATATTCAAAAACAACATTTCTCTTCTGATAAGGTTTTGTTCTCTTCTAATAAAGTTTCTATTCTCAAATTAGCTTTAATTAAGGAAGAAAAAAGTTGAGATATGTCATCATTTAAAAAATTTCGATCATATATTAGTTGAGTATTCTCTTGAAAAAGAGCGTCGGAGTTGTCAAGAGCACACGAGTAAAGATTAGATAAATGGGAGAATTGGTTTGAGAGGCTTTCATGCTTGGTTCGATATTCTGTTGCATCTGATTCATGGTGAAGTACCAATCTTCTACATTTCTGGATGGATTCTATAAAGGGGAATGGGTTTTAATGGATGTTTCAAGCATATGAATAATATAAGTAAATAAAAGGGAAAATATGAAGATAGTAATCATACCTTTCAATTCATCATTTCTTATGTGAAGAATCGCGCAGTCGAGAGAATTATTTTGAAGATGATAATTTTCTTTACGGAGATCCTCGCATTCTGCTTGAGAAGATTTCAAAGATTGGCGAAGCAATTCAATTTCTTTTTCCAAAGATTGACGTGAATAATAAATGTCTGGATTGACGAAATTATTTAGAACTTCGCAAAACTCATATTGCGAACGAACATTAGTAGACTTTGCAGTATTGGTCAAAACCTCAGATAACATTCGGAAAGTTGAATAAATTTCATCTCGAATTTCCTGAGGAAGAGGAGAAGAATTTGAAGGAATAAGAGCAAGCTGCAAATTGTCTGGAGAAATAACACTCAAAGGATTTGGGGATAAGATAGGTTTTTCAAGAGAAGAAGTTGAAGAAATATTTTGCGAGGATTTTTTTTCAAGAGAAGAAGTTGAAGAAATATTTTGTGAGGGTTGATCTTGAAGAAGTGTTGATAAATTGACATTGATGGGAGATTGAAAGGTAGGTAATGGAGTAGAGGCAGGAGTGTGTGAAGAAGCATTTTCACAAGGAGGAGAAGAAAATTCCTTATCAACTTCAGGAAGGAAATCATCAATCGGAATTAATGGTGTGGGTTTAGTTAATCGAGATCTCTTACCAGGATTTGGTTTTTCGCCAACCTGCGAATCAAAATGTAGATTAAAAACTGAGGCAACAATATATTGTTCAGGAAAGAAGGCAAAGTATTTTAACTACCTTTTGATTCTCAGATTTTCTTCTTCGTGGATTAGGGCTTGAATTTTTTAGTTGAGGTTTCATCTGAGGAGTTATTTTGCTGAAATAAACCAAAATCAGATAACAAATTATACAGAAATTAAAGAGGAGAACAAATGAAATGCGCGGAGATAGAAGGAAATTACCTTGGAGAACTCATGAAGATATAATAGAAGAAAAAATTGCATAGAAAACAGTAATGGAGAGTATGAATAGAAGATAGAATTGCAGAAGTAAGAAGAAGAAAAGGAAGAGAATATAAAGGAGTTATATAAGGGAATAACTAGAAAAGGACGGTTACAAAAGACATGTCCAAATTTTAAAAGACTAATTAACGATTATGTTCTCACGATCATTTATTCTTCGTAGAATTGACATGAGAAGAGGCAAGATGTAGGTATTGAATATCGCAAGATAATAATTCACGAGTATCGTAATAAATAAAGGAGGAAAGAGTTATAAAATGATACGATGATAGAAGTAGTGCGGGAAAATATGAAGTTTTGCGAGGATGAAATAATTTTGCGAGGATGAATTGCGATACTTCGCAATTCATATACAGCTGCATAAGTTTTACTATAAATAGGAGTTAAAATGTAAAATTCGAGAGGTTCTTTTAGTGAGTGTAAGAAATTATCTTAGGAAAGAGAATAGAAAAATTTATAACTATTCTAGTTCCATTTTGATAATTCTATGTAATCAATTAAGAGAATTAATAAGAAAGTTATCATTCACCATCAAGAACTTCTTGAGTTTTTTACTAATTATATTGAGGGTGTATTTGTAGGTTATTCTGCAACTACATCTCTGGAACTATTCATCTCCTTTATATAGGTATTTACATAATGGATTACAACTCATTTACAGCTAAGATTCCCTTCAATTTCGGATCTGAATTCTTGCGATAAATCGCAGTTAGCACCGCCTTTATCTTTCGCAGGTTTTATTGATATATCGCAAACATGTCACACTTTCTTCGTGTTTCCGTCGTTTTCAGTCATTACATCATTGTTTAAGTCATCTTTGGATGTCTCGCAGAATATCATTGATGTATCGCAGAATAGTCGTTTATTATCGATGTATCACAGTACTGTTGTTTATTTCGCAGGAATATTGTTGTGATAATATTCTGATCCTACATCTTGCCTCTTCTCATATCTTTTCTGCGAAGAAGATAAAGATCATGAGAATTTAAGTTTTTTAATTTGCCGCAACTCCTTATCTTTTACCCGACAAAGTTCCTTACTTTACGCTTTACTACTGACACGCGTCAATCTTTACCGATTAACCCGGTTACCCATCCTTCATCTATAAATATTATTCCACTCAAGAGTATTTCTTTCTTCTTTCACCTTCTCTTTTTTCTTCAAAATCTTTTTCGTCTGCAACTTTTTCTTTCCTGGTATTCTTCCTGCTGCTGTTCTAATGGAGACTCAAAGGTATGTTCTTATCTTCCATCTTATTTTGTTCACGTTATGTTATCTTTATCGCCTATTTTTCTTTATAATCCCCATATCTTATCATCTTTTTCAGTAACACTACTTCTCAAATTAAAATTACTATAAAAAACCCTAACCCTAAGGGTTCTCAGAAAAGGCGTGTTGGGAAGACGAAAAGATCTTAGGATGATAAGGTAGTAAGAAACATCTATTCCTTTGAAATAACAATATTGTTGCCTCTGTTTCTTATCTACATTATTATTCGCAGAATGAAGAGAATATTCCTAAACCTCTTAAGCATTCTCGTCAAGTTAAAGCTCTTTCAGATGAAGTGGATATTCTTGAATTTTTACCTGCAAAACCTGTTCCGTCGCAAGATAAATCTTCTTCTTCTCCTTGCATGAATTTCAATACCCATATTACTTCTTATTCGACCCCTAATAAAGTTATTGATGCTAATACTCCTATCTCTGATAATCCCAACATTTTAAAAACTGCGATGGATGAATCTATGATAGTTGGAAATAAATCTGTAACGAATGAAACTGCGGTGAATGAAACTATAGTAAATGAAATGACGGTTAATGAGGCTGCGGTGAATGAAGTCGTAGATAATGAAACTGTGGTAAACGAAGCTGCAATTAAAGAAGCTACAGTGGATGATGATGCGATGAATGAAACTGTAACTGCGACCAATAAAATTCCTTCTTCCACTCTTACTATCGCCAAAACTTCTTCCTCTACTTCTCTTCCTTCTTCCCAAGAAATAGCAACAGGGGTTGAAGCTGCTTTTCAAATATTATCTGAAGTTTTGAACGATGCTATGAAATCTTCTTCAGATCCTGCGGTTCTTCATCTTCGTTAACTGCTTTAGAAGATGAGGTTGAAACTTTGAAGAAGAATCTTCAAGCAAAAACTTTGGAATGCGAACTTCTCGATCATAAGCTTCACAATTCTGAATTAGACTGTGAAATTCTTCGCAGCAGAAATGATGATCTAAAAGGTATAACTTTCTTGCCTTTGCTTTTGCCTCTGTAAATCTTTGCTTTTTATGTACTCAATTTTCCTTTATTTATTTGTTGATGCATATTTAGCTTCAAAACATAACCAATTAATGAAGATACTTGAGTGGGAAACAATCGCTGATGAGGCCCGCACTGGGAAAGAATCTTGGAAGAATCAATTTGATAATTTGAATGTTCTTCATACATATTCAATTGACGAGATAAATAATCTTAAGAATGAGAACAACCAACTAATTCATGAACGAGATCAACTAATTCATGAACGAGATCGTCTAAATAATGAAGCCTGCCAACTTTTATATTCGCTAAATCAGATTAACTTGAGGGTGGAATCTTTATCAGATGAAAACAAAGTTTTATCCCAAGAGAAACGTAGTTTTGTGGATACAACAAAGACTTATTCGCAGCAATTAGACAATCTTCAAAAGTTGTGTAAGGACCAAGAGCAATCCCTTCGCATACTGAAAGATGAACTTAAAAATAAAACTGAATCATCTGTTGCTGAACAAGAGAAGCTTATAAAGGGCAGATTAACTCTAAGTGTAAAAGTCAACAATCTCAAAGATGATCGTTCTCGACTGAAGGAAAAAAATATTTATCTTCGCAATTGTGAAAAAAGTATAAAATCTCGTTTAAAAGGTAAGGTTGGGGATAATTTTGATGATGCCATGAACCGATGGAAGAGTTGCTTCTTTAATATAATTCACACTTTATCTTCACAAAAGGAAGGTAGTCATTTTGACTGCCTCATCTATTAATTACTTCATTGTATTTTCTTATCTTATTTTTCGCGAAAATTCCCTCTAATATGCAATTTTTCTCCCGCAGAATCTGAGAAGCATCTTCAAGCTTCAATTTCTGATCTGTCTATGAGGTTAGCCAAACTCCGCAAAAAGAACACCGCGCTTTCCAATTCTCACAACAGGGCATTGAGAATATTTGACTATCTTGAATATTTCAAAGATATAGAGATCAGAAATCGGGAAAAGAATTGCCTCCGCAAAGCTCATTTAGGCGCTGAGGTTTTCATAAATAATATTCTATTCTCTCATTCTTTACCTCCTATGAAGATCAAACCCTTGGAGATAGATGATAATGAAATTCCTCATCCCATAGATGAAGATCTAAATTATTCAAGTAATGAAGAAGATTTTTCTGAAGACGAACAAAATCCACCTGAGGACGAAGGAAACCCTCTTAATGAAGCAGAAGAACAAAATCCTCCTCATGAAGAACAAAATCCTCCTCATGAAACAATCGCTGGTGATGGAGAAACTCAAACTGAAAAATATGATGCTGGTGAAGATAATAGTGGTGAACAAGAATGATGAAATTAGAGAAGAACATTCTTTAAATTATCATGTATTCCTGCGAAATATTTCTTGTTCTTCTCTCTGTTCTGCGAATGATTGTAATTTCCGAATCTTTCTTCTTCTTGCTCTTTTTGCGAAACATTGAAGTTTTTGTAACTCAATCACCTGTTCTGATTTATATATTTTTATTAATTCTAAATCCAATCTTCATAAACTCTTGTAACTTGATTATCTTCCTTCTTTTTTATTATTTTGATTCTTCTCAAGGAAGATAATAAAATGTTGTTTTATAATCCCCATATTTGCCCGTCATAATCTTCCTTGTGAAGTATTTTATCTGTTAACCTTGTAAGAAATCCCATACTTGTCTCTTGTTATCAATCTGTAATATGATAAATGAATTATCGCAAATACTTATGCGAAGAATTTGTTATATGCTTCGCAGATATAACTTTTCTTGTGGTCTTATTTCTCCTTCCTAATTAAAGGTATTATTATGCCACTTTTATGCGACAAGATCGCAGGACATTCTTACTTTTACATGCAATAATCCATTGATCTTGCCTTATCATTTAATTTTAATTTCTGCGACAATATGATAAATCTAAGCCATCTTGTGAGATTAATCTCTCTTTGATTTTTAAGACTTATGACATTGCCGTCTTTGCGATTTATATCCTCTTATTATTGATTTCATTTATCTCATCTTTTAATCTTATCGCAAAAACCCATTGACCTCATCTTAACATTTCTTTTTAGGCTTTTTGGCCAGTCACGCGGCAATATGACGGGCCTAAATATTCTTGCGAATATAAAGTCCCTGTTTCTAGCGCCAAAATGTAGTTGCAATCTTTCTTATTCTTTGTTTGATTGGTCTCATATTTTTGTTAATCTCCAATCTATGGCACGCAACAGATGGATCTATTCCAGGCATCTCATCCATACTCCACGCAAAAATATCTCTGTATTCTCGCAGAAGGTTTACGATTTGCTCTTCTTCCTCCATATCCATCTTAGTTCCAATTTTCAAGTATCTTTGGATCTTCTTCACTTCCAACATTTACTTCTTTTGTTGGTTCTAACTGCAGATAACTAGCTTCATGTTCTCCCATTGGTGTTGGTGCCTTTATTATCTCCGCTGGTTCATCATTTTCTTGCGATACATCGCCAAATATTCCTTTTCCTTCTTCTGATTTTATCATGTAAATCTTGAATTCTTCTTATTTCTTTTCTTCTCTCCTCATTTTTCTGCGCTGTTTTCGCAACTGAATTTGATTTTCACAATTCCTTACTTCGTTTTGGAAACATAACGCTGCATAATCTGCATCTCCTCTAATTTCGCCAATTCCACTAGGCATAGGGAATTTTAATCACTGATGTAGAGTTGATGATACAGCCTTGATTGCATGTATCCATGGTCTTCCCAACAGCATGTTATAAGGCGATTTCACGTCCACCACGCTCAAAGTGACATGCGTCTCTATTTCCCCCAAATAATTCCTTTTCTACAATTTCACCTTTAGGTTTTATTAGAGATTTTCCAAATCCATGAATATGATATGTTGGACTAAGCATTTCTTCATCTTTGTATCCCATTTTCTTGAATGTGTGGTAAAACATTATATCCACAGAACTTCCTGCGTCTACTAGAGTCCTATTCACAGCCCACTCTTCTGTAGATCATATTGATTTCTCTTTTCTTGTTGGCACAACAGACACTGTGATCACCAATGGAGATGTATGACTTAAATTCTCTTTTGGAATTTCTGCTGCTGTGAATGTAATCTTCTGTTTTTCCCAATATTTTAGCGGTGATGCCTCATCTACCGTCATGATTTTATTTCCTTCAAAATCCCGCTTGTGTATCCTTCCTTTAATATCTTCATGGAATTTATCTGTCATCATTATTGTTATTACATCACACTCCAATTTCTTTTGATTATCTTTGATTTCAATCATCTTCTCTTCCACCAAATTTCTTAATATTCTTCTAATTCTTGAATGATTTCTTTCTTTTACCTAACTTTTACTATGATTTTCAACTCTTCAATCCCTGTTTCTGGGCGCCAAAATGTAGTTGCAGGAATTCCCACACTACACCCTATTCAAGATTTTATCAATATTTATGACATAATTTGAAGATTAAGAATATTTTTTCATTAATTTGATCTTAAGGAATTACAGAAATCAAGAACACGGAACACTTGATAAAGATTTTCTCTCTCCTAAAAACTTTCCTAGCACTCAAAAATTCATTACCCTCTATGGAACTATTCATCTCCTTTATATAGGTATTTACATAATGGATTACAGCTCATTTACAGCTAAGATTCCCTTCAATTTCGGATCTGAATTCTTGCGATAAATCGCAGTTAGCACCGCCTTTATATTTCGCAGGTTTTATTGATATATCGCAAACATGTCACACTTTCTTCGTGTTACCGTCGTTTTCAGTCATTACGTCATTGTTTAAGTCATCTTTGGATGTCTCGCAGAATATCATTGATGTATCGCAGAACAGTCTTTTATTATCGATGTATCACAGTACTGTTGTTTATTTCGCAGGAATATTGTTGTGATAATATTCTGATCCTACAAATATCATTTTCCAAAGATGCTCGCGAAGCATTATCATCAGAGCCAAAATATTTGAGTAAAGTCTCGCAAGCTTCATGCTGAAGAGGGTCAGTGGAAGACTTTCTAGTATTGTCTAAAATGTTAGACAAGATTTTAAAAGCAACATCAATACCAGCAAAAGTTTCGTTTGATGAAGGAAGAGGTGTAGAAGATGAAGTAGTAATGAGAGCAAGTTGGCGATCATTTGTGGTGGTTGAGTTGTCAGGAGGGGTATGTGGAAAAACAACAGTTGAAGGCCGTAAAGGACTATAAGGAGTCTCAGTCATAGCAATTTTAGAAGCTTGATTTGTCAAAGGATCAGAAGAAGTCGAAGTATGGGTAGCGATATTCTCGCAAACAAAAGTAGAAAGATTTGGTTGCGATGGTGTGGGAGTAATCTTCACAGATGTTAATGTGGGCATAATGAGATCTTCCCCAAGTGTCTTAAAGTAGCGAGATCTTTTAAGAGGCTTAACAGGGTTCTCGTCATTCTGCAAATAATAACTCAGATAAGAAACAGAGGAAACAATATTGTTATTAAGAAATAAAATATGTTTCTTACTACCTTATCATTCGCAGAATTCCTCTTCTTCTTCTCTGCTAGTCTTTTGTCTTTGCGAGTATTAGGGTTTTGAATCGTGGATTGTTTAGCTCCGCTGAAGAAAAGATATAACATGGAAGTTATGAAGAGTAAAATAAGAAAGATTGGAGAATGAAAGTAAAAATTGGCTTAAATAAATAACATAAGTCAAGAAACATACCTTGATGACTCCATTAGAACAGTAGCAGAAGAATATGAAGAAGAAGAAAAGTTGCAGACAGAAAATAAAGTAGACAAGTAAAGAAAATGAGGAAACGAAAGAACAAAATTAGTTTTGAAACTTAACTATACCTTTTATAGGCAAAAGGGGGTGGGCCTATTAAGCAGAGACGTGTCAATAAATGAAGGAATTCACAACACGTGTAAGAAAGGCTAGATTAATGGAATCTTGTCGAGAAGAAAGTATAAAGAAGAAAAAAGTTGCGAGGGTAATAAAGAATATTGGTTCTCATGATCTTCTTTTCTTCGCAGAAAATACATGAGAAGAGGCAAGATGTAGGACCAGAATATCGCTACAACGCTATTCTTGGGATATTAACAACGTTTCTGCGAGCGTTACTACCAATTCTTTAACAACATCTCACGAGCGTCACAGAATACTCAAAAGAAATTGACGATGAAATAAGTAGAAGAATAATATATTGATCATGTGATGGTCATCATTCTTGCGATAGAGAATGTTGTATCAATCGCGATGAGATCGCAGAATAGATCCGAAATACGAGGAAAACTTAGCTGTCATCCATTATGTAAATCCCTATATAAAGGGCTCGATAAATCCAGAAAAGGATGATGTGTTTTTGAGAGTTGAAAGAGTCTTAAGGAGATAGAAACTTCAAGAGAATATTTGTAATCTTGATTTCTTCCAATTCTGTAAATATTTCTGAGATTTGAATAGTAAAGTGTCGTTTAAATCTTTGAAGTTTAATTGATTTCCAATAGATTTCTATAGAATCTTAACAAGGGTGTAGTGTGGGAATTCCTGCAACTACAATATTTTTAGTTGGCCTTATCATCACCAAAACGTGTCGACGAGATTCATTTCTCTCTTTTCTTTTTTCTTTATTCTTCGCTCGTGTTCTTCTTCTCCATTTTTCTATCGATCTCAGTCTCTGAGATTTGAGTGTTTATTCGTCTGAAAATTCTTATAGACCTTGTATTATTGATGAATTGAGTGAGGAGGTGTGTTGATTGAAATCGATTTAGTTCTGGAAAAGCAGAGAAGTATTAAGTAAAATTAAGGTTTCCGTTGAGTTGATGTTTACTTGATTGATTCTTAGAGTGGGTTTGTTGTTAATTGAAATGTAAATGTTTTTATAGAGTTTAATTTTAGTTTCTTATGAGGAATTAGAAACTAGGGTTTGAATTTGTAATTGAGATTTACCTGAATGGTTTTGGGAGGAAGATGAATTGGTGAATTGGGATTGTTGTTGGTGATTTAGAATTAGGGTCGGTTCCGTGACTAGAAGATGGTGATGTTGAACTGAATTAGTGATGGAAGAGTTGGAAACAGATGAAGGAATTGAAGTACAAGTTATTAGTTTTATGTACATGGGTTGATATTGAATTGAACCTGATGAAGATGATGTTCCGAGTAAAAGAAATACGATTGTGACTGTAGGTTAGGGTAATATTGAATTACAGAGGGGGTCATGGTATGATTAGTGGTGGTGGTTTGGTAAAGCACAGGATTTTGGAGATGACGTTGATACTAAATTGATTACTGGTACAAGACATGGAAGAATAGTTGATTCAGCTGAACTGGTGGAGTTGGTAGCTAGAGATAGTGTTGTTATTTGTGTAATGGAATTACAGGTTTGGTGCTGCTAATATGAGTGAGTAAGATTGTCTGAACATAGAACTGCAGGTGATAATGCTTTAAAGTTTATCTTGGTGCTGATATAAAGATTTGAGGATGGCCTCAACTGAGGTGTTAACGAAGGTAACTGTAATTGGTGGTTTGGTATTGCAATTGCAGTCTAGTAAAGGGAGATGAAATATGAATGAAGTGTATTGGTGGACGAGTGTTGAATGAGTTATGAATGAAGTGAAATGGAAGCAATGATGGAGTGTTTGTGTAGATACTTAAACTGAACTGAGTTGGGTGATTGAAGTATTGCAGATTGAGCTGAAATAGTTAGTTGAAATAAAACTACAAGATTGTAGTGATATGAGCTACACGATTATGTATTGGAATTAGAAATAGAGTTGGTGAATTCCGAGTTTGAACTGATACAATGAAGAGATGATTAAACTGTGTGTTTTTACAAATAGAATTAGAAATGCATATTTTGTGTTTTGATCTATTTGTGTTGTATCATGAAACTTAAGCATGTTAGTCAGCCTAGTCAGTCTAGCTGACTCAATTTGTTTAGATGACTTAGTATATCTAACTGAGTTGAATCTGTTCGACTCAGAACTAGCTCAGTGAGCCAAAACCAGACTTGACATGGACCAGTTGACTCGTTGACCTCTGACCATGACTTACGTTGACCGTTAGTTTGACCAGTGACCGTTAGTTTGACCGTTAGAGACCGTTAATTGACACCGATGGACTGGACCTTAGGTCAATGGGCTTAATTAGTGATCTTGGGCTTAGTTCCATGTTTCTTAGTTTGATACTTTAGACCCTCTATGTTCCGAATTGACCGTTGGTTCCTTCTACAAAGTTGTAGATCTGAATATGGACTTTAGAATCAACCCAGTCGGATTAGTAAACTCTTATATAATCTAAAAGTATAGAATAATAAGATATAAAACCATAAATGGGCTTAGAGCCATTAGATAGTTCACTTAGCCTATAACTAAAGAATTGTATGAGATTATGTTATGAGCCTTGTGTAAGCCTTTTGGATAATATTAGAGTACTTTTGTGATAATCGGTTACTCTTTATTAACAACGAATGATTCAAAAGACTAACCAGTGGATTGTACGTCTCGAGGTAGGCGAGGCTTGTCATCAAATCAGGTGGGAACTTTGTAACCTTCTTGTAATCATTGAGCTTTCTTTATATTTGCGAGCATGATGTACTTTTACTGTCTGTATGATGTATATTGTAATTGCTTATATGATGTTTGCTTTGAATGTAATTGTGTGTGTAATATGCGTTGTCTAATTTTCCCGCGAGGAGTGTCTGTGTTTCTCCACAGCTCTTAGCTAAGTTAAGTAGGGCGGCTTATTCCCCGTTTGAATATTATTTTAGTAGGGCGTCTTCTTCCCCGTTTCGGTAGTATCTAGTAGGGCGACTTCTTCCCCGTTTTGTTATAATATATACTATTTTATTTTGGGGAAATCACTCGTGTGCATATTATACTTGTTTGTCTAACTTTCTGATCTTGACGATAATATTATGAATCATGGTTTTTATGGGCACTCTGTGTGGACGATGTTATTATTATTGATTAGGGTTGCTCTCGCGTCGTCTTCTCCAATGAGTTTGGTGAGGTTAGAGTGACACTTTCTTTATGATGCATAAATATCTGAATGATTAGTTTCTTCTTGTTTCTTTCAATTTATATTCTTTTAGAACTGTGAAGCATATTAGTGATTACTTGAAAGTTATTTGTTTCCATTGGGCACCCGTTTGGGATGATGTGCTCACTCGTTCCCACTTCAGTTATCAGTAATCAGAAGAAAAGGTGCGCTCGAAGATAACCGTTTCGAAGCTTAAAGCTTTTATCGTATTAGAGATGTTGCGTAGCTTTTGTATATGTATATTTCTTGTCAATCCGTAAAACAACACATTATTATTTTCATATCACTCGAGAGATATTCATTTATATAATTTTAGATTGTATGGGTTTGCCATTGGGAATAGCTTATGTAAATTTTGATTCTCTTAAGATCATTAATCTAGATTTGATGCTTCAATTAGGTTGTAATCTTTATATCTAAGCAGGCGATTAGGTTGGGGCGTCACATTGCAATCAATGTTAGCTTACTAACAAAGAATTCAATATTAACCGTTAGATGAAAACCTGATTAGATTCAAGCTAATATTTATCAACCATTAGATCGAAAACATAGATGTTACACATACATGAAATGCACGTTTGTAGGATTGTGAAAACCGTACCCAAACTTGTACATTAGTTGGTTCAACAATAGTTAACAAAATGGTTAGTCATATGATAACTTTCATATCAACCATATTCTTCTTCACCATAACTAGTCCAAATGACTCAAATGAACTAATTAGAGATTTGTTCAATTGCTTAGATCTTTATGTACTACACAAGACACAATCGAAGCAAAAATGATGTGATTCACTCGAATCAATTCATGAACTTATAAAGCCACGGTTTGCAATATCATTCCTTAGTTTATTAAGATAAGTTCACAAACATCGTTTTTAGAAATAACCTACTTAAGTTCGCGGACTTAAGTTCCTGGAAGGAGTTCACAAACTCCAATAAAAATTCTCGGGTTCGAGAACTACGCCAGTTTGCGGACTGGGTTCGCGGACTGAAGTTCACGTGCTGATCCGGTCTCACTTGATCAAAAAAGTTCTCAAACTTTGGTTCAAGCAATAAGGACTTTGAAAATGCGGGGGTCTAACAACCTCACCCAATATTTCGATTAGCAATCTGTATGGAAAACTCCGAGTTGTTTTCTAGAGAATCAACAAGACTCAATCAATAGAAAATATCTCAAGGAGTTATTATCTCAATCTCTCGATTTGATTTGCTCAAGAAAATATGATTCGCGAGTCTAATCAAAAAGAGATAACTTGGATAGTACCAAAGACCAATATCCATATGTCAATCGATTTAAATCAACAACTAATAAGGTCGGATATTCTAATCGATTGAACAACGCACAACCTGTATTATTTCAATTATATAATAAAATATAATGCAGAATAGAAATAACACAGACACCAGAATTTTGTTAATGAGGAAACCGCAAATGCAGAAAAACCCCGGGACCTAGTCCAGATTAAACATACATTGTATTAAGCCGCTACAGACACTAGCCTACTCCAAATTAACTTCTGTATGGACTGTAGTTGAACCCCAACCAATCTCACACTGATCCAAGGTACAGTTATGCTCATATGCCTTTGATCCCAGCAGGATAATGCGTACTTGATTCCCTTAGCTGATCTCAACCACAACCAAGAGTTGCTACGACCCAAAGTCGAAGACTTTAATAAACAAATTTGTCTCACACAGAAAAGTCTACAGGTAATAGATAAATTCGTCTCCCACGAATAAACCTACAAGTTTTGTTCCGTCTTTCGATAAATCAAGGTGAACCGGAACCAATCGATAAAACCATACTTGTATTCCCGAAGAACAGCTCAGTTTCATCAATCACCTCACAATAAACTTAATCGACGCAGCGAAGAAGATTATAGAGGAATTACAAACAATGAGACGAAGATGTTTGTGACTACTTTTATCTTGCCTATCAGAGATAGAAATCTCAAGCCAATTATTACAATTGTACTCGGACGATAGAAACAACAAGATCAGATCACACAACTAAAAGAAAAGTAGTATCGGTCTGGCTACACAATCCCAATGAAGTCTTTAAGTCGTTAACCTAGTTTTAGAAGAAGAAAACCAAAGGTTAAAGGAGAATCGACTCTAGCTTTAGCAAACTAGTATCACACAGAATGTATAAGGATTAGGTTTCCCAGTTGCTAGAGTTTTCCCTTATATAGTCTTTCAAATCAGGGTTTGCAATCAATGTTAGCTTGCTAACAAAGCATTCAATATTCACCGTTAGATGAAAACCTGATTAGATACAAGTTAATATCTCTCAACCGTTAGATCAAAAACTTAGCTTTCCATATACACATGTACTTGACGTTTTGAGTTCGTGTAACCGTACCCAAACGTGTATAATGGTTGGTTCAATATTAGTCAACCAAATGGTTAGCCAAATGATAACTTTCATATCAACCATATTCTTCTTTACCAGAGCTAGTCCAAATGACTCAAATGAACTAGTTAGAGAGTTGTTCAATTGCTATGAGATCCCAAGTATTACAAGAGATGCAATTGAATTAAAAACGATGTGATTCACTCGAGTTATTTCATGAACTATAAAGCCACGGTTTGCAAAAGCATTCCTTAGTAATTTAAGATAAGTTCACGAACAACGTTTTCAGACATAAACTCTTGAGTTTGCAGACTCAAGATAATCGGTTGAAGTTAATAAGCTCCAACAGAATTCCTCGGGATGAGAACTTCTGTCAGTTCACGGACTGGGTTCGCGGACTGCACCTGGGCTTCAACTTCAGCAGATATTCTCGAGTTTGAGAACTTACGCCAGTTCGCGGACTGGGTTCGCGGACTGAGTTGCTGCTAACGTTCCGGTTCCACTTGATCAACAAAGTTCGCAAACTTCGGTTCAAGTGTTAAGGACTTATACATATATGTGTTGCCACAACAATGTTTATATCCCACAATGGTTATATAGTCTAAACTTTCATTTCAATCATTGAAACATTCTCAGAGGGCGTTATATAGTTGTTATTCACAAAATATTTTTCGTCAGAGCGATTTCCAAAGTGATTGAAACATAACATGACTTTCGTCACTAGGCAAAGATGAACTTGGCTAAAGCGGAAGCTTTACCAACACCCATTTCGAGAAATATGTCGTAGCAGGAATTCCCACACTACACCCCTCACAAGAATTCATAAAATCAAATCATTTTTTAGATCAACAATCACAATTTTTATTGATTAATCTCACAAATTTTACAAGATAGAAAGGAAATAAAACTAAGGAATTAACAACCGCTCTGGACTTTCTCTCTCCTAATGACTTGCTCAACACTCGAAAAAGATCTCTCTCTTCCTTACGCCAATTCAACTCTTTATATAGGGACTTACATAGTGGATGATAGCTATTATGTCCTTTAATTTCGGATCTGACTTGCCTGCGAATCTCGCAAGAGTTCTATTGTTTAACTTCGCAAACACTTTAAACATCGCAGAGTCGTCACACTTTTCTCATGTTTCTGCCATCGTCATTCGTTACTTTAATTTTTAAATCATCCTACGACGCTCGCAATGTGTTGTTAACCAAACTTCGCAAATGTGTCATTCTTGCGATATTCAGATCCTACATCTTGCCTCTTCTCATGTCTTCTCTGCGAAGGAGAGATTGTCATGAGAAATATTTTTTCAAAATGCCATAAATATTCATCTTTTCTTCCTTCATCTTTTCCTACCGACATGGTTCCGTGAATTAAGTATAACTATCTACACGTGTCGAATAATCCTTCCTTGACCAGCACATTTATCATTAACCGGTCATCTTCTTTTGCCTATTTAAAGAGGGATTTGGAGGAAAGATAATTATCTTCTTTTACTTCGTCTTTATCTTCTTCGTCTTCCCATTCTCTGCAAATCTTCATCATCTGCAATTTTCCTTTATTATCGAATTCATCTTCCTGCTACTGCTCTTTTCTGCTTTCATGGAATCACCAAGGTTAGTTTTTCTTCTTTTTCTTATTTTGATTTTGCTGAAACTGATTTTGTTTTACTGAAATCATCTTATTTATTCTTTATGTAATTCCCATATTGTTTCTGTTTCAGCAAAAGCACTTCCAATACTAAATTTATAGTCCAAAACCCTAATGCTCCCAAGAATTCGCAACTCAAGGTTCTTGCGAGAAAAAGAAAGTATGTGAATGACAAGGTAGTAAGAAACATGGATCTTTTTAATAATAATATTATTTCCTCTGTTTCTTATCTGAGTTATAATTCGAAGGGTGATGGAGATGCCACTAAACCTACCAAAAAATCTCGCCAACCTAAAACTGTTGAAACTTCTGTTTCCTTTCCCAAACTTGGTCTTTCAGCTTCTTCTTCGCAAACTGATCCTCTACTTCCTGTTTGCGAAAACACCGCAATAAGCTCTGATGTTTTAACTAATCCTTCTATGGATGAAATTCCCATTGTAGAACCTGTTGCAAATGAAATCTCTTTCTCTCTTGTGATCAATACTTCTCAAACTCATCCTACCATAGTCTCATCCATTCATCTGCCTCAAACTTTACCCTCAAATGACATTTCTTCAGCAAAGAATGACGATCATCAACTTTCTATTACTGCTACTGGTTCATCTGAGTCTCTCCCTTTTTCTAAGGAAACTGCGGACGGAATGGATATTTCCTTCAAGGTTTTATCTAATTTTCTAGATGACGTCAAGAAATCATCTATGGATCCTGTCAAACCTGGTGTCTGCGAAATTTTAGGTAAATATATTGGTTCTGATAGGATGGTTTCGCAAACATCATTAGAAAAAGAAATTGAAGTTTTGAAGGAGAATCTTCAAGCCAAGACTTTAGAATGTAACACTCTTCTCTTTGGACTTCAAAATGTTTCTTTGGACTGCGAACTTCTTCGCAAGAAGAATGATGAATTAAAATATATGAACTTCTTATCTTTCTCCTTATCTTTCCCCTTAATGAATTTGTTATTTCCATGTTGTTTATTCTTAAAGTCCTTTTTCGCTTGTTAAGCCTTAAACCATAAACGATAATAGAAATATATCAGTTTGAATCTGCCGCTGAAGAAATTCGTGTTGATAAAGATATTTGGATGGATCAGTATAACCGATTAGATAATCTTCATACATAATCTGTTGATCAAATAACTAATCTTAACAAAGAAAATACTCAATTAGTTCAAGATCAAAACTCATTAAGTAGCGAAATATCTCGCCTCTCTTATTCTTTGACTAAAGATAACTTAGAGATGGAAACTTTATCAGATGAAAACAGAACTCTATCTCAGGAGAAGCGAACTCTATTAAATATGGTGGTGATCTCTTCGCAAAAATTAAGTGTTCTTCAAAAAGTGTGTGATAGTCAAGAACAATCTCTTCGCTCGTTGAAAAATGAACTTAAAGAAGTAACTGAATCATCTATTGCTGCGAAAAATTCACTCATTCAAGGTAGAATAGCTTTAAGTGTAAAAGCAAGCCAGCTCAAAAAACAATACTCCAAATTAGAAGAATCTTTTTCTTCTCTTGCGAAGGAAAACACCTTTCTCATTTCTAAAAAAAAAGAATTTAAAATATCGACTGAAGGGTTTAGTTGGAGATAAATTTGATGATGCGATGAATCATTGGGAGAATACTTGCTTGGAATTAATTCAAAATCTAATTTCGCAAAAGGAAGGTAGTTGTAATACCCAGTATTTTTCTGTCCGGATTTATGCTTCTAATTATGGTCCATTTGCTATAAAAACGTATAGAGCCCAGTATACACATATATTATCCAAGTAGCTACCCCATGTAATTCTTAGTGTAGTGTCTAAAAAATGATGCAAATGATAATTTGATTGTTTTATTTGAATTGCATGTGCATGTGCATGAAATTGTTGTTTGTTTAATTGAATTGCATGTGCATGAATGATGTTATTGTTTAATTTTAAATGGTAGTGTAAAGGGAAAAGTCTATCAACGTTACTAATATTTAATAATTATCTTAATAATTATATGAGAATCTTAAAGGTTAGTAGAAGAAAAATAACACCATAGCTAGTATATTATTGTTAAAATAATAGTAATAATTTATGTGACTTGGAAAAATAAAAGTAAGTGATTAATGTAAGAAAAGAGAAAGGTAATTAAAGTTAAAAGAATAATGGAGGTTATGATTAATTGATTTAAAAATTGATATCCAATCTTTTGTGGCCCATTTATTGTGCATGTGATATAAGAAATTTAATAGTGACCATTTATTTGCTTTAAAGTAGAAATAAAAAAGTTAGTCAAGGTTTAGAAGAATATAATATTGTTAATGCATTACATATTATAGGTTTGAAGAAAAATTAAAGTTATTAATGGTAATAAAAGAGAATTAATGTCTTAATGGTAATAAAGGAAAATCAATTAGCTTATTTTGATTTATGTATATATATTGGCTTTGGGGAGAACCGATTATTCTCATTGTTTCTTTCACATGCAAATTTTAGATAATCATTTGTCTACCTTATCATCATCACGAATTATATTTTTAACATGGATAGTTGTTTGTGAGTTGGAAGAAATATGTTGTTTTGTGGAATGAATTTGTTGGAGTTTAACTATGAGATGATAAACAATAATCAAGGTAGGTTTACTAACTCATCTTCTAATAATATCCATTTGTGATTTCTTTGGTTGAAAATGATATATTCTTCTTTTATTGTATTTTGAATTGTATGATGGTTGTTTTTCTAATGTATGCATAACCATGAAATTGAAATGAGAATATTATATAAATTAAATTGTAAAAAAAAATAATACTAAAAGGAAGAGTTCATGTTTTACCGTTAGATGAAACATGTTTCATGCTAACAACAGGTAATAATCCCCGTGATTTAAATGGGTAATGATCCCCAGTAGGAACTTGTGTTTCCTGACCATCAATGGAGGTTTTTCGTACCGGATAACGAAAATGAAATGGGTAATGATCCCTGTGAGCAAATGGGTATGATCCCCATAGGAACTTTTGTTCCTGACCATTGATGGAGGATGTCCGTGCCAAACGATAGGTGGGTGTACGAACCAAGGACATTCGTACCGTGAACTCAAAAATTAAATTAAATGAATAATAATTCAGAATTAATTGGGTAACATGAAATTTGTAACCAAAATCGTTGAATGCATTCCTTGTTTGATTTATTGTGATGTTTGTATATTTTTAGAGGATCGGAAAGTATGCCTATTGAGCCGTCAACTCACCCCAATTGACATTTTTTGCAGATTTCTTAAATGGTGGAAGTGGAAGTTAAAATTAGATAGATTGTTGACAATGTTGTTTTTGTTAATATCATTTGATGTGTAATTTGATTTTAATATTTTGTTGAGAATATTGTTAATTTATTTATTTATATAATTAATTAAACTCATGTTTAAGAATAATTCTTTATGCTTAGTGAAATAACTATATAAAAAAAACTCATGTTGGAAAATATAATTGGTGTGATGAACTCATGGTATGACGATATTAATACATGAATAGATGTGTTGAATCATTGATGAATGATTTGTTAAAAATTATTTTGGTATTGTAAACTCATGGTTTGAGGTGGTGACTTATAAATATGTGAATAATGTGTTCGAAATCTAAATTAAATAAGTTATTGAAAACATAATCGGTGTTATGAACTCATTTGTGAAATTCAAATGGATGAATTGTTGAAAACAATATTGTTGTTGTGAATTGATGAGTTGAGTCCTAAATGGATGATTTGATAAATGGTTTGTTGATAATAATATAAATGTTGTGAACTCATGGCTTGTTGGTGATAATATTAAGTTGTGAATCGTGTGTTGGAATCTCTATTGAATGATTAGTGGAAACCTTATTGGTTTTATGAACTCAAGCATTTAAATACGAATTGAAGTATTTGTAGGAAACATTAATATTGTTGTGAACTCACGCACGAAATCTATTTCAGTGAATTGTTGAATTCAATTGTGAAATCTAATTGGATGAATTATTGAAAGTATTACTGGTATTATGAACTCATGATTGAAGGGTGATTTGTTGAAATAATATTAATATTGTGAAGACTTGTTTTGAAATATTAAGATGATTTGTTAGAAACAATATTTGTATTGTGAATTCATGATTAAACAAATATACTTGTGTGGTGATCATGTTGGGTGAGCATCTATATTAGAGATTTTCTCGAAATTATGTCGTATGCTCATGTTGTATGTTATTTGACTCATTGACATTGCTATGCATGTTTTGAGATTGGGAATGCACTCTATTGAGCTGTAATCTCACCCCAATTGACACCCTTGTAGATTTATCAGAATGGCGCAGCGAAAGCTAGGAATGAGTAGCTTAGTGATTGAATTGCTTAATTGTATTTCTTGAAATGTAATTTGAAATAATATGTTTGGTTGAAATCTTTGTTAAGATAATAAGAGGATTTATATGCTTCATTTCATGTTATATAAGGTTTCAACTATATTTTGTGTAAAAGTAAATTAGCAACAAACCCGTAACGCTTCGAGTTCGGATCTCCATACGGGTTTGTCCTTGGTCTGGAACTCGGGTTGTTACAAGTTGGTATCAGAGCTCTAGGCTTTAGATCTTACATGGGACTGTGAAAATTTAGAATAACAAAAAAAAAAAAAAAAAAAAATTGTCTTATTAATTGATTTGTATGATGGATGATTGATATGATTGTTGGTGTTGTTTGCTTAATTTTTTTATATGCATATTTTCTTGATTTGATGGAACTTGTGTGATAGATAATTGTGTGATGAAATGGAACTCCTAATTTATTTATCGTATTGTTTGTATGACATTGAGTTTTAAATGTTTCAACTTTCAAGTGTGTTCCAAATTTTGAGGACAAAATTTCTTTTAAGGAGGTAAGAATGTAATACCCAGTATTTTTCTGTCCGGATTTAGGCTTCTAATTATGGCCCATTTGCTATAATAACATATAGAGCCCAGTATATACATATATTATCCAAGTAGCTACCCCATATAATTCTTAGTGTAGTGTCTAAAAAATGATGCAAATGATAATTTGATTGTTTTATTTGAACTGCATATGCATGTGCATGAAATTGTTGTTTGTTTAATTGAATTGCATGTGCATGAATGATGTTATTGTTTAATTTTAAATGGTAGTGTAAAGGGAAAAGTCTATCAACGTTACTAATATTTAATAATTATCTTAATAATTCTATGAGAATCTTAAAGGTTAGTAGAAGAAAAATAACACCATAGCTAGTATATTATTGTTAAAATAATAGTAATAATTTATGTGACTTGGAAAAATAAAAGTAAGTGATTAATGTAAGAAAGAGAAAGGTAATTAAAGTTAAAAGAATAATGGAGGTTATGATTAATTGATTTAAAAATTGATATCCAATCTTTTGTGGCTCATTTATTGTGCATGTGATATAAGAAATTTAATAGTGACCATTTATTTGCTTTAAAGTAGAAATGGAAAAGTTAGCCAAGGTTTAGAAGAATATAATATTGTTAATACGTTACATATTATAGGTTTGAAGAAAAATTAAAGTTATTAATGGTAATAAAAGAGAATTAATGTCTTAATGGTAATAAAGGAAAATAAATTAGCTTATTTTGATTTATGTATATATATTGGCTTTGGGGAGAACCGATTATTCTCATTGTTTCTTTCACATGCAAATTTTAGATAATCATTTGTCTACCTTATCATCATCACGAATTATATTTTCAACATGGATAGTTGTTTGTGAGTTGGAAGAAATATGTTGTTTTGTGGAATGAATTTGTTGGAGTTTAACTATGAGATGATAAACAATAATCAAGGTAGGTTTACTAACTCATGTTCTACTAATATCCATTTGTGATTTCTTTGGTTTAAAATGATATATTCTTATTTTATTGTATTTTGAATTGTATGATGGTTGTTTTTCTAATGTATGCATAACCATGAAATTGAAATGAGAATATTATATAAATTAAATTGTAAAAAAAATAATACTAAAAGGAAGAGTTCATGTTTTACCGTTAGATGAAACATGTTTCATGCTAACGGTGGGTAATGATCCCCGTGATTTAAATGGGTAATGATCCCCAGTAGGAACTTGTGTTTCCTGACCATCAATGGCGGTTTTTCGTACCGGATAACGAAAATGAAATGGGTAATGATCCCTGTGAGAAAATGGGTATGATCCCCATAGGAACTTTTGTTCCTGACCATTGATGGAGGCTGTCCGTGCCAAACGATAGGTGGGTGTACGAACCAAGGACATTCGTACCGTGAACTCAAAAATTAAATGAAATGAATAGTAATTCAGAATTAATTGGGTAACGTGAAATTTGTAATCAAAATTGTTGAATGCATTCCTTGTTTTATTTATTGTGATGTTTGTATATTTTTAGAGGATCGGAAAGTATGCCTATTGAGCCATCAACTCACCCTAATTGACATTTTTTTCAGATTTCTTAAATGGTGGAAGTGGAAGTTAAAATTAGATAGATTGTTGACCATGTTGTTTTTGTTAATATCATTTGATGTGTAATTTGATTTTAATATTTTGTTGAGAATATTGTTAATGTATTTATTTATATAATTAATTAAACTCATGTTTAAGAATAATTCTTTATGCTTAGTGAAATAACTATATAAAAATAAAAAAATTAGTCTCCTTCTGACCCGTAACGCTTCGAGTTCGGATATCTATACGGGTTTGACCCTGGTCCGGAACTCGGGGTGTTACAATAGTCATTTTGACTGCCTTAACCATTTTTTCTTTGTTAAATTTCCTTGCAATATTCTCTTGCGAAGTGCTCGCCTAAATATTATTTATTCTTATCTTTTGCAAAATCTGAGAGAAAGCTTCATTCCTCCATTTCTACTTTGGATTCTAAACTTTCCAAGCTTCACAAAGAAAATGGATTACTTGCTGCTCACCTTGTCCATTCTCGCGATCGAGCAGAAAGAAAATATTACTACCTTGCTTATTTCAAATACATGGAGATTAGAAACCGTGATAGAGATTTCCTTCGCCAAGCCCATCTTAGTGCTGAAGTCCTTGTGAATGAGATTTTGCTGTCCAAATCTCTTTCTCTTGTATCACTCGAACCTCTGGAAGTAGATGAAGATGAAACTCCTCGTGCTGCCGATAGTGACTTTGATTATGAAAGTGGTGAAGATGGTGTTTCCCAAGAAGGTTTAGAATAAATCCCTATTAAAGAAGGAGATGCTAGTGATAAGCCAAATGAGGAAGAAACCAGAGTCGACCAGAATAAGGAAAACGCTGGCAAAGATGATAAATCTTGTGAAGATGATAAGGCTGGCGAAGAAGATGTTGAAGTCTGAATTCTAGTTTTATTTTCTTGAATTATTCTCTCTCTTTATTTTCTTGTGAATGATATACTTTGGACCAGTTTTGGATTCAATTATACTTTTGGTATTTTAAGCACTTGCGAGAAAGATAATGACATCTTGTTTATTAATTCCCATATTTGCCTCTCATTATCTTTCTTGTGATATATGATCTGCATGAAAGAAATGATTAGTACTGTATAAAAACTTTTGTGGTCTTATTTTACCTTCCTAGTTAAAGGTCTTATTTTGCCATCTTTATTTGCTACAAAATCGCAGGACGTTTCTGCACTTTCATGTAGAAACCCAATGATCTTGCCTTAACTTTTGTTCTTTTGTATTTTTGCTTCAACAATATGACATGCCTAAATTTTCTTGCGAAATTAAAGCCCCATGACATTGTCGTCTTGTGACGAAATCGCAGGACATCTTTACACTTGCATACAACGACCCATTGATCTCGTCTTATCTTCTCTTTTGTATTATTGCCTCTTCAGGAATGTTGCACAAATATGACAAGTCTTAATACTCCCGTGAGTAAAAAGCCTCATGACATTTGCGTCTTAAGAAACTTATCAGCTCCCTAATGGAGGGTGCCGCCCTTATCTTCCCCCTGGTTTCCCTTTAAAGGAGACGTACTTATGCCATACAAGACTAGCTCCTCCCATCCAGTCTTAACAACAACTAGTTGTGTTCACAGCCTCTTATCCCTTTTGCCTATATGGCTTATGGTTGCGAAATTTTATTCGCGAACTAGGGTGTACGTCATAAAGGTTCGTCCCATTCTGGATCTTAAATGATCGTTTCTTGCAAAATTTTAGCACATTTTCATTCTGCTCTTGATATTTACAATCTCGCATCTTCTTTGTCATAAATTTTTTGTATTCATCCATTTCATTTTAATCATACATTATTTTGCAATCCATTCCTTCACAAGATCTCTTATGGGTAATATCTTTTTAGGTATAATCTGTTCCATGGTCTACCAATCCTTTGACCCACATCTCTACCTTCAGGATCCATCAACTTATATGCCCCAGTTCCTACTATCTCTTTAATGATGTAAGACACATACCATTTTCTTGCTCACTTTCCACCATTCTCTCACTGGTATACTGGTGTTTCTCGCAGCACTAAATCACCTGGTTGAAATTCACGCTTTTTGACACGTTTATTATACTCTCGTGCTAACCTTCGCTGATAATTTTCCATATGTTTAAGTGTCCTTTCTCTCTTCTCTTCTAATTCATCAAGTTTGGTTAAAATCATACCCGCACTAAGGTTTTTCTCCCATGCATCTCTCTTTGTTGTGGGAATAACAACTTCTGTCGGTAATACAGCTTCAACTCCATATGTTAAACAAAAAGGTGACATTCCAGTAGCTTCTCACCGAGTTGTGTTGTAAGCCCAGACTGCATTATGTTTTTGTTCGCACCAAGCTCTGTTATGTCCTTCTAATTTCTTCTTCAATATATCTGCGATTGTCTTATTTGTCGCTTATGCTTGCCCATTAGCCTATGGATATAGAGGAGTGGATTTTCCACATTTTATCTTAAATGCATTGAGTAGCATTTCTATGTTCTGCCCTTCAAACTGTTTCCCATTATCATATACCGATTGTGGGGGAATTCCAAACCTGCAAATGATATTTTCAAATATGAATATAAAAATATCTTTGTCGCGAATGTGTTGTGCTGCCTTTACTTCTGCCTATTTTGTGAAATAATCTGCACCGACAATCAGATATCTTCTTTGTCCAGATCCTGGTAAAAATGGTCCCACAATGTTTATCCCCCACTTTCCAAAGGGCCATACATTTCTTGAAGATGACAGTTATGCTCCAGGTGCATGTATCTTCTTTCCATGTCGCTGACAGTCTTCGCAACGTCTTGATATTTGGTTTGCATATTCATGCATATATGACCAATAATAACCTTGCATTTTTGTTCTGTATGCCAGAGATCTTCCTCCGCTGTGATTACCAGCGTCTCCACTGTGTAATATTTTTAATACCTTTTCCCCTTCTTCTCATGTTAAACATCTAAGTGATGGTCCATTAAATGATTTTCGATACAACACTCAATCTCTTAGTTCATAATTTGTTGCACGACTTTTTAACTTGTGTGCCTCCAATCTATTTCGTGGAGTTTCTCCTTTCGCTAAGTATGCATGAAGATCTGTTCTCCAATCTTCCATATGAGAAATATGTTGTTCCCCTCCACCTTCTATTATCATTACATCTACTTCTTATTCTTCTTTATTTACTAATGGTAACTGAAGTGTCTCTATTTTTATGCATCTCGCAACTTGATCTGTCATCATACTTGAAATAAAAGCATAAGCATCTGCAAGTCTATTATCTTTCCTTGATATATTCCTCCACTTTATTTTTGGGATTTTCGCTGACAATTCTTCAATAAGTTTCTTGTACTTCTTCAAAGATGGTTCATTTGTTGTGTATTCCCCTTTTATCTGGCGAATGACTAGCTGTGAATCACTGGTAATTCTAGCATTTTCTAATTTCATTTCTATTGCGAGTTTTAGGGCATGTACCACAACTTCATATTCCGTTTTATTATTTGTTGATGCGAACTCCAATCTGAAAGAGAAATCCATTTTGAATCGTTCTGGAGAAATTAAGACAATTCCAATTCCATTACCTTCCCCATTTGAGGATCCATCCACCAATATCTCCCATCTATTTTGCTATGTTAACAAGTCTTTTGGATCTCCATGTTCTTCTTCTATATCCATCATCTCCTCAATAGCTTCATCATCTTCTAAAGGAAATTCTGCTATAAAGTCTGCGACAACCTGCGACTTTGGTGAAGATAAGACTTCATATTTGATTTTGAAATGTCCAACTTGCGCATTCCATCTCTCAACCCTACCTGATCTCTTTGAGTTCTTCATTACTGATTCAATAGGTACTTTTGTCAACACTTTGACTTTATGTGCTTGAAAATACATACGAAGCTTAAAGGTTGCATACACCAATGCTAGAATTAACTTTTCAATCTTGGAATAATTTCTTTCTGCGGTATTAAATGTTTTAATGATGTAGTAGATCGGTTTTTTAACTCCTGCGTCTACTCGGAATAACACTGCACTTAATGCATGCGAAGTTGTCGCAAGGTAACTTAGTAGCTCTTCTCCCGGTTCTACCTTTTGTAAAATAAATGTATTCACCAGATATTCTTTTATTCCTTGAAAAGCTTTCTCACACTAACCTCTGAATTTTATCCCTTTTTTAAGGATGCTGAAAAAATGTTTGCATTTGTCTGATGATCGCAAGATAAATCTTCCTAGCGAAGCCAAAAGACCATTTAACTTCTACACATCTTTTATTGTTACTGGTGTTGGCATGTCGCAAACTGCTTGCACTTTCTCTGGATCAACTTGTATTCTTTCCTTGGATACAATGTATCCTAAAAAATTTCCTGTTGCAACTCCAAAAATGCACTTTTCTGGATTCACCTTGATGTTAAAATGCCGCATTTTCTCAGAAATCTCCTTCAGATCTTGTACATGGTTTTTAGCTTCTTTACTTTTTATTAACATGTCATCTACGTACACTTCTAATATTTTGTGTATCCACCTCGCAAACACCTTCTCTACCATTCTTTGATATGTTGCTTGTAGGATCAGAATATTGTCACAACAATATTCTTGCGAAATAAACAACAATATTGACACATCAATGATATTCTGTGACCCATCTCAAAGTGACGTAAGGAATGACATATCAGATGAAAACGACAGAAGCATGAGTAAAGTGTGACATTTCTGCGATGAACCAATAAAACTTGCGAATGATTAAGGCGGTGCTAACTGCGATTTATTGCAAGAACTCAGATCCGAAATTAAAGGGAATCTTAACTGTAAATGAGCTGTCATGAACTGTAATCCATTATGTAAATGCCTATATAAAGGAAATGAATAGTTCCAGAGGGAGAGATGAATTTTTGAGTGCTAAGAAAGTTTTTAGGAGAGAGAAAATCTTATTAAGTGAATTGTATTCTTGTTTACTGTAATTCTTTTAAGATCATATCAATAAAGAGGTACTTAATCTTCAAATTGTGTCATAAATTCTTGAGTTGGGTGTAGTGTGGGAATTCCTGCAACTACATTTTGGCGCCCAGAAACAGGGATGAATAGTTGAAAATCATAGCAAAAGTTAGGTAAAAGAAAGAAATTATTCAAGAGTTAGAAGAATATCAAGAAAATTGGTGGAAGAAAAGATGGTTGAAGTCAAAGGTAATCAAAAGAAATTGGAGTGTGATGTAATAACAAAGATGATGATAGATAAGTTCCATGAAGATATTAGAGGAAGGATACACAAGCGATATTTTGAAGGAAAGAAAATCATGTTGGAAGATAAGGCATCACTGCTAAAATATTGGGAAAAACAGAAGATCACATTCACGACAGCAGAAATTCCGAAAGAAAATTTAAGTCATACATCTCCATTGGTGATCACAGTGTCTGTTGTACCAACAAGAAAAGAGAAATCAATAAGATCTACAGAAGAGTGGGCTGTGAATAGGACTCTGGTGGACGCAGGAAGTTCTGTGGATATAATGTTTTACCACACATTCAAGAAAATGGGATACAAAGATGAAGAAATGCTTAGTCCAACATATCATATTCATGGATTTGGAAAATCTCTAACAAAACCTGAAGGTGAAATTATAGTGCGAATTCCGCTGGGGGAAATAGAGACGCAGATAACTTTGTGCGTGGTGGACGTGAAATCACCATATAATATGCTGTTGGGAAGAACATGGATACATGCAATCAAGGCTGTATCATCAACTCTACATCAGTGCATAAAATTTCCTATGCCTAGAGGAATTGGCGAGATTAGAGGAGATGCAGATTATGCAGCGTTGTGTTTCCAGAGTGAAGTAAAGAATTGTGAAAATCAAATTCAGTTGCGAAAACAACGCAGAAAAATGAGGAAAGAAGAAGAATTCAAGATTTACATGATAAGATCAGAAGAAGGAAAAGGAATATTTAACGATGTATCGCAAGAAAGTGATGAACCAACGGAGATAATAAAAACACCAACACCAATGGGAGAACAAGAAGCCAGTTATATTGCAGCAGAACCCACAAAAGAAGTAAATGCTGGCAGTGAAGAAGACCCAAAAATGCTGAAAATTGGAAAGTAAGTTTCAGGACAAAATATAGAGATGCTACTTAATGCATTCAAGATAAAGTGCGGAAAATCGACTCCTTTATACCCACAAGATAATGGTCAAGATGAGGCAACTAACAAAACAATCGTAGATATCCTAAAGAAGAAGTTAGAAGGGCATCATATAACATGGTTTCAACAAGTCCATAATGCAGTTTGGGCTTATAATACTACACGAAGATAAGCAACTGGGGTATCCCCTTTTTGTATAACATATGGAGTTGAGGCAGTATTACCAACAGAAGTTGCTATTCCTACAACAAAAAGAGAAGCTTGGGATAAGAATCTTAGTGCTGGTATGATTCTAGACAAACTTGATGAAGTATAAGAGAAGAGAGAAAAAGCATTACAACATATGGAGAACTACCATCGCAGATTATCTCGTGAATATAATAAGCGAGTAAAGAAGCGTGAGTTCCAAGTTGGAGATCTAGTTCTGCGAGAAACACCAGAATATCAGCGAGAAAATGGAGGGAAATTAGCGAAAAAATGGGACGGGCCATATATTATCAAAGAAATAATTGGACTGGAGCATATAAGTTAATGGATCCGAAGGAAGAGACATGGGTCAAAGATCAGGCAGACCATGGAATAGACAATATCTAAGAAAATATTATCAATAAAGGTTTGAAAGACTAAGATGATTGGATTATACGCAAGCAATTGCGAGAGAATAAAAGAAATAATTTGCAAGAACAAAATTGGCAAAATACAAAGCAATTTTTCGCAATAACTTGCGAGATAATTAAGAATTTTAAATGCAAATGCATAAGACGGGCGCAAATCGCCTAAAAACATATGAAAATGGGACGATCCTTTGTGGCGTACATCTTAGTTCGCGGATTTTATTCCGTAAGAGGCAACGTCCTTAAAGTACGTCATAAGGGGGGTATCTCTTTGCATGACTATGGGAAAGGCTATACTGCTGCTGGAACCTATTCATGGAGATTTGGGATTATAGAAAATCCATCCAGGAGGGATAACTTGGATTCCCAACTATATAAGGTTATACCCTGGTTGGGCGCCCGAGAGTTTCTCCTAAGGAATACAACGTATGATCAAGGCGCCGAGGTACACGGTTGAGCTGTGGGTGCCCGGGACGGATGAACCTACCCTGGCCATCCACGACAAGTCTTGGCTTACGATGTGTTCGGCCCGAAGAAAACCCCACTAGGGTGTAGTCTCGTAACTATAAGCCATATAGGCATAAAGGATAAGAGGCTATGAAAACAACTGGTTGTTTCTAGAACCGGATGGGACGATCTAGTCTTGTATGGCAGAAGTACGTCTCCTTGAAGGGGCAACCAGGGGGAGAGATAAGGGCGATACCCTCCATTAGGGAGATGTGTATCAAAAAAGACGGCAATGTCATGGGACTTTATATTCGCAAGAGTATTTAGGCCCGTCATATTGTCGCGTGACACAGACATCAATGTCATGGGACTTTATATTCGCAAGAATATTTAGGCCCGTCATATTGCCGCATAATAGGAAAAAAAGCCAAAAAAGAAATGTTAAGATGAGATCAATGGGTTTTTGCGATAAGAACAAAAGACGAGATAAATGAAATCAATGATAAGAGGATATAAATCGCAAAAACATCCTGCGATTTCATCGAAAAGACGCCAATGTCATGAGTCTTAAAAAGCAAAGAGAAATTAATCTCGAAAGATGGCTTAGACTTGTCATATTGTCGCATAGATCAAAATAAATGATAAGACAAGATCAATGGATTATTACATATGAAAGTAAGAATGTCCTGCGATCTTGTCGCATAAAAGTGGCATAATAAGACCTTTAACTAGGAAGGCGAAATAAGACCACAAGAGAGATTATATTTGCGAATCATATAACAGATTTTTCGCAGCATTATTCGCGATAATTCATTCATCATATTGTAGAATGATAAAAAGAGCCCAAGTATAAGGGATTTCTTACAATGGTAGCATATTACATACTTCACAAGGAAGATTATGAGGGGCAAATATGGGGATTATAAAACAATATTTCATTATATTTCCTTGAGAAGAATCAAGATAGTAAAAATAATCAAGTTACAAGAATCAGCGAAGCTTAGATTCAGATTAATAAAAATATATAATCAGAAGAAGATGATGGAGTTACAAAAACTGAAATGTTTCGCAAAAGAGATTCAGAAATTACAATCATTCGCAGGACAAGGAAAAGAACAAGATATTTCGCAAGAATATAAAACTTCAGAGAATATTCTTCCCTAATTTTATCATTCTTGTTCGCTACTATTATCTTCACCAGCAATATATTTTTCAGTTTGGGTTTCTCCATCACTAGCGATTGTTTTGTGAGGAGGATTCTGTTCTTATGCTTCTTTATGAGGATTTTCTTCCTCTTCTCCATCATTGAGAGGGTTTTCTTCTTCTATTTCTTTACGTGGGTTTTGCTCATCCTCAAAAAAATCTTCTTCGTTACTTGAATAATTTAGATCTTCATCTATGAGACGAGGGACTTCGTTATTATCTATCTCCAAGGGTTTGATCTTCATAGGAGGTAAGGAATGAGAGAATAGAACATTGTTTACGAGAACCTCAGCACCTAAATGAGCCTTACGGAGGCAATTCTTTTCCCGATTTCTGATCTCTATATCTTTGAAGTATTCAAGATAGTCAAATCTTCTTAATGCTCTGTTGTGGGAGTTAGAAAGCGCGGTATTATTTTTGCGAAGTTTGGCCAACCTCATAGATAGATCATAAATTAAAGCTTGAAGATGCTTCTCAGATTCTGCAGAAGAAAAATTCCATATTAGATGGAATTCTCGCAAGAAATAAGATGGGAAAATACAATAAAATAATTAATAAATGAGGCAGTCAAAATGACTACCTTCCTTTTGCGAGGATAAAGTTTGAATTATGTTAAGGAAGCAATTCTTCCATTGATTCATGGTATCATCGAAATTATCACCAACTTTACCTTTCAAACGAGATTTTATACTTTTTTCTTTAGAAAGAAGATGAGTATTTTCTTCTTTTAAGAAGGAATAGGAGTTCTTCAGTAGAGCATAGTCATCTTTGAGACTGTTGACTTTTACGCTCAGAGCTAATCTACCTTTTATAAGTTTCTCTTGTTCAGCGGCAGATGATTCGGTTATCTTTTTAAGCTCATCTTTCAATACACGAAGAGATTGCTTTTGGTTGTCACACAGCTTTTGAAGATTACTCAATTGCTGTGAATAAACCATTGTTTTACTCACAAAGCTACGTTTCTCTTGAGATAGGGTTTTGTTTTCATCTAATAACGATTCCACCCTCAAATTAGTCTGATTTAGCGAATATAAAAGTTGAGTGGCTTCATTACTTAGGCGATCTCGTTCACAAATTAGATGATTATTCTCATTCTTAAGATTATTTATGTCGTCAATTGAATATGTGTGAAGAGTATTCAATCTATCAAATTGATTCTTCCAAGACTCTTTCCCAATGCGGGCCTCATCATCGATTGTTTCCCATTCAAGTATCTTCAATAATTGGTTATGTTTTGAAGCTAAATATGCGTCAACAAATAAATAAAGAAAAATTGAGTACATAGAAAACAAAGAATTGCTGAGGCAAAAACGGAGGCAAGAAAGTTATACCTTTCAGATCATCATTTCTGCTGCGAAGATTTTCGCAGTATAATTCAGAATTTCAAAACTTATGATCGAGAAGTTCACATTCTAAAGTTTTTGCTTGAAGATTCTTCTTCAAGATTTCAATTTCACTTTCTAAAGAAGTTAGCTTAGACGAAGAACCGAAGGATCCAAGATGCTTGCTTAGAATCATACAAATATCCTGTCTCGCAGGGTCTGTAGAAGATTTCATAGCATCATTCAAAACTTCAGATAATATTTGAAAAGCATCTTCAACCCCTGTTGCTATTTCTTGAGAAGAAGGAAGAGAAGTAGAGGAAGAGGTTTGGCGACAATAACTTGAAAATTAGAATCATTCGCGGTAGTAGGAGTGGAAGAAGGAACTTGGTTAGTCGCAGTTACAGTCTCATTCACCGCAACATCCTTTATCGCAACTTCATTCACCACGGCTTCATTCACCGCAGTTTCATTTACCATGGTTTCATTCACCACAGTTTCATTAATCGCAGGATCATTGGCTGCTGATTCATTCACTTTAGTTCCAGCTATTAAAGATTCATCCATCGCAACTTTTGAAATATTGATGGAAATATTAGCATCAATAGTTTCATTTGGAATTGATGAAGAAGTAGTATTGGTGTTAATATTAGAATTTACGCGAGGAGAAGGAGAAGATTTATCTTGCGGTGGAACAGGGTCTGCAGGCAAGAAATCAAGAATATCCACTTCATCTGGAAGAGCTTTAATTTGACGAAAACACTTAAGAGGTCTAGAAATATTTTCTTCACCCTGCGAATAATAATGTAGATAAGAAACAGAGGCAACAATATTGTTATTTCAAAGAAATAAGTGTTTCTTACTACCTTATCATTATCAGATCTTTTCGCCTTTCCAACACGCCTTTTTTGAGGAACTTTAGGGTTAGGGTTTTTGATAGTAATCTTAATCTGAGAAGTAGTGTTACTGAAAAGGATAATATAGAATATGGGGATTACAAAGAAAATTAGGCGATAGAAATGATGAAACATGAACAAAATAAGGTTCAAGATAAGAACATACCTTTGAGTCTCCATTAGAGCAGCAGCAGGAAGGATATTAGGAAAGAAAAAGTTGCAGACGAAAAATAAAGAAGTTGAAGAAAAGAGAGAAGGTGAAAGAAAATCTTTCCACGAGTGGGACATATATTTATAGATGAAGGATGGGTAACCGGGTTGATCGGTAAAAAAGTAAAGATTGACACGTGCCAACGGTAAAACGTAAAATAGGGAACTTTGTCGGGTAAAAAGTAAGGAGTTGCGGCAAATCAAGAAACTTAAATTCTCATGATCTTTATCTTCTTCGCAGAAAAGATATGAGAAGAGGCAAGATGTAGGATCAGAATATTGTCACAACAATATTCTTGCGAAATAAACAACAATATTGACACATCAATGATATTTTGCGACACATCTCAAAGTGACGTAAGGAATGACATATCAGATGAAAACGACAGAAACATGAGTAAAGTGTGACATTTCTGCGACGAACAAATAAAACTTGCGAATGATTAAGGCGGTGCTAACTGCGATTTATCGCAAGAACTCAGATCCTAAATTAAAGGGAATCTTAACTGTAAATGAGCTGTCATGAACTGTAATCCATTATGTAAATGCATATATAAAGGAAATGAATAGTTCCAGAGGGAGAGATGAATTTTTGAGTGCTAAGAAAGTTTTTAGGAGAGAGAAAATCTTATTAAGTGAATTGTATTCTTGTTTACTGTAATTCTTTTAAGATCATACCAATAAAGAGGTACTTAATCTTCAAATTGTGTCATAAATTCTTGAGTTGGGTGTAGTGTGGGAATTCCTGCAACTACATTGCTCCTGCATTTTGCAAACCAAATGGCATCTTTGTGTAACAATATAATCCTCCCGGAGCGAAAAAAGCAGTATGCTCTTGATCTTCTTCTGCGATAGGAATCTGGTTGTATCCTTTATATTCATCTAAGGAATATATTCTATCATTTCCTGCAGTTGATTCGACCATTTGAGGTATATCTGGTAATGGAAAACTGTCTTTAGGACAAGCTTTATTTAGATCAGTAAAGTCTATGCAAATTCTTATCCCATTATTTTTCTTTGGAACCAAAACCATGTTTGCTATCCACTCCGGGTATTTTGCTTGTCTTATAATTCCTGCATCAAGTATTTTCTGTAGTTCCTCTTCTATTTTGGGATGGTAAGTTGTTGCGATTTTTCTTATCCTTTGCTTAAATGGTCTTGCGTATTTGTTGGTTTCCAATTTATGACATGCAACTGATGGATCTATTCCAGGCATCTCATCCATGTTCCATGCGAAGATATCTTTATATTCTCACAAAATATTGACGGTTCTTTCTTCAACATCTGTATCCATCTTAGTTCCAATTTTCAACATTTTAGGTTCTTTTTCAGTTCCAATATTTACTTCTTTTGTTGGTTCTGTCGTAGTATAACTTGCTTCAGGTTCTCCCATGGGTGTTGGTTCTTTCGTCTTCTTCGCAAGTTCATTTCCATCTTCTGAAATTTCGCTGGGTATTCCTCTTCCTTCTTCTTCTCTTATCATATAAGTTCTAAACTCTTCCTCCTTCTTTGCATCTTTCGCCATTTTTATGCGAGTTTTTCTCCTCTTCGCTTGTCCTTCATGCCACTTTACTTCAATTTGATGACATAATTTTGCACTATCCATATCTCCTTTAATTTCTCCAACTCCACTAGGCATAGAAAATTTGATGCATTGATGTAAAGTTGATGCTACGGCTTTAATTGCGTGTATTCATGGCCTTCCCAATAACATGTTGTATGGTGATTCCATATCCACCACGCACAACGTTACTCTTGTTTCAATTTCTCCTAACAAAATTCACACCGTTATTTCTCCTTTTGGTTTCGTTGTAGATTTTCCAAAGCCATGAATATGATATGTTGAAGGATACATTTCTTCATCTTTGTAACCCATTCCTTTGTATGCATGGTAAAACATTATATCCGCTGAACTCCCCGTATCCACCAAAATTCTATTTACCTTCCATTCTCCCATAGCTTTTATTCATTTCCCCTTTTCTTTCTGTGTGGTTACTGTGATTACCAAAGGAGATGTGTGGCTCAAATTTTCTTTTGGAATTTCTGCTGCTAAAAATGTAATTTTTTGTCTTTCCCACTCTTTCAAGGGTGATGCCTTCTCCACCGTCATAATTTTCTTTCCTTCGAAATTTCGTTTATGTAACCTTCCTTTGATGTTTTCATGAAACTCATTAATCATTGTTTTTGTGATTACATTACACTTCAACATTCTTTCATTCTCATTGATCTTAATTATCTTTTCTCCAACTGATTTGTTGTTTTCTTTTATCATTTTCTTGATTTAAACAGCTTTCAAAATAATCTCCACAATCTTCAATCAACAAATCCCAATACTAATTTTCACACTAAAAGCAAGGAAGTCCCTGTTTCTAGCGCCATTATGTAGTAGCAGGAAATCCTACACTACACCCCTCACAAGAATTCATACAATCAAATCATTTTTTATATCAGCAATCACAATTTTTATTGATTAATCTCACAAATTTTACAAGATAGGAAGGAAATAAAACTAAGGAATTAACAACCGCTTTGGACTCTCTATCTCCTAATGACTTGCTCAACACTCGAAAAAGATATCTCTCTTCCTTATGCCTATTCAACTCTTTATATAGGGATTTACACAGTAGATGACAGCTATTCTGTCCTTTAATTTCGGATCTGACTTGCATGCGAATATCGCAAGAGTTCTATTGTTTAACTTCGCAAACACTCTAAACATCGCAGAGTCACACTTTTCTCATGTTTCTGCCATCATCATCTGTTACGTCATTCTTCAAATCATCATGCGACGCTCATAATGTGTTGTTAACCAAACTTCGCAAATGTGTCCTTCTTGCGATATTCAGATCCTACAAAATAGGTAAGCGAGATATACTCAGCTCGAAATGTCACATGTGCATATTCTTAGTCTATATAGTAAAACGACTTTTGTCTCAAGATAGGAGATAGAGTAGATAGACTTTTGAGTGATAGATAAGTTCAAGTCTCCACATACCTTTTAGTCGATGAAGATCCACTGGTTCCTTGAGTAGTCCTTCGTCTTTTATCAATACACCAAAACTGCCATTTAGGGACGTTTATAAATGTTGCGCATAATTTGTTTAATGGAAATAAACGTTGGCAAAATGGCGTTGCGCATGGATGTTCAACACATATTATCTGTTGCACAAATTAATTTGTACAACGTTTATAATTTATAGAATAACACTTTTGTGGGTCCCATTTTGAATTTGTCAACGTTTTATTTATTTTGTTACAGTTACATCCGTTGCTCATTTCCGGTATATTGTGCAACGTATAATTGTACAACGTCTATATCCGTTGCAAAATAATTTTCAGGTAAAAAAAAAATTAAACGCCGGTAATAAATTCCGGCGGATTTCTTCTCCTGAACTAAGAACAATTATTGATCATCACAATCCATCAAGAACGATTCATATATCAACAAATTAAGTAGCTAGATTAAACATGTAGTTGCAGGAAATCCTACAACTACACCCTCAGTAGAATTTGTAAAACTTTAAGAAGTTCTTGATGAAGAATGACAATTTTGATTAATATTCTCAACTGATTACAAAGAAAGATGTTAATGGAAATTAGAACCATTACAACTTTCTATGTTCTCTCTTCTAAGACTTTTTCTAATACTCACTTAAAGAACCCCTCCAATTTAACATTTGAACTACTATTTATAGTGAAATCTGTACAATTGTATATACCCTGCGAAGCATCGCAACCTTTGATCGTAAATTTATTCTATATTCGCAAACTCTTCACACTTCTCCCGTGTATCTTTTATTATCGCATTATCTTGCGACACTTTTCTCTTGTATTTGTTACTATGTTCGTAACCTTATATCTTGCGATATTCTGTCCCTACATTTTGCTTCTTCTCATGTCAGTTCTGCGAAGAAGAAATGTCATGAGAATTATTATTCTCGCAAATTTAATATAGTTATCATCACCTCTTATATTCGCAACACGCATTTTCTCTTTCATTAAATCTTCGACACGTATTTTCGTAACCGTCCTTCTCAACCGCTCACGTCTAATTGCATTGATGAATTTCTATCTTCATCAAACTCTCTTTTTTATAAATACTATCTTTAATTCCTCCTTTTATTCTTTTATCTTTTCATCTTCCTCATTACGTCTACTTCTGCAATTTTTTCCTTCTTTCTTCTACTACTATTTCTTGCCTTTTTTATTTCTTTTCTTCTCTATCTTCCATCCTTCATCTAATGGCTCCAAAAAAGAAAATTGTGGAACAACTTAGTGCAGAGCTTGCTGATAGAGATCTCATTCTTTCTGAGATTGATGGTCATACCAATAAATCCCATCTCTGTATGGAACTCTTCACTGATCTCCATTGGGATAATCATATAGTTTTAGTCACACGAGGCCAAATCCTCGCAGGTCTTCCTCTTCCTCTTTATGATGTTAATCTTCCTTTATTCTATGAAATTATTTCTCACCCAAATTTCTCACGAGCCATTTATCAATTGACTGGGGATTGCATTCGCATTCTGGTTGAATTCGCAAACCGTGCTGCTACTGGAAAATCTTTATACCCAATTGAACTTAGGAAACCTATATTTAGAGATGTGAAGATTATCGCTGCAAATTACACAATCGAGAATTTATTTAAAAATTACACATTAATTCCTGCGAAGAGGGAAGATAAGCGTTGGGGTGTGCATCTTCATCGTAAAACTGATGTCGCAGAAGCTGATCTTCTTATGCATGATATTGATTATGCTTCTGGAAATAATCGAAACCCTCGCCATTCTCATGATGAAGATTGGTACAATTATCCTCTAGCATTATCAGGTTCTTACACCTCTGGGATAGTAGATCTTCCTGTGAATCTTCATGATCGTAACTATCAACCTTGGGTCTTTTCTTGGCCTAATAGAGATAAAGATGTATGTATCTCCATCTTCTTATCTTCTTGTTATTTTTCTTCTTTTACTAATCCTTTTGCAATATTTTTCAGGTGAATGAACTTAAGGAAAGTTACCTTAAAACTGGGAAATCCAAGATACTATAGGCTTTCCAATTGTTTTCAAATGAGGTAAGAAACATTCTTATATGTGTTTTAAACAATATATTGTTGCCTCTGTTTCTTATCCTTATTTGAATTTGTAGGTTCTTCCTGATTTACCTGGGGCTGTCGTGAGTGAGAATAAGAATTCAACTTCTTCTGAAGCGTTAACTTCAAGACAAAGAACACTTCACTCTGCGAAGTACATCAAGATTTCTGGTAATAAAGAAGATGTTCTTCGCAAAGAAAAAGGGAAGCTTGAGGATATTGTTTCTGCGAAGAAGAGGAAGAGACTACCACCCAGTGCTTACTCCAATGTGATCTCCTCTAGCAAGGATGTTGACGAAGAACAAAGTGATAAAGATGATAGACTTTTTAAGAAGGATCTTAGTTCTAATTCTGATATTGACTCTGATAGGAGGAATGATGATGATGATGATGAAGAAGATGATGAAGACTACAGCAATACGGAAACTTTTGAGTCTGCACTGACTCGATTTTCTGAGGCTTTTCTCAACTCTTCTCGTGGATTAGGAAACTTTTCTACTGCGAATGCTTATATGCATATTCCATTTGTCGCGATGGTTGAAGCCAAAGATAAAGGCAAAAAAGTATTAACTCCAAATGAAAATTCTGGTGCTTCCCCTCGCCGCAATAAAAATCAAACCACAGACGGTCCTCCAGAGAAGAGAAGAAAAACTCAACCACTTCTTCCACTTAGAGAAACTTCTATTATCGCTGAAAAAGATAATGAACTTGAAGAAAATGATGGGGTAAACCATGACGTCACTATGGGCACTTCAACACATTTTTCTTCCACAAGAATTAGATCTGCGATGGGTTTCTCACAACCTGAGACTCCAATGGATCAACTGTCAAATATTTTTAGGAATCCCATGCAAGGTGTTGGTGAGGATGATATCACTCGTACTTGCGATTATCTCTCGAAAATCTGTGATGCTTCGATCTTGACTAATAATAAAGATCTTAAAGGAGTTTCAAGATTTATCGACTCAAATTTTCTTCACGCGCTAACTTCGCTGGTATGCCCCTTTCCTTTATTTTTCTTGTAGTAAATTTTACATTTATCATGAGTATCGAAGATCTTTTACTTATCCTCATTCATTTTCTATTTTCTATCGCAGACTGCTAGAGCTTCTTTTTCCATTTGCTTAAATTAGAAAATACATTATCAACATCATGAGAAAAGGCTTCTTGATTCACAATCTGAATCTACGAAACTTCGTGAGAAAAATAAACAATATGAAGCTGAAATATCCCTTCTTCGCGAAAAATGTAAACAATTGGAAGTATCTGGAAATACTGAGATCCTTAATAAAAACAAATCGCTTGAAGTAGAAATTGAAGTTCTTCAACAGAAATTAGTTGACAAGGAGAAGTTCTGCAAACAAGTTATTGGTATAAATCTTTTTTCTCTTTAATTTTTTTTTTTTTTTTTTACTTTTCTTTATTCTCGATATTTTAGCTTATTTGAGCAATCATTTTGCAGATGCCTATAATCTTACTGATGAAGCTATTATTCTCAATTCTTTTGATGAACCCATAGATGAAACCACTCTTCTTCAGCGTCTTAATGACGCTTTAAATAATTATTCAGACGAAAAAAATTAATACTCATCCCTTGATGAGCTTAAACATCATGTTTCCCTTATGAGAATGGACTATAGATCTACCTTGAGTATGTCCAATAGTTTAAAGACTTGCAGAGATGAATTTAGAGAAAAAAAATCAAAGTCTTAAAAGCCAAGAAGAGTGAACTTGAAAAGGATAAAGAACGCATTACTCTTCAAGGCGCTGAAGCTCTATCAAAATTTCGCAATACCCTTATTGATACTGAACTTGAGAGAGATAGACTTAAGGATGAAAATATTAAACTTCTTAAGAGAGAAAAACAAATCCATTCCCATCTTCTCATTCAAAATGATGATGAATTCGCATGGGCTGCGAAAATTCTCGATAATGCTAGGAAAAACTTAGAGATAGATGTCAGTCTTCATACCGAGCAAGCAACATTGATACAAGAAATGATCCATGAAAGAGAAGGTTATTTATTGTTCCTCTAATATTTTTGTATTTCTTGTAGATTCCCAACTAGTTTCTAATTTATTGTTGTATCATCGCAGAATCTGAAGGAAGATATTCCAAAAGGGTAGCAGAGCTCGAGGAAGAAAAAAGTGGTCTTGCGAAAAATATTGCTTCCCGTAACGAAAAAATCTCAAGATTGCGAGAGAAAATAAAGATATCCAACTCAAACTTGCGTAATAACCTTCTCACCATTTGCAATAATCCTATTGAGAAAGTTTGCAAAGATAATGATCTTCCTCTTAGACTATATCCTTATAGGAGCGGAATATCACAGCAAATAATAACTTACGAAATTGTGGAGAGAAAATACATTTTGCGAGCAAAGGAAGCCACGAAGGTTCGCAAGATAATCTTCAAATCCGAAATGGCGGGACAACACAACTGTCATCTATTGTAAAATCATATAAATAGCCATTTAGGCATGAGAGGAAAGGAGGGACACATTTTGAGAGAGGGGATGATTTTAGGAGGAGAGAGAAAATTGTTAAGAGAGGGATTCATTTTCTTTATCATCTTCTTCCCCAAAATTCTAGAGCTCCAAATATTCATTAATGGAGTCTCAATTGTAAAATCATGTAATTACATACAATCACTAGTGAAGCATCGTGGATGTAGATCACATTGATCGAACCACGTAAAAATCTTTGTGTATTTTTATAATTTTAGTACTTTAATCTTCATCTTCACATCAAATAATTGAGATCATCATATTGGATTCTTATGAGGGTGTAGTTGTGAGATAATCCGCAACTACATAATTGGCGCTAGAAACAGGGACCTAATCTTGTTGGTTCAAGAAAGTTTAAAGAAATTAGCCACTGTTGGTGAAAAATTCAATTGGATCTTCAGCAAAAGGAAAACAAGGAGGTTTATATGGAATGTACATCTTCAGGAGAGGAGAAGCAATAATTTACAAGATGATGACGCAGGGACAGATTCAGGGAAGAAATTAACAACAACAAAATCAACGTAAGGCAGAATCAAAACACGCCTCTTGCAGCAAAATTTCATATATGACCGAAGAAGATTAAGTTTCTGCGAAGAAATGGGATGAGTTTCTGCGAACAAATAGGACGAAAAACTGGATTTACATAATTTGGTGATATCAGTTTGAAAAATCAATTCTAGCGGTGATGGAAAGAGTACGGATTCATCAATGAAAAATACATTAGCTCAGCTCTGGAATACTGCGAAGTGTCGATAATGATCATAATTGCGAAGAAAGTAATAGTCAAAGTATAAAGACAAAAAGCAACCAATAGAGCAAAAGAAAAATCACTTCCAGTGACGCAGAGAGACAAAAACTTTGCATATTGTGGCAACGAATATAACAGCAAGGGAATTTATTCGCAGAAAAATGGGCATGAGGAATCCAACGAACAGACGAACTCAAGTCAACGATTCAACGAATATACCAGCTTGGCCTATAAATTCGATTGAGTATTAAGTACCTTCAGAGCTGCGAAGTAAATGTCATTCAAATAACCACTTCGTGGAATAGAATAACAAAAGATGGAATGATACGTGCCACAATTCGCAAAGGAGAAAATTTTGCATACAAAAGAATAAAACAACGATGATCAATCCTTTCAGCGAAAGGCTATTCTTCATAGACAAAAACAAGGGTACTTTCACGAGTGAACAAGTCAATAGAACGAGATGAGGAGAATTCATGATCTCATGGGCAGAACCAAGTGAAACTCATCTCTGTTTAGATTAGCTCAGGTTCAACAGGCACAACCCAAATGACTAAATGATTCATAAGTTGGATGAATGCATTCCACAAGTGAGACCAACATACGAAGAACGGGAACATATTATAACCAAAAATACAAAAGAAGGTCAAAGAGCGTTGTCAGCAACATCATTAAATTTACTTCATCCATTAGTCTGGTGAAGATAAACTAGCTAAAATCTAGTGAATATGCAAAATCAGGCACAATTCATCACCTCCAATGAAGCAACCCATGACGACCATAAGAGCAGCGGACAACAAAAATCTCCTCATCAAACTATTATAATTTTTTCGACTATGTTGTCTGTTGCGAGCTTCGTAAAAATATTTTCCAAATCAATAAAAGTTCAAGGGCAATGAGCAACACAATTGAGAGGGCAATTCAAGAATCTTATTCGTTTGATGACAAACCTAAGTTTTCATGGGACGCGTCGAAACTTCATGAACAGTTTGTTATGACTGTTACCAAATAGGAACCTGAAAAGCTGATGCAGATAATATTTTTGCACGCATGAATTCACCTGCTGGATTCATCAGGAAACACGTTGATGTTCACCTAAAGGAGTTCCAGATCATACGTGAAATTTATATTAGGGAACATCCATCTAAGATACTCTATAATGAAGTAGCAGAAACTTTGTACTCTAGGTGGAGGGTCTTTTCTGATGTTCCCAATTTATGACGAACGTAATAGGGCAGTGATTATACTTAGCGTGGTGATGAGCAGGATCCATACGTCTAGGTGATGGTATTAATCGTGGTTCATCAAGATTAGTAGAAGAAATTGTCCAATCTTTATATCCAAAAAGGGTAAGTTTCTGCGAAGATGAAGAAGAAACGTGACGAGGGAGAAATTTTGCGAAGCACAATTTGTCAAAAATTTTAAAGCAGCCAAGCTCAGTTAAGGAATGAGTGGGAATCATCTCAAGCGAATAAGAACTAAAGTTAACTTCGTCATATGTGTAATAGTAGCTTCAAGAACTCGAGAGTAACATTTCAGCGAAGACTACTCAACTTATCAATCCCGGGAAACAACACGTTTCATCCATTCACTTCGCAAATCCAAGTCCGGAATGATTATTCACAGGAGGCTTATTATTCGCAACAAGCTTATTATTACAGGAAATTCAAGAATTTTCTTCGCAAAGTAACAAAGCTAGTGGAACATCAGCGAGGAAAGGATACACACAAATTTTTAACGGAAAAATTAATTCAGCAAAAATTAGAAAACTTCGTACTTGCACAACAACACAGCCAGCTAGAAAGGCATCACGAAATGAAATTTTTCCTCGCGAAGAAATGAACTCATTATTTTGAATTAAAGACAAGGTGCAGACGAAAGAAAAGGATGAGAACACGGTAAAATAAGAGAGCAGCACGAAATGATATCTAACAACAACCAATAGGTGTTTACTATTCAATCACACAGGCTAAAGCACAAACATCAATCAGCACACAGACAGATGATTCAGGGTGAAAACAGAGAGTTGGAAGACACATATTCGAATCCCAACATTCGTAGAATTTTTGAACCCTCGTTTTTTTTTGCAAACTTGGATTCCAATTTTTGACATAAAATTCCATTCTTTCTTTCTTTGCAGGTATGTATCTTACGAACATTCGCAGCACAAATAGATACTTCATACGAACTTGGATTTCATACGGAGGTTTACTTCACAAAGCCTATGATTAATACGCAAGAAGAACTAACAACAAAGATCAATGGAAAGATTATACCACAACATTACTTAAGTAAAAAGGGAAGATCGTAACTAATATTTTCCAAGATTTGCGTCAACATAACCCACTTCGGAAGAAGAAAACTACTTCGTGAATAGCCAATCAATCCACCAGAAGAATGAGTGTCATAGCAGGTCAAAAATTCAATTCTCATTCCTTCTTGCTCGCAAGCCATTTACTTCAAGAAGAGACAACAACAAGCCGTAAAAAGGTAAGTACCATTTCCTTGAATACTTTATTTATCAAGACAAAAGAATTTTGATTTTATTTACTAAAACCGATATACTCGCAAAATTTCTACAATTTCTAAGATTTCAAAACATATCAAAGACTTTTTTTTTAGATTGGTGAAAAGTGATACAATCGCAAGATTCAAAAATGAGTTTATCGCAAAAATTTAACGATCTCAAAATTTTTCAAAGACTTTAAAATTACAAAAAATAGAGAAAATTAAATTCCTATATTTCTATAGAACAATTTTGATTAATAGTTCTCATACTTTTCATACTTCTTATACTAAACATTTCATGAAAACATTCAACATTTTATATACATGAAAAATTTACGATGAATTTTTAAAAGGCGAAAAAATACCGCCATTTACGATTAACTTGCGAATAAAAGACCGCAATCTGTGATCAGCCTCCAAAAAAGAAAGAGAGCATGAGAAAATTTTATACAGGAAAACCTTTGTGGCGTACACCCTAGTTCGCGAAGCTATATTTCGTAAGAGGAAAAGTCCTAAAGTACGTCATTTAAGGGGGTACCTAAACGTGGCTAAGGGTAACCGGAACACCACCAAGGGCCCTTAGTACATGGTAAAAATTTAGGGGTACAAACCAATAATGGGGTACCTATCCGGGTTAGACACCTTGGATTCTCACCTAATCTAGCGACATTACGCAATATAAAATGCGGTGTAAGAGGATTTAGGTTGGGCGACTAAGGAATACTGTCTTTCCCAAGAAGTGCAGAAAACGATCAAGGCGCCGAGGTACACGGTTGAGTCAAGAGTGCCGGGTGAGGTTGAACCACATCTGCCATTTTTGACAAGTCTTGGCAAATGATGCACTTGGCCCAAAGATACCCCATAGGGTGCAACCTCGTAACTATAATCCCTATAGGCAAAAAGGATAAGAGGTTGCGATCAAAAGATGGTTGTTGGCAGAACCGGATGGGAAGAGCTAACCTTGTATGGTCGATGTACGCTTCCTTGAAGGGGCAATCAGGGGGAAGATAAAGGGAAGCACCCTCCATTAGGGAGCTGATACGTGCTATAAGACGCAAATGTCACGAGGCTTCTTGTTTGCGAAAACATAAAGGCTTGTCATATTTGTGCAACAAATGAAGTTCTCATGAGCCTTCTCGAAAAAAAAAAAAAAAAAAGAGAGAAAGAAAGAAAGAAAAGAAAAAAGAACTCGCAGAACATAATAAAGAAGTTAAGATGAGATCAATGGGTCACTACATGAAAGTGTAGAGACGTCCTGCGATTTCATCGCAAGACGGCAATGTCATGGGGCTTTATGTTCGAAAGAATATTTAGGCCTGTCATATTGTCGCAACAATTCCTGAAGAGGCTAAAATACTATACAAAAAAGATAAGGCAAGATCAATGGGTTTTTGCATGAAAATGTAAGAACGTCCTGCGATTTTATCGCTACAAAAGAGGTGGCAAAATAAGACCTTTACTTAGGAAGGCATGATAAGACCACAACAATTAATGAAATTCATTACAATCATTGAAGAAATTATACAAGAATATACATCATGAAGTTTTGAAGAGAAGACAACTTCGTCAAGATCATTGAAGAATTTTGAAGAGAATATATATCAAAGAAGACAATTCCATCAAGATCATTGAAGAATTTTGAAGACAATATATATCAAAGAAGACAATTCCATCAATATCATTGAAGAATTTTTACAAGAATATATATCATGAAGTCATAGCAAAAGAGGCGATTTCATTCGCGATCAAAGACGAATTTATATAAGAAAATACACAAATAAACTTACGAAGATAATTATATGAATAGAGGCAATTCAAAGATATATCAATTTTACCGCAGCAAAATGAGCTAAGTAACACAAACATTAGCTATGCATTATAATAGATAAGTATTCACATCATACAAGCATCATACTTGCATCACACAAGCATCATATTTGCATCATACAAGCATCATACTCGCATCATTCAAGCATCATATTTGCATCATAAATGCATTGCATAAACATTTCATGGCATAAGAATCGCATACGCATTTCATAACATAATCATTACATAAATATTATATTCGCACAAGTATTGTACAAAATTTTACAGGAAAATACCACGAAACTTGAGAGAAAAGTTCATAATTCGCAGGACTATTCAAAGTTCGTAACACTATATTCGCAACATTATATTCGCAACACTATGTTCGTAACACTATATTCGCAATAGTACATTCGCAACAGTATGTTCGCAATAGTACATTCGCAATATATTGAGTTAAATGCTTGTGAAAAACTCGGGAATTCGTAGAAATATTCGGAAGATAACAGGGTTACCACTTGAGGCGGAGGCAACATAACAATAGAGATGCAATTTAATTATTCAACATTTTCTCAAGAATTCTCTTTCGAAGATAAAGAATGAGAGAGGCAACTATGGATACCCAAGAAAATATTTGATGTTCTTTATCTTCTCAGCAAGAATCCTCACCAAAAGTGGAATAATAATTTTACATGAACAGAGGAAATATTTATCACTCTCATCAAGGATATTTTATACTTCTTATATAATTCAAGGATTAAATACTTCTTATACTTCTTAAGGATACTTCATACTTCTTATATATTTCGAGGATTAAGTACTTCTTATACTTCTTCAAGGATATTTTATATTTCTTATACTTCATACTTCTTCAAGATACTTCGCATACTTCATACTTCGCAAGATGATACTTCTAATTACTTCTTAAAGCTTCAGAACTTCGCAAAAGAATAGAGGCAAGTATATACTTTTTGAGTTTGATATTCTTTAGCTCGTTCCTTCATCAACAAAGATCAAAGACTACTCCAACAACCACAGCAAGTGATTTTTTCTTAAAGATCACTCTTCAAGCAATATTCAAGAAAAAAGAGGCAAGATGTAGGAGCGGAATATCACAACAAATAATAACTTACGAAATTGTGGAGAGAAAATACATTTTGCGAGCAAAGGAAGCCACGAAGGTTCGCAAGATAATCTTCAAATCCGAAATGGCGGGACAACACAACTGTCATCTATTGTAAAATCATATAAATAGCCATTTAGGCATGAGAGGAAAGGAGGGACACATTTTGAGAGAGGGGATGATTTTAGGAGGAGAGAGAAAATTGTTAAGAGAGGGATTCATTTTCTTTATCATCTTCTTCCCCAAAATTCTAGAGCTCCAAATATTCATTAATGGAGTCTCAATTGTAAAATCATGTAATTACATACAATCACTAGTGAAGCATCGTGGATGTAGATCACATTGATCGAACCACATAAAAATCTTTATGTCTTTTTATAATTTTAGTACTTTAATCTTCATCTTCACATCAAATAATTGAGATCATCATATTGGATTCTTATGAGGGTGTAGTTGTGAGATAATCCGCAACTACAATCCTTGTCTTATGGATAATATCCCATCCAGTTCTGAAGTACCAGTTATTTCTGACAGTGAGGATGATGCAGATGAAAGTGATAGCCAAGATGAGGAACGAACTAATGATGAAGATGGTGAAGATGAAGATGAAAGTAATGATGGAGATAAATCTCAATAGTTTTCTTTTTCTTTTTGATCTTCTCATGTATTCCTCCCATTCTTTCTTGCGATAGTTATTTGCGACAAAATGTAATATCCTGCGAATTATCTGCAACTTCAGATGTCTTTCAATATATATAAATTATTTTTTGCTTCTATCTGTTTGTTATTTACATGAATTTATCATATAATGATGAATAACAATATTTTCCATTCTATGCATCATTCCCATACTTTCCTCTTGTTATTAATCTGCAATATGATAAATGAATTATTGCAAATATTTCTGCGAAAAATTTGTTATATGCTTCGCAGATATAATCTCTCTTGTGGTCTTACTTCGCCTTCCTAGTTAAAGGTCTTATTATGCCACTTTTATGTGACAAGATCGCATGACATTCTTATTTTTACATGTAATAATATCCATTGATCTTGCCTTATCATTTAATTTTAATCTCTGCGACAATATGATAAATCTAAGCCTTCTTGTGAGATTAATCTCTCTTTGCTTTTTAAGACTTATGACATTGTCGTCTTTCCGATGAAATCGCAGGACGTTTTTGCGATTTATATCCTCTTATTATTGATTTCATTTATCTCATCTTTTGATCTTATCGCTAAAACCCATTGATCTCATCTTAACATTTATCTTTAGGCTTTTTGGCCAGTCACGCGGCAATATGACGGGCCTAAATGTTCTTGCGAATATAAAGTCCCATGACATTGTTGTCCGTGTCACGCGACAATATGACGGGCCTAAATATTCTTGCGAATATAAAGTCCCATGACATTGCCGTCTTTTTTGATACACAGCTCCCTAATGGAGGGTATCTCCTTATCTCTCCCCCCGGTTGCCCCTTCAAGGATTGTACATCGGCCATACAAGACTATCACTTTCCCATCCGGTTCTGCCAACAACCAGTTGTTTTTGCAGCCTTGTCCTTTATGCCTTATATGGATTATAGTTACAAGACTGCACCCTAAGTGGGGTTTTCTTTGGGCCGAACACATCGTAAGCCAAGACTTGCCGTGGATGGCCAAGGTAGGTTCATCCATCCCGGGCACCCACAGATCAACTGTGTACCTCGGCGCCTTGATCATACTTTGCATTCCTTAGGAGAAACTCTCGGGCGCCCAACCAGGGTATAACCTTATATAGTTGGGAATCCAAGTTATCTCTCCCGGATGGATTTTCTATAATCCCAAATCTCCATGACTAGGTTCCAGCAGAGGTATAGCCTTTCCCATAGCCATGCAAAGAGATACCCCCCTTATGACGCACTTTAAGGACATTGCCTCTTACGGAATAGAATCTGCGAACTAAGGTGTACGCCATAAAGGTTCGTCCCATTCTTATATGTTTTTAGGAGATTTATGCCCGTCTTATGCATTTGTATTAAAAATTCTTATATGATTCGAAATCATCATCTTTTTCTTATAATAGAAAAATTATTATATTTGAGCAAAGTTTTTCTTTTAATATTCTGTGTGCACATTTTTTGTTGTTCTTGTTTTTCGATTGTTCGCAACATGATACTGTTGCACTTCTTTTCTTCTGTGACGAATGATTATTCGAAATTTCTTGATACTTGATTTATCGCAACACCTTATACTTGTTTGTTCTCCTGCGAAGAATGAAGATTTCAACTTTTTCCCATATTCGCATGATTAATCACCATTGATTCTTTTGGGACAAACTATTCTTGTAATATATCCTTTCCCCGCAACTCTATATTGTCCACCATCAATTTTTCAGCTCTCTGAGTTTGCCTCCTGTTATGTTGCCAATTACGATTTCGGGCATTTCTTTCTTCGCAGGTATTAATGTCAACTTCATAACACTTTTTACCTTCAAACCAATCACCTTTAATTATCCCAATACCATGAGGATGTGGAAACTTTATGCATTGATGATAAGTTGATGCTATGCCCAAGATCCCATGGAGCCATGGTCTTCCAATTAAGGCATTGTAAGGAGATTCTATATCCACTACGCAAAACTTGATTTTTGAAGATATCTTGTTCAACGGAATTTCCATAGTAATTTCTCCTTTTGGCTTGTTTGCAGTGCCATTAAAACCATAGATCTTGTAAGTTGAAGGGATTAACTCATCATCTCTTCCACCCATTGTGCGATAAGTATGATAAAATAAAATGTCTACCGAGCTACCAGTGTCAATTAAAATTTTATCTATTGCCCAAGAATCACTTGCTGCGTCACCATCATCTTCTCCTCCTTCTTCTATGTATTTTGTATTTATCTCTAACTTCACCACCAATGGGTTGTCATGCATTTTCCCGGGCTCTGGTATCTCTTCTGCAGTAAAAGAAACAACTTGTTTTTGCCATTCTTCTAACAGAGTAATCTTCGCAATATTCATCACCTCTCTTCCCTCTATATCCCTTGCAAATACTCTGCTTAGCACATTGTCGTGGAAATCCTCTATCATTTTCTGCGAATGTACAATTGAATTGAAAAATAGATTTTTTGTTGTAGCTCCTACTTCAATGACAAATGTTTCGGCTTCTTTTGCAACATTGACTGTGCGAATTTCTGGTGCTTGCGGAAATTGCTGCGGTTGTAAGTATCTTGCTAGAAAATGATTTAATTTCCCCTGTTCAATCATTCGCAAAATAATTCTTTTTACATTTATACAATTATGCACAGAATGACCATGAAAATGATGATAAGGACAAAATTCTTGATTTTGGTTGTTGGGATGTGGTTCTTTCCCCATGTTCCAGGGTGAGGGTATATTCTCCATCAAAATAATCGCTTCCCAAATCTTGTCTATACCGGTATTTAAAGGTGGCAATTTGATGTCTTCCCACATATTCCTCTGACCTCTTTGCTCTCTTGAATAATTCTGCCTCTGTCCACTATAAGTCTCCTGCGGTTGATCAAACCTTGGGACCTTATTATTGTTATTGCGATTATAAAAAATTCTCTCCTTTTCCAATTCCTCATGATCTATACTCCCCATTGCTATTATCTTATGTTGATTATCAGTCTCCATTTTCTCTCGCGGATTTTGGGAAGTACTTGCTACTGTATTAATCATCCTTGGTAACAAACTTCCATTTGCTGCGGCTAAATTTGTGCCTGCGAGAATTGGATAAGACTCCATCTCATTTTGTTTTTCCTCCAAAGCGATATATTCTTCCTGCAATTCTCGCAGTTCTGTCATGGTGATTGTGTTTTTAACTCTGAAGACCTGGATGTATAATAGATTCGTCGCAAACATAGCATTTATGAAGGACAAAATGAGATATCTTTCATCTACTCTTCCTGCCATTTCCCTACACATTGTCCTCCATCTTATCGTTAAGTGCTTTAAACTCTCACCAACTCTCTGTTTCAATCCAAACACATCTTCAATTCCAGGTCGCGTAAAGTTATTGCTGATGTATGCTCCTAAGAAAGTATTTTGCAAGTGCATGAACAAAGTTATTGTATTCTTGGGAATACTTTTGAACCACTTCAGTGATTCGCCAGTTAAACTTGACGCAAAATATTTGCACAAAACGACATCATGGTTCTCCCATTGTAGCATACATAGTATATAAGCTTTGATATGTTGGACAGCACACGTAGTCCCATCAAATATACTGGTCAACACCGGTAAATTGCATTTTGGAGGTATCCCTCCTAATTGTACCTCTTGAGTAAATGGAGTTTTCGCAGATTCTTCGATTGCATCATCAAGTTGTCTTCTTCCTCCTTCTCTTCTGTTATTTATCATTCCTCTCATTTCTGCTAATTCTCGCAAGATTTTTTCATTCCTATCAGAATTTTGCTCCATTGTCCTTTTCAACGCAGCCTCTCTTCGTCTGCGTTCATGCCTTTCTTGTCTTGCGATGTTTCACGCTTCTTCTGCGATTTTATTCTTCTTGCAAGTTAATTTGTCTTTCATTCTCTTTTCCGCGAATTTCCTCATCCCTTACTGTTTATCTTCGCTGCCTTTCTATGTCTCTGCGAATTCTCTCATATTCCTCATTGAAATTATCATTATTACGATTTTGCGTACGTCGTCGTTCTCGATTATCATGATTATTCTGACGCAACGCTGTTTGAATTTATTGTTCTTCTACTTCTGCTCGCAATCTCTCTCTTTCTCCCACTAAATGTACTTGCTCAATATAATGCCTCTCAATATCATCTTCGATCATTCTGCGATTTCTTCGAATCTCTTCATCACGTAACATTCTCCTTCTCTCTTCTTGATTTTCTCCCTCATCCTGATTATGTCTAATGTCTAAAGTTTCACCGCGTAGAATATAACGATCATTTATCAAATTCTCGCCAATATTTTGTATAGGGAGATTTTGTCTTGTTTCTTCTCTATATGATCTTGAATTTGATCTCATGCTGCTTCTCGATCTTCTGTTTTGCAACCTCAATATTTCCATTCTTAATTCATGATTTTGCCTTGTAAGATTGGCACGTTCTTATGCCTCTAATATTCTTTCTTCTTGTATCCTTTGTATCAAATCATCTACTTCTTCATGCTCTTCATGAATTAGTCCTCCATCTATTTCTTGATTTCTTTCCTCTTCTTGATTTTCCGCTTGTTCTATCGAATCCGACCTCCAAGTATGCACACTTACTCTATCATAATCCACATTTCTATCTTGTGCTCGTGTTTGTTGATTCGGTGGTTGGATTAAATTTTCTGCTCCATTTCTCACTCTACTTCTTCCTGATCTGATCCTTAAAGATCCTTCCAATTCACCTGTTCCTTCCCCTGCAATTCTTTTACTTCTTCTCACTGTTGTTGGTGGTTCTGATGTATTTCTTCTCCTTCTAGCCATTTCTTCAATTCTAATAATTTCTTCAAATCTTCAAGCTGTAATTTGAAATTTCTCAAATTGATTCTCCCTGTTTCTGGGCGCCAGAATGTAGTTGCAGGAATTCCCACTCTACACCATATTCAAGAATTTATCAATATTTATGGCACAATTTGAAGATTAAGGATCTTTTTTATTAATATGATCTTAAAAGAATTACAGAAATCAAGAACACATAACACTTAATAAGATTTTCTCTCTCCTAAAAACTTTCTTAGCACTCAAAAATTTTATTCCCCTCTCTGGAACTATTCATTTCCTTTATATAGGCATTTACATAGTGGATTACAGCTCATGACAGCTCATTTACATCTAAGATTCCCTTTAATTTCGGATCTAGGTTCCTGCGATAAATCGCAGGTGGCACCGCCTTAATATTTTGTAAGTTTTATCGATTCATCGCAAAAATGTCACGGTCTTCTCATGCTTCTGTCGTTTTCACCCGATATGTCATTCCTTACGTCACCCTGAGATGTTTCGCAGAATATCATTGATGTATCGCAGAACTGTTGTTTATTATTGATGTATCGCAGATCTGTTGTTTATTTCACAGGAATATTGTTGTAAAAATATTCTGATCCTACAACCACCTCTGTAAACTCTGTGTAGTCAAGCTCCAGTATCTATTTAACCATACCATACCACTTGGTCACACCATCAACAAGGTTTCTATCTTTACTACTTGCCCTATATGCAGTAGTTGCTTCCATACAAACACCACTATCCTGTGAGATGCGACTTGACTCATTTGACTTGGATGAGAAGGTATAACCATTGACCCTGTACTTGTTATATTCCTTTTCTCCAACAGGCCCTTTTACATAACGCCATAATTTGGAGTTCATTTTGCGCTCTTTCACCAACTAGAACATTACAAGACTTGTTAGTTACAATGAAAATATATAAAACTGATGAGCAAAATCGGAAATCAACTAAGTCCCAGAATAGTTACCTTATTATACAACTATTTTATAAAATTTGTCTGTCGTTGTATTTCATTGCTCGTGCTCCCATTCGCATCACAGTATTCACTGCAATGGAGTAACATGTAAAACATTTGGCTCAAACAATAAAGGCATACATGATGAAATATAAAGGGTACTGAAAAAATGATAAAGGAACTTGCAACTAAAATCAATTCCACCAATATTAGTACTTAACACCAGTATGCACTTACAGCCACCCAAACTATAAACTATTGTACATTACTACATTATTTCCATACTAAAAAGATCTCACTCATTTGGTACTCATGGTATAATCACAATTTAAAATCTTTGAATCAAATATAAAAGGTACTTATGCATAGTAATCTGCAAGACCTTCTACTTCATGACTAAATAACACCAATCTAACTATCTGTATGAATTGTACATCAGATAGAGTCGCTGACTTATCTACAAACCCCTCAGGGCCTTCATCGTTGTACTCAGAATCGGCATCCAAGAAATATTCCCGTGTGGCTTTGTGATTTCCATCCTTGGAGTTTGAGACGTGCTCCATTGCATAAACCACACCTTCAGATGTAAGATGGTTTTCTTTGATCGACCCTTCAGGGTAACGCTTGTTGCTTGGAATGTTCTTATAAAGTTTTATTGCTCTGCGTAACAACAGAATTCTTAAGTTTTTAAACCACAAACAAATCGGAGTATGGAACTACATGTGATCAAAATAATTGAAAGCAATTACCTCTCGAATGGATACATCCATCGGAATCTAACTGGTCCGCAAGCTAGAGCTTCGTCAGCAAGATGAACCACCAAATGGATGCTGATAACGAAAAATGAAGGTGGAAAATACTTATCCAGAACACACAATGCCTCGGAAACCATGTATTTGGCTTGTTGAAGTTTGCTTTTAATCAAAACTTTCGAGCACAATGTTCTAAAGAACAGACTGATTTGTTGAAGAGCTCTCCGAAGGTCTGGGTAGCGCGGGAACGCATGTTAAAGTAGCATCGGCAACAGATATTCCATAATCATATGAAAGTCATGTGACTTCAGAGAATGCAGACCAGGAGGTTGAAGAGTGACATTGTTTCCAAGATTTGACGAGAATCCAGTCGGAAACTTCATGTCTTTCAATATCTTCAAAAAATCATCTCTCTCCTTCTTGCTCAAAATATAAGGAGCGCCAGGTACGATGCCTTTACCAGTTTCAGGATCTTCAGTGATCCATTGACCACTCTGAATATTCAAAGACTTCATGTCTTTCCTAGCACACACACTATCTTTGGATTTCTTTTTTATGTCAAGGAAAGCATCTACAAGATGTTCAGTTACATTCTTATCAACGTGCATTACATCCAAACAATGACGATATTCATTATAAACCCATGTTGGTATATCCAGCATGCTTGACCTCTTGTAAAATGCTTTAGTTGGTGAATCAATATCATCACAATCAACTTCATCAAAATCTCTCTTTCTCTTCTTACCATCTTTGGAAAGCTTACCAGGAACATAATGAACATTATTGGTGAGCACCATTACTTCTTGTCCAGTTAAACAAACTGGTGCAAATCCATTCTCCTTTGTTTTGAGTCCCATATACTTTCCTGACTTGAAAAGAGGACACTAAAAGTATCAGAAAGTATTATGCCCTGTCTAAACACTTAGAACTGTCTAAACACATATGTTTTCATACTTATGAAGATGAAAATATACATAAACTTGATGAATCTAATTTCAAAACACTAATACCGGAAAGTATTTCAAAAAAGTAGGCATAGTGAAATGGAATATAACGCAGAGGGAAAAAGACTTTCCTGAAAGGATGATTCGTCTTCAGAAATCTTCGGAAATTTCTGTACACAATCTTGCAGGAGTGAGGTAACCAATTACTTTACGTCTCATCTGCACAACCAGGACATGATTTGTAACCATGAACTACGCACCCAGAAAGATTTCCATATGCGGGTAAATCATGAATACCCCACATAAGAATTGCTCTCAACTTGAATGTCTCTTTTAAACGCATATCAAAAGCATCAACACCCTCCCAAAGTTCTGTTAAGTCCTCTATCAATACTTGAAGAAAAACGCAAATATCTTGACCCGGCGCCTTTGGTCCTGGTATTAGCAGCGATAAGATATGAAACTCTGCATTCATACATAGCGATGGTGGAAAATTGTAAGGAACCAATATAACTGGCCAGCAACTGTAACCGGTAGATTGGCTACCGCGAGGATTAAAAGCATCTGTCGAGATTCCAAGCCACACATTTCGCACTTCACTTACGAAATCAGGAAACCTTGTCTTCATGTTCTTCCACTGCAAGGAGTCTACTGGATGGTGCATATAGTCATAATAAGCTTATGCTCGATCATGCCACGTTATATCTTCAGAAATCCAAGGTATGGTATAAAATTTATTAAGTCTTTCTGGTAGTGGAAAATGTCTCAATACTTTCTCGGGCTCCTTTGTTACCTTTAATATTCCATCTTTCCCCTATTTGACTTTGTACCTTGATGCTCCACAAGTCGGACACACTACCACATTCTCATGCTCTTTACGGAACAGCACGCAATGGTTAACACAAACATGTATATTTGCATCCTTCATTCCAAGATCTTGCAACATATGTTTCATTACGGGGTATTTTGCAGGGAAAGTATTTCCTTCTGGAAACCATTTTATGAGTAATCCCAACAGCTGAGTAATACTATTCCCAGACCAGCCAAAAGTCTTCTTTAAATGATGCAGTTCGATGATGACAGAAAGTGTTGTCTCGCCATTCTCACATGTTGGATATATCTTCTCTTCTGCCAACTGTTTGTACTTTTCATGCTTCTTACCAAGGTTAGGCTCTTGAGTAAATGGATGTTGAGAATCATCTATATTTACATGGTCCCCTTCAAAAATCCCGAATGCATTATCAACAAAATTGTTTAACCCGCACCCATTATTTTTACTGTCCTCTTCAACGTGTTATTCTACAGGCTCCACAGGTATTTCTTCTTGAACCAACTGCTCTACACTTGCAACATCTACTTTCGATGCTCGTGTAGACTTCTCTCTATGCAGTGACCAAAGTACATATGATTCAAGCATACCGTTCACTTTTAAATCATGCCTCACTTGTTCAAATTTCTTAGATTTCGAATTCCGACAAACACGACAAGGACAAGGACAGTACACTGAATCTCTAAGTCTATTCTTATATGCAAATGCAATAAATGCATCTACTCCTGTTATAAATGCATGACAAACCTGTCTTCATACATCCAATTTTTGCCAGACATTGTACAACACTAACAAAACCAGATTATAAAATACAATTACAAACAGATTTGATATAGCAACCCCAAATCGGTATCACAAGACTAGCTTATGCGGTGAATCCTAGTCTACAACACATTAAACAAAATTGAAATCTATAAGAATGGTTAACACTATTCAGCATACTCAGACATCAAACATAAGGAAAAACTCTACTCTACAACACATTAAACAAAATTGATACTAATAGTGTGAGCTGATACCAAGTGATACTCTTCTCGACAACAAGAACTACTCCTTCTTTAGTCTTTAATCCAATTGTAGTTGATCCAAGCTACAAACAAAAAAACAAACAAACATACAAAAACCCAAAATTATCCTACAAAATTTCAGTAGAATACTCAAAATTTCAAGAATTAGGATACACACACGCAGTAGGCCTTCTTATTTTTGTTGTTTACCTTAATTTTTTCAATAACATACTCAACCTGAAAGTATTTACACCTCTATCATACTCAGTCCTGTACACAACATAACACACACAAAAAAACCAAGAAAAACAATGAAAAGAGCAATACTGAATTTTTTTGAGAAATAAAACAATGAAAATCAACAAGGTATCATGCACCATTATGATTCAGTCACTTCTGCACCCAAATATTTATAGATTCATTCAAACATTGATTTTTAGAATCATGCTTATAAAAATCAGTCCTCTTTTGAGTCTTATAGCATTAATCATAGACATGATAGCTATAGCATGTTCTGACTCATAAAAAACAGAAATCAATCCAACTGCTAAAAAGAACTGTAGTTGTCACAAACCCCTAACTGTTTCAGATAAACAACCAAATTTTTTTAACTTCAACTAAATAGAAAAAAACCCAATTCTTCAATAGCATATATTACAAAATAAAGAACAATAAAATCAAAAACCCCTAACTCATTCACAGGGTTAGGTTAAAATAAATAAATAAAACTTGAAAAGTTTTCGCTAAAAATAAAATTAAGAGGCAGTAGCAGTAGTTGAAGGATTATACCAGATGAAAATCCACAAACTGGTGGTGATAATCCTATTGAATGATTTAGTTTTAGATTTCAGAGAAAAAGGTGGTTTTATAGAATTAGGGTTATGGAAGATTTAAAGTAATGAATCGATTATAAGATTTCTAGAACATGGGTTTTGATTTGTTGAAACGAAAACTAGAATTTCAGGGTAAACCTAGAACCTAAGCAGATCTGATGATGATGAAGAAAAGAGAGAAAAATTTCTCCTATATCGATCCGGAGTACTGAAATGAAGAAATGAAAAATAGAAACTAGAATTTCAGGGTAAACCTAGAAACTAAGCAGATCTGATGATGAGGAAGAAAAGAGAAAAAAAATTCTCCAACATCGATCTAGAGTACTGAAATGAAGAAATGAAAAAAATAGAAAGAGAGAGAACTGGGATAGGAATTAAAGTTGTCTGAAAATATGGGGGTTTTTATTTCCCAAAATAATTAAGAAAAAATAGGAAGAGTTGTCTGAAATTTTTTTAGATGTGTATTTCATGTTCTTAAATGATGAAATTAGAGGGTAAAAATGGGGGGAAGGTTTTGTTAATTTTAAGTTTGGGAGGGAGAATGAATTGGGTGAAAAATTGAGGGAAACCAATTTTAATACTTTTAAAAAAATTAAGAAAAAAAATCCGTAAATTAATAATAAAAAAAGAAAAAAACTAATATTACAAAAAAACCACGGGTTGTGAAACGGTTCTAAGAGTTGACATACGTTGCACCACTAATATAAATAAATGGAATATTAGTAAATGGGATATATATATTATGTGCAACGGATATTCTTGTGCGCAACATATATAGACGTTGCACACTATATACGTTGCGCACCTCCGAAAATTAAGCGTTGCTAAAACCAGGATTTGGTATAGTGTATGATGATCGCCATGGAGTTCTTGAGCTCAACTACACTTTCTATCCTATTCCGATACCTTAGCTATAGTAGACTAGAAATCAAGACTTTATAGTTTTGATCACTAAGATTGACAAACATGCTTAAGATAGGAACGCATGCGAGTTTGACCGAGCAGTGCTCTAACAATATCCCCCTTGTCAATTTTAGTAGCAAAACTATTAATACATATGGTTACAATGCTTGCGATATTTCATATTATAACTGTTGCGATGAGATCGCAGAGTATATCCGAAATAAAAGGAAAACTTAGCTGTCATCCACTATGTAATTTCCTATATAAAGGGTTCCTATAGATTCAGAGAAGGATGATGTATTTTTGAGAGTTGAGAAAGTCTTGAGGAGAGAGAAACTTCAAGAGAATAGTTGTATTCTTGATTTCTCCCACTTCTGTAAATATTTCTGAGTCATTTTTAATCTTCAAGTATGAGCTGATATTTTTGAAATCTTAACAAGGGTGTAGTGTAGGATTTACTGCAACTACATTGTGGCGCCCAAAACAGGGAGGAATTGATGATTATTTGAAGAAAAAGATAAAAATTAACGTTGTGATTGGAAGGAATTTATAATAATTAGTGAAAGATCTTACACAACATTCAACAGATTACTAAGATTAATGGCTAGAAGAAGAAGAAACATGTCAGAACCACCAACAACTGTAAGGAGGAGTAAAAGACTTGCAGGCGGAGAAACAAATGAAGTGGGAGAATCTTCAAGAATAAGAACAAGAAGAAATAGAACAAGGAATGAAGAAGAATATCAAATTCAACAGCCAAACCAGCAAACACCAATACAAGATAGAGTTGTGGATTATGATAGAGTTAGCGTGCATACTTGGAGATCAGATTCAACGGAAGAAGCAGAAGATCGACAATTAAGAAATGAAAGAAGAGAAGATAGAGATCGAGGAGTGGTTGAAGGATTAATTCATGGAGAAGACGAAAATGAAACAACAGATGATTTAAGAGAATACATGAGGAAAGAAGATTAGAGGCGGAAGAACGTTCGAATTTAACAAGACAAAATCACGAGCTGAGAATGGAGAATTTGAGATTACAAAGCAGAAGATCAAGAAGTACTGCTAGGTCAAATTCAAGATCATTTAGAGAAGAGCCAAGGCGAAATTCCCCTACGAGAAATACTAGAGAAAATATCCGAGAAGGAATGCAAAATCCAAATGAAGAGCAGCATCATAGAGAAGAAGAGATGATTCATGATCGCTACATTCCACGCGGTGAAACTGTGAATGGTAGACATGATAATAGAAATCAAGAAGGTGGAAATAACCAGGACGGTGAAGAAAATCGAGAAGAAGGTAGAATAATATTACATGGGCGAGAAATCCAAAGAAATCAAAGAATTATTGAGGAGGAAATTGAGAGACATTACGCTGACCAAGCACGTCTGGCTTGCGAGAGAGAAATATTAAGAGCAGAAGTGGAAGAACAAGAATTCCAAGAAGCAATACGGCAGAATAATCATGGCAATCGAGAAAGAAGACGCACACAAAATCGCCATAACAATGATATCAATGAGGAATATGATAGAATACAAAGGAGAATAGAAAGTCAGCGAAGAGAAACGATGAGGAATGAATAAACTCGCAGAGAAGAATTTGGAAGACATAATTAGTTGCGAATTCAAGAAGGAGGTGAAGAGGAAAATCGCAGGGGAAGGAAGAGTGAAGATGCAGATGAAGATATACAGAATCTCGCAAGACAAGAAAGACATGAACGCAAAAGAAGAGAAGCTGCACTGAAAAGACCAATAGAGCAAAATTCAGCTGGAAATGAACAAATTTTAAGAGAATTAGCAGAAATAAGGGGAATGTTGAATAACAGAATAGAAGGAGGCAAGAGACAACTTAATAAATCCATTGAAGAAGCTGCGAGAACTCCATTCACTCAAGAAGTACAATTAAGAGGAATCCCTCTAAAATGCAATTTACCAGCATTAACCAGTATCTTCGATGGGATAACCTGTGCTGTTCAACATATTAAAGCTTATGTTAGGTGTATGCTGCAATGGGAAAACCATGACGCTGTGTTATGAAAATATTTTGCATCTAGTTTAACTGGCGAGGCGCTAAAATGGTTCGAGGGATTGCCAAAAAATACTATAAATTCTTTCGACCACTTGCAAGCTACATTTATGGGAGCATATATAAGCAATAATTCATCGCGGCCAGGTATTGAAAATGTATTTGGGTTAAAGTAGAGGGTTGGCGAGAGTCTGAAACATCTAACCATAATATGGAAGACAATGTACAGTGAAATGGCAGGAAGAGTGGATGAGAGATATCTTATTTTATCTTTTATCAATGCAATGTTCGCAACCAATCTGCTATACATACAAATTTTCAGAATCAAGAATACAATTACCATGACGGAGTTGCGATAATTACAAGAAGAATACATTGCTTTGGAGGAGATACAAAATGAGATGGAATCATATCCAATTACAAATACCAGCTCAATAGGGGCGAACGGGAGTTTACTTCCTAAAATGATCAACAATGTGGCGAGCACCTCGCAGACACAACAAGAGAAAGTAGTGATCGATAACCAGCAAAAAATAGTAGCCATGGGCAGTCGAGATCAAGAAGAGTATGAAAGGGAAAAGAATTATTACAATCGCGGTGGAAATAACAAAATCCAAAGACTTGATCAGCCACAAGAAAATTATGGTGGTCAGAGACAAAATGATTTCAGAGGTCAAGGAAATCAAAGAATAGTATGGGAAGAAAGTAAGATGCCACCCCTTAATGCCATCATAGAAAAAATTTGGGAAGCTATCATTTTGATGGAAAATATACCATCACCCTGGAACATGGGAAAAGAGCCACATCAAAATAATCGAAATCAAGCATTTTGTCCTTACCATCATTTTCATGGTCACTCAGTGAATGATTGTAGGAATGTAAAAAGGATAATTTTGAGGATGATTGATCACGGAAAGTTAAATCACTTTTTAATAGGACATCCACAATCTCAACAATTACCACCAGCACCAGATACTCGCAGGGTGAATACTGAAAAAGGAGCAGAAACATTCGTGATAGAGGTTGGAGCAAAGGCAAAGAATTTTTTTTGTAATTTCATCGTACATTCATACAAACCTATTGAGGACTTCCACGACAACGTTCTTAGCAGATTCTTCGCGAGAGACACAGATGGAAGAGAGATTATGAATATTGCGAGAGTCTCGCCATTAGAGGAGTGGAAAAAACAAACCATTTCTTTCACCGCACAAGAAGTACCTGAACCTGGAGAAATGCATGATCAACCATTGGTTGTGAGATTAGAGATAAACCCAAAACAAAAAGAAGATGAAGATAAAGTTGAAGATGATGAAAATGAAGATTCATGGGCAATTAATAGAGTATTGATTGACACATGTAGTTCGGTAGATATCTTATTTTATCACACTTATAAGACCATGGGAGGGAGAGACGAGGATTTAATACCCTAAACGTACAATATATATGGTTTCAATGGTAGCGCCAATATACCAAAGGGAGAGATCACAATGAGGATACCATTAAAGGGAATCAAGTCCAAAGTATTATTTTGTGTAGTAGATGTGGAGACACCCTATAATGCCTTAATTGGCAGACCATGGTTACATGGAATTTTAGGTGTGGCGTCAACCTATCATCAATGTATTAAATTTTCACATCCACATGGTGTCGGGGTCATCAAAGGAGATTGGGGTGAGAGTAGAAAATGTTATAAGATTGATATAAAGTCTTGTGAAGATAGGGTTGCGAAGAATAATAATTGGAAGCAGAACATCAAACAAAGACAAATATGTGACCGGTTAATGGTTGATACAATAGAGCAGCGAGAGGATGAGATACTGTAAAATCAATATGAGCAGTGGTAAATAGATGGCGAGCGTATCGCAGATGGAGAAAAAACAACAAAATGCAACAAATGGACAGAAGCAAAAAGCAGTAAGTAGGAAGGTAAAATGATGAAGTCTATAAATGGTTTGTTGTTTTATTTTAATTGAATAAAAATGATGAAATTGTAAAATTATGTAAGAGCTGAAATAAGATCAAAAAGAAGAAATTTCATTAGAAGCAGCGAGTTAAATCGCGAGATTATTCAAGGTTACTTAAAGAAAAAAAGATTGTGATATTCGCAAAATAAACAAAGAACGGTACGAACCTTTATGGCGTACACCCTAGTTCGAGGATACAATTTCGCAAGAGGTAAATGTAAGACCTAAAGTACGTCATATAAGGGGGTATCTATTTACATGACTCAGGGATAAGGTTATACCGCTGCTGGAACCTGAGTCATGCAGATGTTGGGGTTAAAGAAAACCTATCCAGGAGATTTATCTTGGATTTCCAACTATATAAGGTTATACCCTGGTTGGACGACTGAGGATCTCTTTTAAGGAGTGCAAAGTATGACTAAGGCGCCTAGGTACACGGTTGAGCCAAGGATGCCCGAATGGACGAACCTAACCTGGCCATTCTTGGTAAGTCTTAGATATGATGCACTCGGCCTGAAGAAAAACCCACTTAGGGTGCAGTCTTGTAACTATAAGCCATATAGGCATAAAGGATAAGAGGCTACGAAAACAACTGGTTGTTGGTAAATCTGGATGGGAGGAGCTAGTCTTGTATGGCCGATGTGCCCTCCTTGAAGGGGAAACCAGGGGGAAGATAAGGGCGGCACCCTCCATTAGGGAGCTGATAAGTGTCTTAAGACGGCAATGTCATGGGGATTTATGCTCACAAGAGCATTTAGGCCGGTCATATTGTCGCGTGACAAAAATTACATAGAGGCAACAAGCCATGAGAAAAAGTTAAGTTGAGATCAATGGGTTTTTATATGAAAGTATAAAGACGCCCTGCGATTTCTTCGCTAGACAGCAATGTCATAAGACTCTGTTCTCGCAAGAGAACTTAGACTTGTCATATTGTCGCAGAGAAATTGAAAAAATACAGATAAGACACGATCAATAGGTCAATACATGCAAATGTAAGGACGTCCTGCGATTTTGTCGCAGAAAGAAAAATGTGGCAAAATAAGACCTTTAATTAGGAAGGCATAATAAGACCACAAGAAATTAAGGTTGAATGATTGCGATATGAATGCAAAGATTATAAGCATTGAGATATTTATGCAGAGACCATAAAAATTGTGAAAATATTGTTCACGATACAATCGTAAGGTTGGAGGTACAGATATTTAAATAGATTTTATTCGCAACTAATATCTAAGCTTTACTCAAATTTCTCATATTGAAGATGAATAACAGAGGCATGTATGGTAATGCATAGGATGATAAAATTGTTATTCATCATCATATGATAAATTTATGAAGTCATTATTATATGACACATTTTCATAGACTGTTAAAGAATAATAATTATGTTGATTAACTATGTTGCAGAAAAGAATTGTTTTATAATTCATACAGATAGAAGCAAAAGAAATTTATACATAAAGTTGAAGAAACTCGCGGTAATATTACAAGAAGCAGAAAATAAGTGTACAAAATTTACAAGGAAGATAAAATAAAAAACATATTTAATTAGATCCATCATCATTCTGGCTAGATTTTTCTTCTTCATCTTTACAATCATCTTCATCCTCATCAGATTCCTCAGCTTCACTATCAGAGATAACAAGGTTTGGAGTTTTTGCTGGAATTTCTTTTGCAAGATCAGGATATGTAGAATGAGGAATGTTATGATCATCGCAGACTAATTTAATGGAATTGTTGCGAACATCAATAAGAGTACTACTAAAATTCGCAGCATTAATTCTTAATTGATCTTTCAATCTTGAATACTTCTCATTGCGAGCAGCAAGAGTACTTGCGAGTTGATTCTTATCAGCTTTAAGTTCTCCAATTCTTTCAGAGTACCTCTTTTCAGCTCCTGCGAGTATATAACAACAAGTTGGAAGTTTTGAAAGGAAGAATAACAAAAGCAAGGAATTAACAATGGAGAATGGTTAACAACCTTCTCTTCCATAAATAAAGTCTTTAATTAAAGCTGCTTGTTCAATATGAAGACTAACATCTACACCTAAGTTAGTTCTGGCATTGTCAAGAACTTTTGCAGCCCAGGCAAACTCCTCATCATTATTAATAAGAAGACGGGAACGAATTTGGTTCTCTCTTTCAATAAAACCCTCCTTCTCGCGGATAAGTCCATTCCTTTCAATTTGAACTTCAAGAATGGTCTTATGGAAATCTGCTAAGGTTTCAACTCCTTGTCTAGATATACGATCTTTGTCTTTTGAATGATCAATGTTCTTGGCCTTTAAAGTTTTAATCTCTACTTTGGAGTTGTGATAAAGTTGTTTGAATCTGTTAGTTATATCTAAACAAGATCTGTGGTCAATCTTTAAGAGGCAAAACTTAGATCTGAGTTCATCTATGGAAAGAGAATTAATTTTGGAAGGGTTATTCAAAGAATTATTAAGAATCTCTAGAAGAGCATCATCATCTATTGGTTCAGGAAAAGAACGAATAATTGAAGCCTCATCAGTGAGACCATAAATGTCTGCGAGAATGATAAATCCGGTAAGAAAGAGTAATGAAAAGTAAAAATATGTAAGAAAATAAGAAAATTTTCATACCTAAGAGTTGTTTGTTAGCATTGTCAAGATTGGATACTTTGAGCGATTGTTGAGAAAGATTTTTCTCAAGATTTGCATTCTTCTCGCGAAGACTAGCAAGTTCAGATTCCATTTGTTCATTCTTCCCGCGGAGATTAATGAATTCAGATTCTAGCTTCTCATTCTTTTTGCGAAGCACAATATTCTTCTCGTGAGAAGATGTACGCCTTCTATCCAAATCAGAGGCAACAAAAAAATAGGATTTTACAACCCGCGAGAGAATAATATAAATTAAAGTATGGCGATAAAACAAATATCTAGACATGTTGAAAAATTGGAGATATACCAGAGTACCAAGCGAGTTTAAGAGGCTGGGAGTCAGCGATATTGAGATCCCATGAAGAGAATCATTATCAACTAATATGGGAGCATCGCAGACTTTGGCGAGAGCCTGGGATATCCCATTAAGAGCTTCATATTAGTAATCATTTGCGATACCATAAGTAGCATCGCCAATTTTTTTGGATAGTTGAGTCATAGAAGACTCAGAAGAGGAAGAATTCTTCATGGAAAAGACATCAGCATCATCATCAAAATCATCATCATCAAGATCATCACTTGAATTTTTAGGAATAGGTTGAGGAGTTGAAGAAGAATAGAGTTGGGTTTTTCTTCTCTTTAAGGGAGGATCACCAGATTCCTCACTGCGAGGAGCAGTAGGCTTCCCTTTGGGAGGGGCAGTAGATTTCCCCTTGCGATCAACTGTAGATTTCACCTTGGTCCTCGCGGGTTTTATTGGTTCTAATTTTTCAATTACCTGTGGACACAGATAAAGAAAAGAAATAGGGGCAACAATATATTGTCAAGATTCATGAAGGGATATTTCTTACATAATCTGTGAAGGATTTAAGAGCTAAAGGAGTACTGGGTTTCCTACAATTTTGGCAGCTGAGCTTCAGTCTGTCAATCTGGAAAGATTGAAGTAGTTAGCGAGAATATAAAAACATGAGAAAGGAAATAGTGATAATTGTGCAAAAGATTGGAGAGAACATACATCTTTAGTCCTTCCAGGCCAATTAAAAACCCATGGTTGATATTATGAGAGATTCGCAGGTAATGCATGAAGACCAGAGATGTAGGGACCTTCAAGACATAATGGAAAAAGAAACCATTTGTCATTGCTAGAGTGGCGAGGGCCTTGATTATTATTCGTATGACAATCGTTATCTAACATAAGAATATTATCTTCAGTGATCTTATCTTTCTTTTGCAAATGAACGCCCCAACAGGTGCTATCCCTCTTCATGGGGATTATGTCATAGTTTATGAAGAAATTATCTATATTATACATTGCAGGAATAATTGGAATATGCTTAAATTTAGGATTCTTCGCAGTCTCAGGGTATCTAGATCTTTTATTAGCACCGCAAGTAGCATACTCCATCAGCAGACGAATGCAATCCCCACCCAACTGATATATCGCTCGCTAGAACTTCTCGTGAGAAAGTATTTCATAGAATAATGGAAGTTCCGGGTTATAAAGAGGAATGGGAAGACCAGCTTCAAGCTGACCTAGCGAGACTATGATTTTCTCACGATTACATTGAAAGTTAGAAAATACTGGTACAGAAAGTTCAGACTTGGGGTTTTAATTGGGAATGGTGGATAAAGTAAAACCTTTGTCTTGAAATTCTTGTTGAAATTTCTCGAAAGCCATCTCATATTTGCGACCAGCTACAACCATTTTTAGTATGGGAATAAAGATTGAAAGAGTGAAAGATCGAAACAAAGTTTGTAACAGTAACAGATCCGGAATTTACGGAAGAACAGTGAATTTGCAGAGAAATTACGGAGAGAAGGAAGAAAAAAGTAAAGATAAGAAAGAAAAGGAATGAAGAAGTATTTATAGAAGAAGAGATTTCTCGAGAAGATGAATGTAATAAATGCAAAGGAAGGACGTGAACGGTCAGATCGCATTAGTTGAAAAGGACGTGTTAAAAATTGAATGGAAGAAAAATAATATGAAAATAGCTGGCGAAGAGTACAGAAACGTGTCAAAGCAGAATAATGCAAAAAGATAAACAATTGCGGCATTATAAAAAATTCAATTCTCATGATCTTCCCTCCTTCGCAGAAAAGACATGAGAAGAGGCAATATGTAGGACCAGAATATCGCCATGACGGTATTCTTGCGAGATTAAAAACACTCATGCGATCATCACCACGAGCCTCTTCAACAACACTCTGTGAGCGTCACAGAATAACTTAAAGAATGGTTCAAAGAATGACGTAGTAGCTGACGATTGAAGAAACACGAGAAGAGTATGATTGATCTGCGATGGTTACAATGCTTGCGATATTTCATATTATAACTGTTGCGATGAGATCGCAGAGTAGATCCGAAATAAAAGGAAAACTTAGCTGTCATCCACTATGTAATTTCCTATATAAAGGGTTCCTATAGATTCAGAGAAGGATGATATATTTTTGAGAGTTGAGAAAGTCTTGAGGAGAGAGAAACTTCAAGAGAATAGTTGTATTCTTGATTTCTCCTACTTCTGTAAACATTTCTGAGAATTAAATGAAAAAGAGTCATTTTTAATCTTCAAGTATGAGTTGATATTTGTGAAATCTTAACAAGGGTGTAGTGTAGGATTTCCTGCAACTACACTAGCTTTTCAGAAGTTGATCCATAAATGATATCATCTACATAGACTTGAGCAATGACAACATTTTTTCCACTCCATTTGGTAAACAAGGTCTTATCATCTCCACCTCTTGACAAACCTTTTCTAATAAGGGAAGTGGTAAGTTTTTCAAACAAGGCTCTAGGTGCTTGTTTTAATCCATATAGAGCCTTTATGAGTTTGAGAACGTGATCTGGAAAATCACGGTTTTAAAACCCTTTTGGTTGAGGAACATAAACTTCTTCCTTTAAAATCCCATTAAGAAACGCGGATTTTACATCCATCTGAAAAAGTTTAACTTTGAGGAAACAAGCATGAGCTAATAAGAGTCTAATGGACTCAAGGCGTGCCATAGGTGCAAAGGTTTCATCAAAATCAATACCTTCAATTTGTGAATATCCTTGAGCGACAAGTCTGGCTTTATTTCTAATAATGCCATATTCATCAGACTTGTTCTTAAATATCCATTTGGTACCAACAATATTAACATTGGAGGGACAAGGTACGAGTTCCCATACATCTTGTATTTGAAATTGATTTAAATCCTCATGCATAGCATCTACCCAAGCAGGATCACTAAGAGATTCATCAATATTTCTTGGTTATAAAAGAGAAAGATAACAACCAAAATTACAAATGTTTTGAAGTTGTCCTCTTGTTCTAGCAGTAGAATCTCTTCCTCCAATAATACTGTTTGGATCATGATTTCTTTGAACCTAGAGGTTTCGTGGAGTGGGAACACGTTCGGGTTCATTAGGGGTGGCTTGATCAGTTCTCTTCTCCTCGTCACTAGAAATATCAGGATCAGTAACAGTTGGAATAACTTCAACTGATTCAGGTATTTCTTTGACTTTCTCAATTAGCTCTGTTGGAGGCAACTCAGCGGGAGAATTATCATGATAAAAATCACTAATATCATCAATAATAACATTAGAAGATTCCATCATGACCTGGGTTCGGAGATTAAATACTCGAAACCCACGACTGTCAGAAGCATAGCCAAGAAAGATACCTTCATCACTGTTGGTATCAAACTTCCATATTTGTTCTCGATATTTTAGTATGTAGCACTTACTTCCAAACACTCTAAGATAGTGCAAGTTGGGTTTTCTACCATACCATAACTCATATGGAGTGTTAAGAGTTTTAGATCGTAAGTAAACACGGTTAATCAAATAACATGTTTTAGGTAGATTTTTGTTGTGGAGCATTACCCTGGCCATCTCTTGAATATTCCTATTTTTCCTTTCGGAAACTCCATTAGCTTGAGGAGTAATAGATGGAGAATATTGTTGAGTAATCCCAAGTTCGTCACAAAATTCAAACACTTTGGTGTCTGTAGTTGCAGGAATTCCCACACTACACCCTTGTTAAGATTCTATAGAAATCTATTGGAAATCAATTAAACTTCAAAGATTTAAATGACACTTTACTATTCAAATCTCAGAAATGTTTACATAATTGGAAGAAACCAAGATTACAAATATTCTCTCAAAGTTTCTCTCTCCTCAAGACTCTTTCAACTCTCAAAAATACATCATCCTTTTCTGGATCTATCGAGCCCTTTATATAGGGATTTACATAATGGATGACAGCTAAGTTTTCCTCCTATTTCGGATCTATTTTGCGATCGCATCGCGATCGCTACAATATTCTCTATTGCAAGAATGATGATCATCATATGATCAACATATTCTTCTTTTATTTCTACCATCGTCAGTTTCTTTTGGATATTCTGTGACGCTCGTGAAACGTTGTTAAAAAATTAGCAGTGACGCTCGCAAAAACGTTGTTAATATTGCAGGAATAACATTGTAGCGATATTCTGGTCCTACATCTTGCCTCTTCTTATGTATTTTCTGCGAAGAAGATAAGATCATGAGAACTTTTTAAAATGCCATAACTGCTCATCTTTTCAGACTTCTCCGTTCTGACACGTTTCTATGCCCTTCGCCAGCTGTTTTCACGAATTCTTTCTTCCAATAAATTTTTGACACGTCTCCTCTAACCATCACGATATGACCACCCACGTCTTTTCTTTGCATTAATTGCCTTCATCTTCTTCGAGAAATTTCTTCTTCTATAAATACTCTTCTCATTCCTTTCCTTTTTCTATTTTACTTTCTTCTTCTTTCTCTCCATACCCTCTCTGCAAATTTTATTGTTCTTCCGCGAAATGCGCTTCTGTTACTGCTGTGATTTCTTTCTTCTTTTCAACCTTTTCTTTCATTCCCATACTCAAAAATTGTTTCTGCTGGTACTAAAAACTTGAAGGCCTTTAATGAGATGTGCGAGAAACTCAAAATTAAAGGTTTTAACTTGTCTTTAATTCCAGATCAGGATTTTAGATCTGAACTTTCTCTTAAATTATTTACTGATGATCAATGTTCTCGCGAAAAAAATCATAGTATCGCTAGGAAAACTTGAAGCTGGTCTTCCCCTTCCTCTCTATGACCCAGAACTCCCATTATTCTACCAAATAATATCTGACGAGAGGTTCTCGCGAGCAATATATCAATTAGGTGGAGATTGCATTAGATTGCTACTTGAATATGCTTCTCGTGGTGCTGGTAAAGGATCGCGCTATTCTGAAGATGCTCAAAATCCTCTTTACAAACATATTCCAATTAACCCTGCAGATTATACTGTAGAAAACTTTTTCAAAAATTACAAGATACTCCCTATGAAGAGGGATAGCACCTGTTGGGGTGTTCGCCTGAAGAAACTCATTGTCGAAGAATCTCTCATGCTAGATATTGACTTTCATACGAAAACCAATCACGGCCCTCACCATTCTAGCGATTACAAGTGGTTTATTTTTACGTTGTGTCTCGAAGGTCCTTATATTTCTGGTTCTCGCGAACTTCCCGCGAATCTTGCAGAATATCAACCTTGGGTCTTTAATTGGCCTGAACAAGCCAAAGAGGTATAATCTCTCTGATATTTTGTATAATTATGATCCTTTATTCTCCTTCTTTTTTCACATTCTCGCTATCGCTAAATGACTTCTATCTTTTCCAGATTTACAGGATGAAACTCAGTTATAAAATTTTTAAGAAGCCCAGAACTTTCTTAGCTCTCAAATCCTTCACGGATGAAGTAAGAAATATCTTCTCGTAAGTTTTAACAATATATTGTTGCCCCTATTTCTTATCTTCATATGTGCTCGCAGGAAATCGAAGAACTAGAGCCAATAAAAACTGTGAGAACTAAAGAGAAATCTTTAAAGGACAAATCAGTTGTTCCTCCCAAAGGGAAGTCTTTTGCCCATCGCGGTGGAGAATCTGGCGATCAAGATAAATCTATTGTTCATCCCAAAGGGAAACTTTCTTCTCCTCGTGGTGAAGAATCTGGCGATCCTCCTTTGAAGAAAAGGAAAACCCATCCCTTTTCTTCTTCAACTCCTCAACCCATTCCAGAAAATCCGAGTGTTGAATTTGATAAGGATAATGATGATGAAGATTTTAACAATAATAATTCTGGATTCCCTTCTATAAAGAACTCTTCTTCATCTGATTCTTCAATGACCCATTTATCTAGAATTTTTGGCGATATTTCCCACATCATAACTTGTAATGATGAGGATGAAGTTATTAACAAGACATCCCAAGCTCTCGCTAAAGTTTGCGATGCCCTTATTCTGGCGGATAATGACTCTCTCCAAGGAATCTCAAGATCGCTGACTCCCAGTCTATTGAATTCTCTTGGTACCCTGGTATGTTTTATTTCTTCAATTTGTTTATGTATTTACTCCATCGCTAGATTCTTAATTTATATTATTCTCTCGCAGGTTGGAAGAGATTCCTTTGCCGTTGCTTTTGATTTAAATAAGAGACGCGCCAACTATGAAAAGAAGGCTGCTAAATTTCGCCAGGATAAAGAAAAATTAGAATATGAAGTTGTTGAGCTCCATAAGAAGAATAAACAATTGGAGGCTGAAGCTTCAGTTGATAAAAAAAAGATCTCTGATCTTGACAAAGCTAACCAGCAACTCTATGATATTACTTATTTCCCTTTTTCTTTTAATTCTCCTTATTCTATCGCGGCTTATTCAAGCACCCACTTTTAACTTGCAGATATTTATCGTCTCACTGATGAGGCTACATTATTTCAATCTTTCCATGAACCTGTAGATGATAATACTCTTCTTGCTAGCCTTAATAACTCTTTAAGTAACTTCTCAGATAATAAGATTGAATCCCTTTCCATAGATGAACTAAAATCCAAACTTAATCTCTTAAAAATTGAACACAGATTCAATTTAGGTTTGACCAACAAATATAAGCGCCTTCATCTTGATTCAAAGAAAGAAATAAATAGATTAAGAAAAAGGAATAGTGATCTTATTGACGAGAAGGATCTTGCTATTAAAAAGGGTTCCAAGACTCTAGATGACTTCCATAAGTCTCTTCTTAACATTCAAATGGAAAGAGATAAGCTTGTCTGCGAGAATGAAGATCTTCTTGCGAGGGAAACTCAAGTTCGATCTCATCTTCTTATAAATAGCGATGATGAGTTTTCTTGGGATGCGAAGATTCTTGATAATGCTAGGAATGATTTAGGTGTAAATATTAGCCTTCAAGTTGAACAGGCGGCTTTAATTAGGGATATGATTTCTGAAAGAGAAGGTTGTTAGCTGTTCTTCCTCTCGCTATTTTCTTATTTTCATTATTCTTCTCTACAAAATTTCTAATTTGTTGTCATATTCTTGCAGGAGCTGAAAAAAGATATCTTGACAGAATTTAGGAACTTAAAAATGAGAAGAATCAGCTCGCGAATACCCTTGCTGCTCACAATAATAAATATTCACGATTGAAGGAGCAGTTTGACATTACTACTGCGAATTTCAATAGATCTCTCATTATTGTTAATAATGATTCTGTTAGGTTGGTTTGCAGTAATCATGGAATTTCCCCTTCTATATATTCTGATCTTGCAAAGGAAATCCCCGCACAAATCCCAAGTCTTGACATTTCTGACAGCGAGGCTGAGGATTCTGATGAGGATGAAGATAATAATAATAATGACGAAGGAGAAAATTCTAGTCGAGAAGAAGAATCTGATAATAATAAAGATAGCGATGATGAAATGGAGAAATCTGGCGATGAAGAGGATGGCGATGAATCTAGCTAGTTCTTCTTCTTCCCTCTATCTTCTTTGTATATTAATTTTCTTCTTTCTGTAACATTGCTGCGAGTTTCTCCAATTCTGTAAATTTCTTTTGCTTCTATCTGTATGAATTTAGAAAACAATTCTTTTTCTGCAAATTAATCAATCAATATAATTATTATCCTTTAAGTATCTATGCAAATTTATCATTTAACAATCTCTATGCAATTTTTATATGGTGGATGAATAATAATTTCATCGCTCTTATGCATTCCCATACTTGCCTCTATTATTCATCTGCAATATTAAAAAAAAATTGAGTAGAGATTAGATATTATCTTTAAATAAAATATGCTTTGATATTTGCGATGTTATCGCTAACAACAACTGCAAGTATTATCGCAGTAATCTTGTGGTCTTATTATGCCTTCCTAATTAAAGGTCTTACTGTGCCACACCTTTTTGTTTTTGCGATAAAATCGCAGGACGTCTTTACATTTGCATGTATTGACCCATTGATCTTGCCTTATCTTTCTTCTTTGATTGTATTGCGACAATATGACAAGCCTAAGCTCTCTCACGAGATCAAATCCTCGTGACATTGCCGTCTTGCGATGAATCGCAGGACGTCTTTACACTTTCATGTAAAAACCCACTGATCTCATCTTAACTTTTGGCTTGTTGCCTCTGTATAATTTACGTCACGCGACAATATGACAGGCCTAAATGTTCTTGCGATCATAAAGCCCCATGACATTGCCGTCTTAAGACACTTATCATCACCCTAATGGAGGGTGCCGCCCTTATCTTCCCCCTGGTTTCCCCTTCAAAGAGGGCACATCGGACATACAAGACTAGCTCCTCCCATCCAGATTTACCAACAACCAGCTGTTTTCGCAGCCTCTTGTCCTTTATGCATATATGGCTTATAGTTACAAGACTGCACCCTAAGTGGGGTTTTCTTCAGGCCAAGTGCATCATAGCAAAGACTTACCAAGAATGGCAAGGGAGTTTCGTACGCCCTTGGCACCCTTGGCTCAACCGTGTACCTCGGCGCCTTGGTCATACTTTGTACTTCTTGGAAGAGATTCTCAGTCGTCCAACCAGGGTATAACTATATATAGTTGGAAATCCAAGATCTCTCTCCCGGATAGGTTTTCTTTAACCCCAACATCTGCATGACTCAGGATCCAAAAGCGATATAACCTTACCCCTGAATCATGTCGAGAGATACCCCCTCCTATGACGCGCTATTAGGCCTTACATTTGCCTCTTGCGAAATTTTATTCGCGAACTAGGGTGCACGCCATAAAGGTTCGTCCCATTCTTTAATCTCTGCGAAATTTTATTCGCGCTTCTCGCGAGTATTGTAACTCCGATAGAATTTCATAACTTTGATCTTCTTTCTTTTTGTAAAATCTTGCGATTCTTTCAAGCAGAATATTCTGTTCAATTACATATTCTTCAAACAAATCATTTATAGAGTTCTCTAAAGTTCATCATTTTACCTCTCTACTTACTATTTTCTGATTCTGCTTTTCTGCTACATTTTACTGTTGTTTCTTTTTCTGCGAGATGCTCGCCATCAGCTTTCACATCCTATTTCCGCTCTATTGTATCAATCATTAACCTTTCACATCTCTGTTGTTGTTTGATTTTGTACTTCCAATTGCTATTCTTTTCAGCTCTTTCTTCGCAAGACTTCATATCGATTTCATAACATTTATTGCTTTCTCCCCAATCTCCTTTAATAACTCCAACACCTTTAGGATGAGGAAATTTGATACACTGGTGATAAGTAGATGCTACACCCAATATCCCGTGTAACCAAGGTCGTCCTATCAAAGCATTGTAAGGCGATTCGATGTCCACAACACAGAATAAGATTTTTGAAGATATTCCTTTTAACGGTATTTGCATTTCAATTTCCCCCTTTGGTTTGTTAGCTGTACCGTTAAATCCATAGATTTTATACGTTGATGGTATCAAATCTTCATCTTTTCCACCCATAGTTCTATAGGTATGATAGAATAAGATATCAATTGAACTCCCGGTGTCTATTAAGACTCTTTTGATGGCCCAAGAGTCTTCAATTTTACCATCATTTTCTTCATCTTCTTTTTGCATTTGCTTTGGATTTATCTCTAGTCATACCACCAATGGGTTGTCATGTTGCTCGCCAAGCTCTGGTACATCTTGCGCGGTGAAAGATAGAGTTTGTTTCCGCTATTATTCTAATGGCGCGGCTCTCGCTATATTCATTATCTCTCTTCCATCTGTATTTCTCGCGAAGACTCTACTTAAAACATTATCATGGAAATCTTCCACAGTTCTGTATGAATGCACAATGGAGTTACAAAACAAATTCTTTGTTTTAGCCCCCACTTCTATCACGAATGTTTCTGCTCCTTTTATAGCATTCAATCTGCGAGTTTCTGGTGCTAGCGGTAATTGATGAGGTTGTGGATGTCCTACTAGAAAGTGATTTAACTTCCCCTGATCAATCATCCTCAAAATTATCCTCTTTACATTCCTACAATCATTTATTAAATGGCCATGAAAGTGATGGTAAGGACAAAATTCTTGACTTTGATTGCTTGGATGTGGTTCTTTTCCCATGTTCCATGGTGATGGTATATTTTCCATCAGAATGATAGCTTCCCAAATTTTTTCTATACTAGCATTAAGAGGTGGCATCTTAATTTCTTCCCATATTATCTTTTGATTTCCTTGCCCTCTAAAGTTATTCTGCCTTTGTCCGCCATAAGTTTCTTGCGGTTGATCAAGTCTTTGAATCTTATTATTTCCACCGCGATTGTAATAATTCTTCTCCCTTTCATATTCTTCTTGATCTCGACTGCCCATCGATACCAATTTTTGTTGGTTATCAATTACTACTTTCTCTTGTTGTGCCTGCGAGGTGCTCGCCACATTATTTATCATTTTAGGGAGAAAACTTCCACTTGCCGCTAGCGAGCTGGTGTTCACGATTGGGTATGATTCCATATCATTTTGTTTCTCCTCCAAAGCAATGTATTCTTCTTGTAACTCTCGCAATTCTGTCATGGTGATTGTATTTTTGATTTTGAAAATTTGAATGTACAGCAGATTAGTCGCGAACATTGCATTAATGAAGGATAAGATCAGGTATCTTTCATCTACTCTTCCAGCTATCTCGCTGCACATTGATTTCCACCTTATGGTTAAGTGCTTTAGACTCTCGCCAACTCTCTGTTTTAACCTAAACACATCTTCAATACCCGGCCGCGATGAATTGTTGCTAATATACGCTCCTAAAAATGTAGCTTGTAAATGATCAAAAGAAGTTATGGTATTTTTTGGTAATCCCTCGAACCATTTCAACGCCTCGCCAGTTAAGCTGGATGAAAAATATTTGCATAGCATATCATCATGATTCTCCCACTGTAGCATAGATCTAACATAATCTTTGACGTGTTGAACAACACAAGTAGTTCCACCAAAAATGCAAGTTAATGCTGGTAAATTGCATTTTGGAGGTATCCCTCTTAACTGTACTTCTTGAGTAAATGGAGTTCTCGCAGCTTCTTCAATAGCTTCATCAAGTTGCCTTCTACCTCCTTCTATTCTATTTTTTATCATTCCTCGCATTTCTGCTAATTCTCTCAATCTTTGCTCATTCTCAGCTGAGTTTTGTTCCATTGGCCTCTTTAATGTTGTTTCCCTTCTTATGCGTTCTTTCCTTTCTTGTCTTGAGAGATTTTGTGTATCTTATTCTTCATCATCATCTCGTCTTTCTCTGCGATTTTTTCTTTCATCTTTCTCTTGATATCATAACTGCCTATCTTATTCTCTGCGGATTTCTTCATTTCTCCTCATTTCTCTTATATGTCTCTCTATTCTCCTCTGTATCCTATCATACTCCTCCTGAATATTACCATTGTAGAGATTTTGCGTACGTCTCCTTTCTCGATTTTCATGATTATTTTGTCGCACTGCTTCTCGAAATTCATGTTCTTCTACTTCTGCCCTTAATCTTTCCCTCTCGCGGGCTAGACGTGCTTGTTCAGCGTAATGTCTCTCAATTTCTTCTTCAATCATTCTTTGATTTCTTTGATTCTCTCGCCCATGTAATATCCTCCTACCTTCTTATGAATTTTCTTCTTCAATTTGGTTGTTTCTTCCCTCTTGATTTCTATTGTAACGCGGATTATAGCGATCTCCAATTATCTCTTCTTCTCTAGGACGTTGTTCTCCATTCAAATTTTGCACTTCTTCTCTAACATTTCTCATTGGGGAATTTTTCCTTGGTTCTTCTCTGAGTGATCTTGAATTTGATCTAATAGTACTTCTTGATCTCCTTCTTTGTAACCTCAAATTCTCCATTCTTAGCTCATGAGTTTGTCTTGTTAAATTCGCACGCTTTTCTGCCTCTAATCTTCTTTCTTCCTGTATTCTTTGTCTCAAATCATCTACTATTTCATTTTCACGTCCTTTATGAATTAATCCTCCACCTATTTCTTGATTTCTTTCTCCTTCTTTATTTCTTAATTGTCGATTTTCTGCTTCTTCCATCGAATCCGACCTCCAAGTATTCACACTCACTCTATCATAATCCACATTCCTATCTTGTGTTTGTGTTTGTTGATTTGGCTGTTGAATTGAACTTTCTGCTTCATTTCTTATTCTATTTCTTCCTGATCTTATCCTTAAAGATTCTTCCAATTCACCTATTCCCTCACCTGCAAGTCTTTTACTTCTCCTCACAGTTGTCGGTGGTTCTGATGTATTTCTTCTTCTTCTAGCCATTTCTTCAACTCTAACAATTTCTTCAAATCTTCAAGTTGTAATTAGAGATTTCTTAGCTTGATTCTCCCTGTTTCTAGCGCCAAAATGTAGTTGCAGGAATTCCCACACTACACCCTTGTTAAGATTCTATAGAAATCTATTGGAAATCAATTAAACTTCAAAGATTTAAATGACACTTTACTATTCAAATCTCAGAAATGTTTACAGAATTGGAAGAAATCAAGATTACAAATATTCTCTCGAAGTTTCTCTCTCCTCAAGACTCTTTCAACTCTCAAAAATATATCATCCTTTTCTGGATCTATCGAGACCTTTATATAGGGATTTACATAATGGATGACAGCTAAGTTTTCCTCCTATTTCGGATCTATTTTGCGATCCCATCGCGATCGCTACAATATTCTCTATCGCAAAAACGATGATCATCGCAGGATCAACATATTCTTCTTTTATTTCTACCATCGTCAGTTTCTTTTGGATATTCTGTGACGCTCGTGAAACGTTGTTAAAAAATTTGCAGTGACGCTCGCAGAAACGTTGTTAATATCGCAGGAATAACGTTGTAGCGATATTATGGTCCTACAGTGTCCTTGAATTCTGTTCCACGGTCGCTTCTAATTTTCTTCAGTTTACGACCTTTTCCATTCTGGATTCTACTTACAATAATCTTGAATTCTCCAAGGGTTTCATTATTTTGAGATAGAAATGCAACCCAAGTGAATCTGGTATAATCATCTACCATAACCAAAGCATACTTCTTACCAGCAATAGTGGGTTGTTGAATTAGTCCGAAGAGATCCATATGAATTAAATCAAGTGGAGCTTTGGTGAGAATATCTCGAGATAATTTATGGTGAACTTTCGTTTGTTTACCCTTTTGACAGGCACCACAAACACCTTCGATCTTTGCATTGATTTTTGGTACACCTCTAACAAGTTCTTTGTTAATGATCTTAGTTAGAAGGCGATAATTGATGTGACCAAAATGTTCATGCCAAAGATGTATAGATTCCACCTTAGTCAAATTGCAACAATTGCTAAACTGAGTATCGAGAAGATAACAGTTGTTTTTACCACGAGTTCCTTGGAAAATTACTTTCCGAGTTTTGTCTAAAATGTCACATCCATTTGCATTGAAGACAACCCGATGGCCTTTGTCACATATTTGACTAATAGAAAGAAGATTAGAAGTCATACCTTTTACGTAGACTACATCATGTATTTCAGGTACGCCAGGTAATTTGATCGTTCCCTTCTTACTTATATAGCAACACCTTCCGTCTCCAAATGTTACTGGTCCTCCTTCATAGTTATCTGCGGAAACAAACAAAGTAAGATCACCTGTCATATGTCTGCTACATCCACTATCAAGGAACCATTGGAAGGTTGACGTTTATTTTAAAGCAAAAGCTCTCATACTATTAGTATTATTCTATTTGGAATTTCCTAATAGTTATGTATGTCTTTTTAGAGACGTAAGAAGTTTTTTAGTTTTCTTATAAAGATCACTTGCAACTTTTAAACTTTTTTGAAAAGACACACACTTATGTCGACGGTGATTAGGGAAATCACTGAACAAACATGGGCCATCACTTTTACTTTTCGTAGAATAGTTCCGAGCCATATCAGTTTTTTCAACCTTTAAACGTTGTTTATCATTTGATATATGAAGGTTCCTTAGAGAGGAACTACCATGGTTACTCATATCCATCAAGGGACTTGAGTTGGGTTTCAAATATTTTATAATTTCCATTTCTATAGCAAGATCAGAATTGATCCGGATTTGTTCCTCCAACCTTTTCTGAAGATAACTAAACTATCAGAACTTCTTCTACAATTGTTTTTAAATCCTGGTGAAGCATTATATGAGACTATATTGTCCATAGAGTCAGATCGCTACAAACACAGACTTGTGAGGTCTTTAACGTGTTTTCCTGCTCTGATACCAATTGAAAATGCGGGGGGTCTAACAACCTTACCCAATATTTCGATTAGCAATCTGTATAGACAACTCCGAATTGTTTTCTAGAGAATCAACAAGACTCAATCAATAGAAAATATATCAAGGAGTTATTATCTCAATCTCTCGATTTGATTTACTCAAGAAAATATGATTTGCGAGTCTAATCAAAGAGAGATAACTTGGATTGTACCAAATACCAATATCCAAGTGTCAATCGATTTAAATCAACAACCAATAAGGTCGGATATTCTAATCGATTGAACAACGCACAACCTGTATTATTTCAATTATATAACAAAATATAATGCGGAATAGAAATAACACAGACACTAGAATTTTGTTAACTAGGAAACCGCAAATGCTGAAAAACCCTGGGACCTAGTCCAGATTAAACATATACTGTATTAAGCCGCTACATACACTAGCCTACTCCAAATTAACTTCGGTATGGACTGTTGTAGTTGCAGGAAATCCTACACTACACCCCTCACAAGAATTCATAAGAATCAACACATATTTGAAGATTAAGAACAACACTTTTATTGATTAATTATCAGAAATATTACAAGAATGAAAGAAATCAAGAATACAACCGCTATCTTAAACTTTCTCTCTCCTCAAAACTTTCTCAATACTCTCAAAATTGATCTCCCCTTCCTTACACCTATTCAACTCTTTATATAGGAAATTACATAGTGGATGATAGCTAAGTTATCCTTTAATTTCGGATCTGAATCGTGATATACTCGCAGTAATTGTAATGTCTTCTTTCACAGATACTCTAATCTTCACAGCATCATCATGTTCTTCCCGTGTTTCCTCTACCGTCATCCGTTACGTCATTCTTTGAGTTATTCTGTGACGTTCGCAGTGTGTTGTTGAAGAGCTCGCAGAAATGTCGTTTATAAATTTTTCAAGAGTATTGCTGTGGCGATATTCTGATCCTACAACTGTAGTTGACCCCCAACCAATCTCACACTGATCCAAGGTATAGTTATGCTCCTACGCCTCTAATCCCAGCAGGATACTGCGCACTTGATTCCCTTAGCTGATCTCACCCATAACCAAGAGTTGCTACGACCCAAAGTCGAAGATTTTAATAAACAAATCTGTCTCACACAGAAAAGTCTACAGGTAATAGATAAATTCATCTCCCACGAATAAACCTATAAGTTTTGTTCCGTATTTTGATAAATCAAGGTGAACATGAACCAATCGATAAAACCAGACTTATATTCTCGAAGAACACCTCAGTTTCATCAATCACCTCACAATAAACTTAATCGACGCATCGAAGAAGATTATTGAGGAATCACAAATAATGAGACGAAGATGTTTGTGACTACTTTTATCTTGCCTATCGGAGATAGAAATCTCAAGACAATTATTATAATTGTACTCGTATGATAGAAACAGCAAGATCACATCACACAACTACAAGAAAAGTAGTATCGTTCTGGCTTCACAATCCCAATGAAGTCTTTAAGTCATTAACCTGGTTTTAGAAGAAGAAAACCAAAGGTTAAAGGAGAATCGACTCTAGCTTTAGCAAACTAGTATCACACAGAATGCATGGGGATTAGGTTTCCCAGTTGCTAAAGTTTTCCCTTATATATTCTTTCAAATTAGGGTTTGCAATCAATGTTAGCTTGCTAATAAAGCATTCAATATTCACCGTTAGATGAAAACCTGATTAGATACAAGCTAATATCTCTCAACCGTTTGATCGAAAACTTAGCTTGCCATACACACATGTGCTTGACGTTTTGATTTCGTGTAACCGTACCCAAACGTGTACAATGGTTGGTTCAATATTAGCAACCAAATGGTTAGCCAAATGATAACTTTCATATCAACCATATTCTTCTTTACCATAACTAGTCCTGTAGGACCATAATATCGCTACAATTATATTCACGAGAGATTAACGACACTTCTACGAGCGTCACCAAAAAACTCTTCAACAACATTTCACAAACGTCACAAAATAATTCAGAGAATGACGTATTAAACAACGACAGCATAAAACATGAAAAAAATGTGAAGATTTTGTAGTTAAAAAGAATGTTCGCGAGCACAAGGATGGAACTCGCGAGAGCAAGGCAGGAAATGAAGATTTTATGGTTATTGAAGAGTCTCGCGAGCACGATAGCAGATCTCGCGAGCACGATAGCAGATCTCGCGAGCACGATAACAGATCTCGCGAGCACGATAGCAGATCTCGCGAGCACGATAGCAGAGCCAGCAAGGAGCATAGAAAAAATCCTAAAAAATGGGAAAGATAAGTTGAATGTGAGCTGTCACCCACTATATAAAGAGAAGAGAAGGAGAGAGAAAAGGGAGATGACACAATTTTAGAGGAGAGAGATATTTTGCATAGAGATTTGAGGAGAGATAATGTATTTTTCTTTATCATCTTCTTCCCCAAAACTAGATTTAGAACTCCATTAATGGAGATTATCAATGTAAATCAAATGTAAATTTAAACAATCATAGTGAAGAATCATGGATGTAGATCAAATTGATCGAACCATGTAAAAAATCTTAGTGTCCTTTTATAATTTTAGAAAATTTACTACCAATTTTATATGTAGATCTAGAAATTAATATCAAGATATGATAAGGGGTGTGTTGTAGGAAAACCTGCAACTACATTTTGGCGCTAGAAACACTACCTGCTTGTTGGATTGAAGAAGATACAAAGAAATTAGCAAATATTGATGATGAATTCGATTGGATTTATGAGATACATGGGAAAATATGGAAATTTTGGGAAAAGAACGATGAAGAACAACCAACACAATTTAAGAGAAATGTATATAGAGAAAAAGAAGCAGAAAACTAATGAAGCAGGAGCAGATTCGAAGAAATCTTTATAGAAATGAAATGAAAAGAATCGGCATCAATTAATTGTTTAAACATGACAAATTCTTTCTTATCTCTTTAATTATATGTTAATAATTTGGATCTGGACGATTTCGAATTTTAGATTATTAATCTTTGTTTTTCACAAAAATTGCTCCAGCGAAATTTGTTTTTAGATTATCAATTAAATTTGTTTTTCACATGATTTTTGTAATTGAAGTTAGAGACGAAGGAATCAAAAGCTCCAGCGAAATTTCTCTTTTGCGATAAGATGCATCCACCAACTTGTCCATACAGAACGTCAGTGAATAAATGGATTAAACCAACACCAACATTTTAACAAGAAAATTCATGTTCCAACGGAGGAGAAAGGACAAAGGATAAAGACAACACAGTAGATAAAGGAAGAAGACTAATGATTTATTAACCACATACTTCATCAACAATCGCGAAGAAATCAAATGAAGTTACACCAACAAATAATTATACAGGACAAAATCTCTTCTCTTTTCTAATTTAATATTAATATAAAAAAAATGGCGAAATACAGATTTACGGATGTTGTTTTAAAAATCCATTTCATGAACTTTCAAACTTAATAGACTACTCACTAAATTAAATGGATGAATCTCGCAGAAATTCACCTGCAAAAATTAAATATCTACTCCAGGCAATAAGAAGGATATAAACAGTTATTGGATATTTTAAATGACGCTATTGGAGAATAGTTAGCATTTGGGAAGGGCACTAGCGATTATCACCACTGTTTTGAAGAGATAGAGTGGAAAAGCTTTTTGATTGCCGCGAGCAACAACGCCAAAGAGTGAATAAGGACAACTTATAAAAAAGGACAGCCAATCCAGCGAGATGCAACCGCGAGCAAGATAAATAAATCTGAAATTCATAACCCACCAGTTCACTTTATTTCACTTTACTTTACCAACATTGAACCTTTATAACATTTTTTATTTTTTATGAACCTTTCTCGCACTAAGCAGCCAAAAGTTAGGAAAAGTTAATTGCTTAAATTAAGTAATGTATAGGAAATATTACTTTTTAATATTTGTGGACAGGTTATGTGAAATTGACGCGTAAAAGAAGATAATACAAAGAAAGAATCTTTGACTAATCAGTTTTTGGTGCAAACTTTACAGAACGAAGAACAGCAGTGAAACAACAATGAGACAAGACAGAAGTGCAAAAGCAAACTTTCTGCACCAACAAAACTTAATTTGTCACTGGGTGATGTGAAGAAAGAAGATATAAGGCGAGGGAGAAAGTTGACTCGGTCAACAAAGAAAGAGTAATACAAGAGACAATCGCAGCAAATTGCGGAATATTACTCATCCTTGCACAAGAGACAATCGCAGCAAAATGTAAAACCAGCGAAGCCAGGCCAACTACAACTTTGTAGAGACAATCGCAGACATAAAAACAACACAACAACTGGTTACTTATGAGAAATACTAGAGGCAGCAAGATTTCACAGCAGCTTATAAGATTACATGAAGCATTATCAATCAACGACCAGTTTGAAACACTCAACAGAGCATAAAACCAATGATGACGTTTCATGCACATTAATTAATTAGCAAAGAGCAACAGAAGTCCATTCCCGCCGTTACTAACGACGAAATTGGCGAATTAATTAATTAGCCAAACAGTAAACGAAACATACTATCAGTTCAGTTATCAGCCCGCAGTAAAAAGAGAGATGCAAGCTCTCAACATGAAGAGGAGGAGTTAGAGGAAACAAGCATTGCCAGCAGCGAGTAGAACCGCAGGAACAGGAGCAGCGATGAGTTAGGACAATGATGAATTAGAAAGAAAAGAAGCAGCGATGCCATCGTCAGCGTATACAAAAGCTACAGCAGTCCAGTTTACTATATTCATAACCATGATAAATCAATCAGCCAGCGAGAAAGGCAACACAGCCGGAGAAAAATGTTGAGGAGATTACGTTACCACTACAATCATTAGTAAGCAGCTAAGCGATCAATTTTTGCGAAGACTACCCAATATAACCAGCGAATAGAGTCACTCAAATTCAGCTCATCAGAACAGTTTAGGTCAATATCAATCAGGCAGTTCTTGCGATATTCAAGATCCCTGCGAAGAGAACGAAAACCAGCGAAGCATGGATTGAACTTATGCCGGTGGAGACTATTAACAACCAAGAACAAAGGAAAATTCACTTTACCGTATTATACAAGGGAGTAACATCAACAAAAAGAGGCAGTAGCATCATCAGTGAAGTAAAATTACAAATAACTGATTGGAGATGATTAGTTTTGCGAAGGAAAGTTAACCTCCTTTTATAATTCAGAGCATACAGGAAAGGGAAGATGGCATAAGAAAGCGAACACGCAACCACTTTTTATTCAAACAGGAACTATTAATGAAGCACAGTATTCAAAGGCGGAAAAAGTGGAATTAAAAGACTTGTTCAAGCAAGAACTAACGTACAAAAGCTTCTAAGATATGAAATATCAAGGATGAAAGCAACTAATAAGAAGAACCATCTTTTGGGGACTACCCAAAAAAGGTGGGGACTAACCAGTGCTACAAATGTCCATCCTAAAATGATAAGGGGTGTCCTAAAATGTGGAAATGACTAACCTACCTTTAATCTATATATATATTACCACCTCCTCCCATCATCACCACCTATATATATAACCACCTCCTCCCATCACCCCCGCCGCTCACCACCACCATCGACCACCTTGAGCCACCACCACCACCGACCACAATATATAGCTTAATTTAAATCATTAACAAAACAAAATCAAAATCAAAATTATAACAAACCCATTACTTGTCATTCGTTTTTGGTTGCAAAAATGAGAAGTAATCATTAAAATGAGTTGAAAATGTAAGTTGCAGAGAGAAGTTCGGTTAGGAATTATGTGAAAAACTTTGTCGAACTAGCCGAACTCAACTTTTAATTGAGGTTTTTCTTTCAGAGAAAAGTTCGGTTACGTCGCAATTTTTTTCTCCTAACCGAACTTTTCTCTGAAAACCTATATATTGAGTTCGGTTACGTCGCAACTTTTTTCATTTTTTTTTCCCAGCCGAACTTTTAGTTCGGTTACGTCGTAAAAAAAATTTCCTAACCGAACTGTTCTCTGAAACTAAAAATTCCATTAAATCTGAGTTCGGCTACCTGTGTTTTTAGAAACATTAACCGAACTACACTTGCAGATGAGTTCGGTAACCTGTTCTTCAAATGTTGTAGCCGAACTTTGTAAACCAAACGAAAATCAATTTGTAAATTGTTCATTTTTAGGAATGTTTTGGCCAATTCAAGCACCATTAACTAAATTTGAAGTATCCATGAGTACCCAAAACATCATACTCTTGTTCTTCCTATTTCCTTCTTCTTCTTATCTCTCAAAAAAAAAATGTTAAAAACAAAACAATCCAACTTATAAAACACTAATCACTAATCCCTAATCCCTAATAAGTTTTTAACTAATCACTAATCAGTTTTTAACTAATCATTAATCACTAAGTTTATCATCAAGGGTAAAGTGGGTATTAGAAACAAAAATTATAAGGGGTGACCAAATATTACTTCTAATATCCTCAACAAAAACTGATGGGTAGTCCCCCAACTTTTTTGGGTAGTCCCCAAAAGATGGTTCAATAAGAAGCAAGATACGAACAAACTTGCGATGAGAATAAAGCCCAGCCCACTAAAGCAAACCAACCCATTTCACGCAGAATAAAGTACACCAAGATATTTAACGCAAGAAATTGGTTAGCGATTAAATTAAGTCTAGTTTTGGCATGGTACATCTACTTTCCACGAGAGGATTATTTCATTACTTCGCCAAGTTGGTCAGAGGCAGGAATTTTGTATTTCATTACTTCGTCAGATATTTGATTTTTTCACAAGTAAAATTCACAAGAGAGGGTTAGAACAATTGGTATGGTGCAAGAGGCAGGTCAAGAGTTCATTTCTCATTTCACAAGCAACTCAAATATTTCGCGAGAGACGGCAGCAACAGAAAATCGCAAGAAAGCTAAGTACCATTTCTCATTTATACTATCGCAACATTTCAAAGAGCAGTTCTAAGATTTGTAGCATTCCAAAAGATTTCACAAAATTTGATTTAATTTACCAAATGCGATACAATCGCAAGATTTCAAAAATTTCTAAGATTTCAAAAGATTTTACAGATTTTTTTAAAGATTTTTGATGTTATGAGAATGAAAGAAGAAATGAAGAGACGCGAATACAATTTCGCAGAGACATAAGAATGGGACGAACCTTTATGGCGTGCACCCTAGTTCGCGAATAAAATTTCGTAAGAGGAAAATGTAAGACCTAATAGCGCGTCATATGAGGGGGTATCTCTTGACATGACTCAGCGATAAGGTTATACCGCTTCGGAACTGAGTCATGCAGATGTTGGGGTTAAAGAAAACCTATCCGGGAGAGAGATCTTGGATTTCCAGCTATATAAGGTTATACCCTGGTTGGACGACCGAGAATCTCTTCCAAGAAGTGCAGAGTATGACCAAGGCGCTGAGGTACACGGTTGATCCAAGGGTGCCCGGAGCGTACGAAACTCTCTTGCCATCCTTGGTAAGTCTTGGCTACAATGCACTTGGCCTGAAGAAAACCCCACTTAGGGTGCAGTCTTGTAACTATAAGACATATATGCATAAAGGACAAGAGGCTGCGAAAAAAACTGGTTGTTGGCAAATACGGATGGTGGGAGCTAGTATTGTATGGCCGATGTACCTTCCTTGAAGGGGCAACCAGGGGGGAGATAAGGGCGGCACCCTCCATTAGGGAGATGATAAGTGTCTTAAGACGGCAATGTCATGGGGATTTACGATCGCAAGATCATTTAGGCCTGTCATATTGTCGCGTGACGAAAATTATACAAAGGCAAAAAGCCTAAAGAGAAAATGTTAAGATGAGATCAATGGGTTTTTGCATGAAAGTGTAAAGACGTCATGCGATCTCATCGCAAGACGGCAATGTCACGAGGCTTTGATCTTGCGAGAGAACTTAGACTTGTCATATTGTCGCAATACAATCAAAGAATAAAGATAAGGCAAGATCAATGAGTCAATACATGTAAATGTAAAGACGTCCTGCGATTTTGTCGCAAAAAGAAAAGTTGGCAAAATAAGACCTTTAACTAGGAAGGCAAAATAAGACCAACAGATTAATATTAAACACTACCTATTTTTGCAGGAAAGATTTGTTCATCGCAAGAAAGATAACAAGTACTGTTCAGAATCTCTCACAAATATTATTCAGAGTCTCTCAAGAAGATTATCTACAATCTCGCAGCACTATTCATCAGCTCGCAACACTATTCATCGCGCCACTATTCATCGCAACACTATTCAGTCACTGTTTTAGAATCTCGCAGAAAAATTAAGAAATTCGCAGAAACAGTCAGAATCTCGCAGAAAAATTCAGAAACTTGCAAACTCATTCAGCATTTCGCAGATTATTCCAGACTTTCGCAGGAAATTTGATTATTTCGCAGAATATGATTATTTTATTGACAGAGGCAGAGGCAATTCGTTCATTTAACATTTTCTCAGAGATTCTTCCTTCATAGATAAAGAACAGAGGCAACTGTGGACTACCAAGAAAACATTTTATGTTCTTTATCTACTCGTCAAGAATCATTTCCAAAATGGGCAAGAATTTTCACCAGAAATGAAGTAATAATTTCGCGTGAACAGAGGCAATACTTATGATTTTCATTAAAGGACGGATACTTCTTTATATTTTGAGGATTGAGTACTTCATATATTTCTTCAAGGATACTTCATACTTCGAATACTTCAAGAGTTAATACTTCTTATTTACTTAGCAAAGATATGGAACTTCGCAAAAGAATAAAGGCAAGTACGTACTTTTCAAGTCTAGTATTCTTTCGCTCGTTCCTTCAACAATAAAGATCAAAGACTACTACAACAACAGATTTTTTCTTAAAGATTACTTTTCAAGCAATATTCAAAAAAAAAAAGAGGCAAGATGTAGGACCAGAATATCGCTACAATTATATTCACGAGAGATTAACGACACTTCTACGAGCGTCACCAAAAAACTCTTCAACAACATTTCACGAGCGTCACAAAATAATTCAGAGAATGACGTAATAAACAACGACAGCATAAAACATGAAAAAAATGTGAAGATTTTGTAGTTAAAAAGAATGTTCGCGAGCACAAGGATGGAACTCGCGAGAGCAAGGCAGGAAATGAATATTTTATGGTTATAGAAGAGTCTCGCGAGCACGATAGCAGATCTCGCGAGCACGATAACATATCTCGCGAGCACGATAGCAGATCTCGCGAGCACGATAGCAGTGCCAGCAAGGAGCATATAAAAAATCCTAAAAAATGGGAAAGATAAGTTGAATGTGAGATGTCACCCACTATATAAAGAGAAGAGCAGGAGAGAGAAAAGGGAGAGGACAAAATTTTAGAGGAGAGAGATATTTTGCAGAGAGATTTGAGGAGAGAGAATGTATTTTTCTTTATCATCTTCTTCCCCAAAACTAGATTTAGAACTCCATTAATGGAGATTATCAATGTAAATCAAATGTAAATTTAAACAATCATATTGAAGAATCATGGATGTAGATCAAATTGATCGAACCATGTAAAAAATCTTAGTGTCCTTTTATAATTTTAGCAAATTTACTACCAATTTTATATGTAGATCTAGAAATTAATATCAAGATATGATAAGGGGTGTGTTGTAGGAAAACCTGCAACTACAAGTCCAAATGACTCAAATGAACTAGTTAGAGAGTTGTTCAATTGCTATGAGATCCCAAGTATTATAAGAGACATAATTGAATCAAAAACGATGTGATTCACTCGAATCATTTCATGAACTATAAAGCCACGGTTTGCAAAAGCATTCCTTAGTAATTTAAGATAAGTTCACAAATAACGTTTTCAGACATAACCTCTTGAGTTCGCGGAAAGAGTTCGTGGACTCAAGCTAATCGGTTGAAGTTAATAAACTCCAGCAGAATTTCTCGGGATGATAATTTTCTTCAGTTCGCGGAATGGGCTCTCGGACTGCACCTGAGCTTCAACATCAGTAGATATTCTCGGGTTCGAGAACTTACGCCAGTTCGTGGATTGGGTTCGCGGAGTGAGTTCGCGGACTGAGTTGCTGCTCACGTTCCGGTTCCACTTGATCAACAAAGTTCGCAAACTTCGGTTCAAGTGTTAAGGACTTAAACATATATGTGTTACCACAACAATGTTTATATCCCACAATGGTTATATAGTCTAAACTCTCATTTTAATCATTGAAACATTCTCAGAGGGCGTTATATAGTTGTTATTCACAAACTATTTTTCGTCAGAGCGATTTCCAAAGTGATTGAAACATAACATGACCTTAGTCACTAGGCAAAGATGAACTTGGCTAAAGTGAAAGCTTTACCAACACCCATTTCGAGAAATTGATAAGCGAGATATACTCAGCTCGAAATGTCACATGTGTATATTCTTAGTCTATATAGTAAAACAACTTTTGTCTCAAGATAGGAGATAGAGTAGATAGACTTTTGAGTGATAGATAAATTCAAGTCTCCATATACCTTTTAGTCGATGAAGATCCACTGGTTCCTTAAGTAGTCCTTCGTCTTGTATGATGATCGCCATGGAGTTCTTGAGCTCAACTACACTTTCTATCCTAGTCCGAGACCTTAGCTATAGTAGACTAGAAATCAAGACTTTATAGTTTTGATCACTAAGATTGACAAACATGCTTGAGATAGCAACACATGCGAGTTTTACCGAGCAGTGCTCTAACAAACTTATACATATATATGTTTCAACAACAATGCTTATATCCTCCAATGGTTATAATGTCTAAACTCTCATTTCAATCATTGAAACATTCTCAGAGGGCGTTATATAGTTGTTATTCACAAAATATTTTTCGTCAGAGCGATTTCAAAAATGATTGAAACATAACATGACTTTCGTCACTAGGTAAAGATGAACTTGGCTAAAGCGAAAGCTTTACCAACATATATTTTGAGAAATAGATAAGCGAGATATACTCAGCTCGAATTACCTAATGTGAAATAATCTTAGTCTATACAGTTGTTGATGGTGGATTTTAGTTCAGGGCTAAAATTGTAAAAGCCAAATTTTATACGCTGACGTCCTGCAGAGGATAAGGCTATTTGATATAAGTGATGAATGCTTCTTCGCTTTATTAATTCACCTAGAATGGAGCATGTAGCAGCAATCCCAAATATTCTGTGAATTAAATACACAAAATTCATATAGGATGGAGCATGTGGAAACAATCCCAAATACCCTGTGAATTTTTAGCATTATTAATTAATGCATGAATTGCCTTGTATTTCCTGTGTTGTTCTCAACAAGACTCTCATTATTGGTGCGGCATGATGACTGATTGTTACTCTCAGCAGAGTAACATGAATATCCAAGTGTCAATAATAAGGCATGCACGAAATACCCCTACAGTCTACATCTCTCGGTGTGTTATACTAGCCCGATTGATCATATATCTCTCGGTGTGTTATACTAGCCCGATTGAGCATATTTCCTAAGAGAAATATGGACTGCCCATGTCAGTCTCAGAAACGATCACAACCACGCAGGTTGGCCGCATGATTTAACCAGCCTAGACGATCCTCAGCAGTAGCATGCTATCACCATAATGACCACCAGCAGGCCCGTTTATGCCCTGGCCGGTCGAACATATGATATGCCCACAAACAACCACCAAACGCCAGCCTTGAAGAAGGATGGTCGAGATGGTATGGAGTGGCTCGTATGCGCAAGGCTGTCAAAACAGTCTCAAAGAATTAGCGACCATCCAACCTCGCAAGACAAGTTGGACGGCTTGGATCATCTCACGATCGATCGGTGGAGTGTTGTCATGCACATTAGCGAGCCCACTTTCCACTTACCTGATCGTTTCTCTCATGACCAAGCCATGGGCAATGAACGATTGCTCAAAACATGGCTGGCATGATGCTTTAAAAGGGTCGCGGAATTACATTAATGTCTTAAAATTGATCACAACCATCCAAATTCGCAAGCATGGTTAGATGGATTAGATCACACCTAAGACCGTGTAACAAGTACACACATGCTCACCGCCGGCCCAATGTGGGCCCCACACGATCGGCCTCCTCAAGGGAGGAGCATAGATTGCAAACGTGATTTGTTGAAGTTGCATACGCATAACCGATCCAAAACCCTAATTAGGGTTTGCGGCATGTTACATGTGTCGCTAATCGATCACGAGCGTCCATCTTTGCAATCTCGGATGGAAGGTGTAGATATAGAATTAAAAGGTCCCGAGCATGTCAACATGATTACCGTGGGCCCATATACACGCATGACCGATCGTCCTAGGCCAAGCATGGACGGATGCCTCGATTCGTGCGCCTTAAAGGTGGCATGCCGAACCCCTTTAAGAATCCTTTGCGGCACAGGATTTCTGTCGAAATCCGATCTCGGCCACTCCTCTTTGCCGGTCAAATCGAGTGGTTTGGATCGCACCTTCGCGAGACGAGCCAGCATGGATGTGTACACTAACGGCCCGCCTCCATGAAGGACCAATCGGTCCCAACAAAAACGTCTCCCATGCTTGGTTTCGGACAAGCTGAAGAGTGATGCTCGCGTACTTTTTCAAAACACTAAAACTCCATCAACGGTCACAGATGAACGTCATAGATCATCTCGTCCGTCCAACTTTGCCAGCTTAGTTAGGAAGCCCAGGCTAGGGGTTAAGTGGCCAATAAAGTGTCCTGGTGATTACCATCCATCACTCTACCACATTGAGTGATCGGCCAAGGGAGGGATTTCCTGTGCAGCCTCCAAACGATCATCCGAAGATGGCTAGACATACATCTATTTTAAGATGCTTAATCCGTGACTTACTCCGTTAAGCTTTAAAACAACGATGCTTTATGCATATTAAATATATTCGATGCATTACATGCACAGAATATGCACGATATTTCTTGAATATAGATTTCCTAAATAACTCAGTTATTTAACCTAGCACCGTATGCTACTTCCCATGGGTCCCACGATCCACACTTGAGACATCAAACATGTCACAAACTGGGGGATACTTACTGGGGTATTTGTCTGGCGGTTTACCGCGTGAAATGCGCCATCACAAGAATGTATCAGGAAAGCATGGACGGTTAGCGATGATGAGAGGAGTGGGCTAAGACGTGATCATGCAATCACCCACACGACCCCACTACTCCATCACTCAACTTCCTCCACTTCCTACGAGATAAGGGTTTGCGCTTTATGACTTATATAAATAGGTCCTTTGCCTATTTTCCAAACAACATAGACAAGCACAGAAAACCAAGTGTTGTCATTCGTATTCATAAAACTCCAGAGCTGATTGCTTACATTATTGCAAGACAGTTCGATATTCTGATACAAGTCATAAACAACCAACATCTTCACAATATCAACACCTTATTCACTTCCCTTCCTAAGATCAACCCCATCTCCTTCACTTTGTGACCGAAGCAAGTCTGGAACGACCATTTCTTGGTTTAGGCCAGAATTGTATAGATTGATCTCTCGAATCAAAAGCACTCTTGTGCAATGCATTTGTTTAGGGTTTAGATTCATTTCTCATCCACACACCCAAAATTACCAAAATTAACGGAAATAGGTCTTACCCATAAACAACAATAATACGACTATTTTCTCAAGATAGGAAATAGAGTACATAGACTTTTGAGTGATAGATAAGTTCAAGTCTCCACATATCTTTTAGTCGATAAAGATCCGCTAGTTCCTTGAGTAGTCCTTCGCCTTGTATGATGATTTCCATCGAGTTCTTGAGCTCAACTACACTTTCTATCCTAGTCCGAGACTTTGGCTATAGTAGACTAGAAATCAAGACTTTATAGTTTTAATCACTAACATTGACAAACATGCTTGAGAGAGCAACGCATGCGAGTTCGACCGAGCAGTGCTCTAATACCGAAAATTTCTGCTGATGTTTGTGAAATCCATCCGGGAACTTAATTCTGCGAACCCAGTCCGCGAACTTGAGTAGGTTATGTCTAAAAATGACATTTGTGAACTTATCTTTATAAACTAAGGAATGCAATTGCAAACTGTGGCTATATAGTTCATGAACCGATTCGAGTGAATTAAATCGTTTTTGATTCAATTTTTTCTTGTGTAGTATATGAGATTTCCTTGCAATTGAACAACTCTCTAACTAGTTCATTTGAGTCATTTGAACTAGTTATGGTGAAGAAGAATATGGTTGATATGAAAGTTATCATATGGCTAACCATTTGGTTAACTATTGTTGAACCAACTAATTACAAGTTTGGGTACGGTTATACAGACCTAGAAAGGTGCATTTCATGTGTATGTAACAAGATATGTTTTTGATCTAACGGTTGATAAATATTATCTTGAATCTATTCAGGTTTTCATCTAACGGTGAATATTGAATGCTTTATTACCAAGCTAACATTGATTGCAAACCTTGATTTGAAAGACTATATAAGGGAGAACTCTAGCAACTGGGAAACCTAATCCCCACACATTCTGTGTGATACTAGTTGTGATAAGCTAGAGCCAATTTTCCTTTAACCTTTGGTTTCTTCTTCTAAACCAGGTTAACGACTTAAAGACTTCATTGGGATTGTGAATCCAGACCGATACTACTTTTATTGTAGTTGTGTGATATGATCTTGTTATTTCTATCGTACGAGTACAATTGTATAATTGGCTTGAGATTTTTATCTGCGATAGGCAAGATAAAAAGTAGTCACAAACATCTTCGTCTCATCGTTTGTGATTCCACAATATCTTTTTTCGCTGCGTTGATTAAGACTATTGTGAGGTGATTGATAATATTGAGATGTTCTTCGGGAAGATAAGTGTGGTTTATCAATTGGTTCATGTTCACTTTGATTTATCAAAATATGGAACAAAACTCGTAGGTATATTCGTGGGAGACAGATTTATCTATTACCTTAGACTTTTCTGTGTGATACAAATTTGTTTATTAAAGTTTTCGACTTTGGGTCGTAGCAACTCTTAGTTATGGATGAGATCAGCTAAGGGAATCAAGTACGTAGTATCCTATTGGGATCAGAGACGTAAGAGCATAATTGTACTTAGATCAGTGTGAGATTTGTTGGGGTTCAACTACAGTCCAGACCGAAGTTAGTTTGAAGTAGGATAGTGTCTATAGCGGCTTAATACAGTGTATGTTTAATCTGGACTAGGTCCCGGGGTTTTTCTGCCTTTGCGGGTTCCTTGTTAACAAAATTCTGGTGTCTGTGTTATTTCTTTTCCACATTATATTCGTTATATAACTGAAATAATACAGGTTGTGCGTTGTTCAATCAATTAGAATATCCGACCTTTTGGTTGTTGATTTAAATTGATTGACACTTGGATATTGGTCTTTGGTACCATCCAAGTTATCTCCTTGTATTTGATAAAGACTTGTAGATTTCTATTTACTTAAGTAAAGATCAAATCAAGTGAGAGAGATATAAACTCTTTGATATACTTTTTGAAAATGCGGGGGTCTAACAACCTCACCCAATATTTCGATTAGCAATCTGTATGGACAACTCCGAGTTGTTTTCTAGAGAATCAACAAGACTCAGTCAATAGAAAATATCTCAAGGAGTTATTATCTCAATCTCTCAATTTGATTTACTCATGCAAATATAATTCACAAGCTCAATCAAAGAGAGATAACTTGGATGGTGCCAAAGACCAATATCCAAGTGTCAATCGATTTAAATTAACAACTAATAAGGTCGGATATTCTAATCGATTGAACAACGCACAACCTGTATTATTTCAATTATATAACAAAATATAATGTGAAATAGAAATAACACAGACACCAAAATTTTGTTAATGAGGAAACTGCAAATGCATAAAAACCCCGGGACCTAGTCCAGATTAAACATACACTGTATTAAGCCGCTACAGACACTAGCCTACTCGAAATTAACTTCGGTTTGGACTGTAGTTGAACCCTAACCAATCTCACACTGATCCAAGGTACAGTTATGATCCTACGCCTATGATACCATAAGGATACTTCGCACTTGATTCCCTTAGCTGATCTCACCCACAACCAAGAGTTGCTACGACCCAAAGTCAAAGATTTTAATAAACAAATCTGTATCACACAGAAAAGTCTATAGGTAATAGATAAATTCGTCTCCCATGAATAAACCTATAAGTTTTGTTCTGTGTTTTGATAAATCAAGGTGAACATGAACCAATCGATAAAACCAGACTTATATTCCCGAAGAACACCTCAGTTTCATCAATGACCTCACAATAAACTTAATCGACGCAGCGAAGAAGATTATTGAGGAATCAAAAACAATGAGACGAAGATGTTTGTGACTACTTTTATCTTTCCTATCGGAGATAGAAATCTCAAGCCAATTATTACAATTGTACTCGTACGATAGAAATAGAAAGACCATATCACATAACTACAATAAAAGTAGTATCGGTCTGGCTTCACAATCCCAATGAAGTATTTAATTCGTTAACCCGAATTTAGAGAGAAAACTCAAGGGTTAATGGAGATCGACTCTAGCTTAGAGAAAACTAGTATCACAAAAGAAAAGTGTTTGTAGGGACAGAATATCGCAAGATATTGGGTTACGAACATAGTAACAAATACAAGAGAAAAGTGTCGCAAGATAATGCGATAATAGAATAAACACGGGAAAAGTGTGAAAAAATTACGAATATATAATAAATTTACGAATAGAAGTCGCGATACTTCATAATCTATATACAGTTGTACAGATTTCACTATATATAGTAGTTCAAATGTTAAATTGGGGGGTTCTTTAAGTGAGTATTAGAAAAATTCTTAGGAGAGAGAACAGAGAAAGTTGTAACTGTTCTAAGTTCCATTAACATACTTCTTTGTAAATAGTTGGGAATATTAATCAGTAAATTGTCATTTTTCATCAAGGACTTCTTAAAGTTTTATGAATTCTACTGAGGGCGTAGTTATAGGATTTCCTGCAACTACATAATTGGCGCTAGAAACAGGGACCTGAAGATTGATATAACAGAAATTTGAAAGAGTTTTGGAAATTTGAAAATCAAAATGGAGTTAGTAGATGAATATTGCAAAAGAGAAGAATGTAATATGATCACAAAGACAATGATTGACGAATTTCATAACAACATGAAGGGAAGGATACACAAACGAGATTGTATAGGAAGATAGATCATGGAAGTGGAGAAAATAAGAACTTTGAAAGAATGGGAAAAGCATAAAATCACATTTTCATTAGCAGAAATCCCAAATGAAGACTTGAACCACACTTCACCATTAGTAGTCACAATTCCGATCATGCGAGAAGAAAAGAAAACTACAAAATCTATAGAAAAATGGAAATTAAACCGAGTTTTGATTGATATAGGGAGTTCTGTTGATATTATATTCTATCATGAACTTAAGGGGATGGGGATTAAAGATGAATTCAGAATGTCTTATCCATGGATTGGGAAAATCTACAACAAAATCCAAAGGGGAAATAATGTTACGAGTACCGCTGGGAGAAATCGAAACACACATAGTTTTATGTGTGGTAGATATGGAATCTCCATATAATATGCTTATGGGAAGACCATGGATTCATGCAATTAAAGCTGTTGCTTCGACATTACATCAATCAATTAAGTTTCCTACACCAAGAGGAATACAAGAACTATAAGGGGATCTTGATAGTGCAAAATTTTGTTATCAGATTGAAGTAAAACAGTGTGGAGGGAGAGCAAGAAAGAAACAATTTCGTAGAAAACTTGCGAAAGAAGCGAAAAAAGAAGAGAAGTTCAGAGTGTATACAATAAGAGCAAGAGAGGGAAAAGGAATACCAAGTGAGATCCCAGAAAAAGAAGGAGAACCAATGAAGGTAATCAAAGAACCAACACCTATGGGAGAGCAAAGTCCTAGTTACATTGCAGCAGAACCAACCAAAGAAATAAATATTGGAATTGAAGAGGAGCCTTTAATCTTGCGAATTGGAACTAAGATGGACGAAGAAGAAGATAAAAGAATTATTGATCTCTTACGAGAATACAAATATATATTCGCAGGAAGTGTAGATGAAATACCAGGAATTGATTCATCAGTGGTGTGTCATAGATTGAACATAGATAAAAGCGTAAGACCATTCAAACAAAGAATAAGAAAGATCTGGCAAAATTATCATGCACAAATAGAAGAAGAATTACAAAAGATGCTGGATGCAGGAATCATAAGAGAAGCAAAATACCCAGAATGGATTGCGAATATGGTCATTGTTCCGAAGAAAAATAAAAGGATAAGAATTTGTATAGATTTCACTGATCTAAACAAAGCATGTCCCAAAGACAGTTTTCCATTTCCAGACATACCACAAATGGTGGAATCAGCTGCAGGTCATGATAGAGTCACTTCACTCGATGGATATAAAGGGTACAATCAAATATCACTCGCAGAAGAAGACCAAGAACATACTGACTTTTTCGCTCCAAGAGGTTTATATTGTTATGTGAAAATGCCATTTGGTCTGCGAAATGCGGGTGCAACATATCAACGAATGGTCGAAAAGGTGTTCGCAAAGTGGATACATAAAACCTTAGAGGTGTATGTAGATGATATGTTGATAAAAAGTAAAGAGGCCAAAGATCATGTGCAAGATTTGAAGGAAATATTTGAGCAAATGAGAAAATTCAACATCAAATTGAATCCTGAAAAATGTGTAATTGGAGTTGCGTCAGGAAATTTTTTGGGATACATAGTATCAAAGGAGGTAATACAAGTCGATCCAGAAAAAGTACAAGCAATTCGTGACATGCCAACACCTGCAACGGTAAAAGAAGTGCAAAAGCTAAATGGACTCTTGGCTTCACTTGGAAGATTTATTTCGCGAATGTCAGATAAGTGCAAACATTTCTTCAACATACTTAAGAAGGGAGAAAAATTCAAGTGGACTGATGAATGTGAAAAAGCTTTTCAAGGAATCAAAGAATATCTCACGAATACATCCATTTTACAGAAACCAGAGAAAGATGAAGAATTATTGGTATACCTCGCAACAACTTAATATGCTTTAAGTGCAGTTCTATTGCGAACAGATGCAGGAATCAAAAGGCCCATTTATTACATCAGTAAAACTTTTAACACAGCAGAGAGAAATTATTCTAAAATGGAGAAGTTAATCTTATCCCTGGTTTATGCATCATTTAAGTTGCGAATATACTTTCAAGCGCATGTGATAAAATTGGTAACCAAAGTCCCAATTGAGTCAGTCATGAAGAACACAAAAAGATCAGGAAGAATATAAAGGTGGAATGCACAAATAAACCATTATAAGATAAAGTATGAAGTGTTATCATCGTAAAAGTCACAAGTTGTCGCAGATTTCTTGGCAGAATTTCCTTTGGAAGAAGATGAGGCAGTAGAAGAAATGATGGATATTGAAGAAGAATTTGGGAATCCAAAAGACCTATTAACAGAACCAAATAGATGGGAAATTTTAGTAGACGGATCATCCAACAATGAGGGGAATGGAGTAGGAGTTGTGTTGATTTCACCAGAAGGAGAAAGAATAGCATTCTCATTCAGACTAGAATTTGCATCCACGAACAATGAAACAGAGTACGAAGCTGTAGTGCATGCATTGAAGATCACAGTAGAAAAGAAGCTCGAAAATATAAGAATAACAAGTGATTCTCAGCTGGTAATTTGTCAAATTAAAGGGGAATATACCATCAATGAGTCTTCTTTGAAGAAATACAAGAAACTCGTTGATGAATTATCTGCGAAGATACCAAAATTAAAATGGAGGAATATAACAAGAAAATACAATCGACTCGCAGATGCTTTTGCATTCATTCCAAGTATGATGACAAACCCTAATACAAGAAATATCGAAATCAATACAATTCAACATCCATCAGTGAATAAAGAAGAAGAAATTGAGGAAGCAGTTGCGATGGAAGTAGAAAGGGAACTACCAGACGACATCGCAGAAGATCTCGCAGATTGGAGAAAAGACATTCATGCATATCTCGCAAAAGGGGAAATACCCAGGAACAGACTAGAAGCACATAAATTAAAGAGTCGTGAAACAAATTATGAGTTACGATAAGGAATTTTATACAGAAAATCTTTCAGTGGACCACCTCTCAGATGTTTAACTCGTGAAGAAGGAGAAAAAATATTGAAGATGTTACATGGAGGAGAAGCTGGTAATCATAGTGGGGGAAGATCTCTAGCTTATAGAGCAAAAATACAAGGATATTATTGGTCTTATATGCACACAGATGCAAAATTGTTGGTGAGACGTTGCAAAGAATTTCAACGACATGGGAAAAGAACTCATGCACCAGGGGCACCACTAACCTCTTCAACAAGCTGCTGGCCTTTCGGGAAATGGGGATTGAACATTGTTGGCCCATTTTTACCTAGATCTGGGCAGAGAAGATACTTAATAGTCGTAACAGATTATTTTACGAAGCTCGCAGAAGTAAAAGCAGTACAACATGTTCGCGATAAGGATGTTTTTACATTCATATTTGAGAATATCATTTGTAGGTATGGAGTTCCAGCACAATTAGTATCCGACAATGGGAAACAATTTGAAGGGCAGAATATAGAGATGTTACTCAGTGCTTTTAGGATAAAATGTGGGAAATCAACTCCATTATATCCACAAGCTAATGGTCAGGCAGAGGAAACAAATAAAACAATCGCAGATACAATCAAAAAGAAATTAGAAGGACATCTCAAAGGATGGTGCGAGCAAGTGCCTAGTGCAGTCTGGGCATACAATACAACTATAAGGGAGGCAACTGGAATGTCTCCTTACTGTTTAACATATGGAGTAGAAGCAGTATTGCCAACAGAGGTTGTAATTCCGACAACAAAGAAAGAAGCTTGGGAAAGAAATTTAAGTGCATGGGTGATATTAAGTGAACTGGATGATTTGGAAGAAAAAAGGGAAAAGGTGTTGCGACATATGAAAATTCATCAGGAAAGATTAGCTCGAGAGTATAACAAGAGAGTTATTGAACGTGAGTATCAACCAGGTGATTTGGTCATGCAAGAAACACCTCCCTACCAGAAAGAAAATGGAGGAAAACTAGCACCAAAATGGGATGGACCATATGTCATTAAAGAGGTTGTGGGAAGTGGAGCTTATCGGCTGATGGATCTAGAAGGGATAGACATGGGTTTAAGACTTGGTCGACCCTGGAATAGATTGTATTTAAAAAGGTATTATCCATAAAACTCATGATAATTTTGCGAATATCATTTGCTCCCACAGAAACAACCAAATCACAAATTTTAAAATTCTTATTGCGATCATCTTTCATTAAAGAAAGACGCAAAAATTTATTTGCGATCAGCTTTCATAAAAGAAAGCCGCAAACTGTGATCATCTTTCAAAACAGAAAGAAAGCCGCAGAAATTTTACATAGGCAAACCTTTGTGACGTACACCATAGTTCGCGAAGCAACATTTCGCAAGAGGCAAAGTCCTAAAGTACGTCATTTAAGGGGGTACCTATAAGCATGGCTCAGGGGAAATGGAACACCACCACGGAACCTGAGTACATGGACATTATGGGGTACATAACCCAAAAACGGGGTACCTATCCGGGTAAGACACCTTAGATTCTCAACCTAATCTTGCGATGTAACATGATTTAGGTTGGGTGACTAAGGCATACTGTCTTTCCCAAGAAGTGCAGAAAACGATCAAGGCGCCGAGGTACACGGTTGAGTCAAGAGTGCCGGATGGGTTTGAAGCACATCTGCCATTCTTGACAAGTCTTGGAAAATGATGCACTTGGCACAAATATACCCCATAGGGTGCAACCTCGTAACTATAAGCCCTATAGGCAAAAAGGATAAGAGGTTGCGAACAAAAGCTGGTTGTTGGAAAAACCGGATGGGAAGAGCTAACCTTGTATGGTCGATGCACGCTTCCTTGAAGGGGCAACCAAGGGGAAGATAAAGGGAAGCACCCTCCATTAGGGAGCTGATACGTGCTATAAGACGCAAATGTCACGAGGATTTTTGTTCGCAAGAACATAAAGGCTTGTCATATTTATGCAACAATCATATTTCTGCGAGTAAAAAAAAATATATATATATATATATATATATATATATACTCGCAGAATTAAATACAAAGAAGTTAAGATGAGATCAATGGGTTATTACATGAAAGTGTGATAACGTCCTGCGATTTCATCGCAAGACGATAATGTCACAAGGATGTATATTCTCAAGTATATTCAGACTTGTCATATTATCGCAAACACAAAAATATTGTTAAGATAAAGTCAAGGGGTTGAGGCATGCGAGTGCACCAACGTCCTGCGACTTTATCGCAAAATATGTGGAAAAGTAAGACCTTTACTTAGGAAGGCATGACAAGACCAAAGAAACTAATGAAGTCAATTCCGTCAATGTCATTGGAGATTCTTTATATTCTCAACAAGAATATGTATCAAGAATTCCTACCAAAAGAGGCAATTTTATTCGCAATCAAGGACGGATATTTCATACTCATTAAATTCTTCAAGGATTGAATACTTATACTTCTTCAAGGATGTCTCATAATTTTCATACTTCTTCAAGGGTGTTTCATAATTCTTATACTTCTTCAAGGATGTTTCATAATTCTTATACTTCTTCAAGGATGTTTCATAATTTTCATACTTCTTCAAGGATGTTTCATAATTCTTCAAGGAGGTTTCATACTTCTTATACTTCAAGTGGGAGATTTCTTATTTACTTCGCAACAACATGAAACTTCGCAACTTAAACGGAGGCAGATATTCTAATACTTACAACAACAATTGATCACCTGAAGAGCAATAATAAGGGGAAAGGGAATACTAAGCTAAGTCTTTAAGATAGGTTATTTCTCTTCATATGATCAATTTATTCAATTTATGCAAATCAAGAAAGTATTCAATTAGAGAAAGGTCAATTCATTATCACAAAATATAAAATATACTTCTTAAGGAACATAAACAGTAAGCAGAATTGTTTGTAAAAATAGAACCAACAGTAACCAAGAGAAAGAGTTCAAAAGAAAGAAAAACAAGAGGATTAACAATAACTTGGGAAAAGAAGTTTATCATTCTTAGTGCTCTCCATCAACACTTTGTGCTGGATCTTTAAGATGAGTAGGATCATCAGCAGTGTTCAATTCTTGCGAAACATTACCCTCTGAAGAGCCTTCAACATGAGATTCTCCTTGAGTGATAGATTCTTTTTCGCCATCAAGTCCTTCATCATCACTCTCATAATCAAAGTCACTATTAGGATCATGAGAAACTTCATCATCAGATATTTCCAGAGGTTCAACTTTCACTGGAGGCAAGGATCTTGATAAGAGAATGTTGTTTACGAAGACTTGATCTTTCAGATGACTCTCACGAAGTAGAGCTTTCTGGTGGTTAATATATTCAATATCTTTGGCATAAGCAAGATGGTTGAATCTCCGATTGGCACGATCACGAGAATTGATCAAATGAGTAGAAAGAAAAGTGTTCTTCTTGCGAAGCTCAGAACAGGTGGTCTCCAATCCAACTTTAGCATTGTGAAGATTGTTCTCAGATTCTGCGAGTGAAATAAAATTCAAAGAATCAATTCTGCGAATATAACAAAATTTAAAGGTTTATCAAAGGCAGTCAAATTTTGATGACTACCTTTTCTTTGTGAAGTAAGAAATTGAGCTAAAGATAGACAACAATTCTTCATCTGATCCATAGCTTTATCAAAACCATCACCAACTAATCCTTCAAGTCTGGATTGAAGCTTTTGATCTTTGGAAAGAAGAAATTTGTTATTCTTCGCAAGTTTTGTATTAGGGTTTTCTAGTTGGGAATAATCTTCTTTAAGTTTATTCCTCTTAGTGCTCAAGATTATATTCTTATTAAGAAGGGATTTCTTCTCGGCAGCAAAAGAACTTCTCTCTGCATCTGAAGACTTCTTTAATTCCTCAAGTTCACCTTTTAACAAATAAAGGATATTTTCTTGATCGCAACATTTACTCTGGATAATCTTTAATTGTTGCGAAGAAACGGCCATTATATTCAAATACGAACATCTTTCTTCTGATAAGGTTTCATTCTCTTCTAATAGGGTTTCTATTCTTAAATCGGCTTTAGTTAAAGAAGAAGTGAGCTGAGATATTTCATCGTTCAAAAATTTTTGATCGTAAATTAGTTGGGTATTCTCTTGGAAAAGGGCATCTAAATTATCAAGATCACATGAATGAAGACTAGATAAATGGTAAAATTGGTTCAAAAGACTTTCATGCTTGGCTTGAGATTCTTCTGCGTCTGATTCATGATGAAGTACCAACATTCTACATTCCTGAATTGATTCTATAAAGGGGAATAGGTTTCAATGGGTGTTTCAAGCATGCGAGAAATAGAAACAAACAAAAGGATAAAATATAAAGATAATAACAATACCTTTTAATGCATCATTCCTCTTACGAAGGATTGCACAATCTAGAGAATCATTTTGAAGCTGATGATTCTCTTTACGAAGATTCTCACACTCCGCTTTCAAAGACTCCTGAGTTTGGCGAAGTAATTCAACTTCTTTTTCTAGGGATTGATGTAAAATAGAAGCATCGGGATTGATGAAGTTGTTGAGAATTTCGCAAAATTCAGACTACGAGCGAACATTTGAAGACTTCGCAGTATTACTCAAAACATCAGATAACATCTGAAAAGCTGAATAAATTCCATCTCGAACTTCTTGAGGAAGGGGAGAAGAATTCGAAGGAGTAAAAGAAAGTTGTAAATTGCTTGGAGCAACAACACTCAAAGGATTAGGAGCTAAAATGGCTTTTTCAAGAGAAGGGGTTGAGAAGGTAGTTTGCCAAGGTTGATCTTGAAGAAGTGTTGATAAATTGACAGGGGTGGGAGACTGAAAGCTGGGTAATGGAGTAGAGGCAGGAGTTTGTGAAGAAGTGCTTTCACGAGGAGGAGAGGAAAATTCTTTATCAATCACAGGAAGGAAATCACTTATTGAAATTGATGGCTTGGATTTGATAATATGAGATCTCTTGGTAAGGTTGGATTCTTCACCAACCTACGAATCAAAATGTAGATTAAAAACTGAGGAAACAATATATTATTTCAGAAGGAAGACAGAGTATTTTAACTACCTTTTGATTCTCGTATTTTCTTCTTCGAGAGCTAGGGTTTGAGCTTCTAGTTGAAGATTTCACCTGAGAAGTAGTTTTGCTGAAAGAAATCAAAGTCAAACAATGGATTAAACAGAAATAAAAGAGATAAACAAGTGAAAGATGCGAGAGATAAAAGAAAATTACCTCGGAGAACTCATGATGGGATTACCAGGAAGAGAAGGCGATAACCGAAGATGTGATGTGAGAAGAAGATCAAGTTGCAGAAGTAAAAAGAGAAGGTAAAAAATATAAGGAAGGGAATAAAAGGAGTATTTATAAGGGAATAGTTAGGAAAAGACGGTTATAAAAGACATGTTCGAATTCCGAAAAGAATAAGTAACGGTTATATTCTCATGATCATTACTTCTTCGCATAAATGACATGAGAAGAGGCAAGATGTAGGGACAGAATATCGCAAGATATTGGGTTACGAACATAGTAACAAATATAAGAGAAAAGTGTCGCAAGATAATGCGATAATAGAAGAAACACGGGAAAAGTGTGAAAAGATTACGAATATAGAATAAATTTTCGAATAGAAGTCGCGATACTTCGTAAGCTATATACAGTTGTACAGATTTCACTATATATAGTAGTTCAAATGTTAAATTGGGGGGTTCTTTAAGTGAGTATTAGAAAAAGTCTTAGGAGAGAGAACAGAGAAAGTTGTAACTGTTCTAAGTTCCATTAACATACTTCTTTGTAAGCAGTTGGGAATATTAATCAGTAAATTGTCATTTTTCATCAAGGACTTCTTAAAGTTATATGAATTCTACTGAGGGTGTAGTTGTAGGATTTCCTGCAACTACAGTGTTTGTGGATTAGTTTTTCCAATGGCTAGAGTTCTCCTTATATAGTCTTTCAAATCAGGGTTTGCAATCAATGTTAGCTTAGTAACAAAGCATTCAATATTCACTGTTAGATGAAAACCTGATTAGATACAAGCTAATATCTCTCAACCGTTAGATCGAAAATTTAGCTTGCCATACAAACATGTACTTGACGTTTTTGGGTTTGTATAACCGTCCTAAACGTGTACAGTAGTCGGTTCAATATTAGTCAATCAAATGGTTAGCCAAATGATAACTTTCAAATTAACCATATTCTTCTTCACCATAACTTGTCCAAATGACTCAAATAAACTAGTTAGAGAGTTGTTCAATTGCTATGAGATCTCAAGTACTACAAGAGACACAATTGAATCAAAAACGATATGATTCACTTGAATCATTAATCATGAACTATAAAGCCATGGTTTTCAAAATTATCCCTTAGTAATTTAATAATAAGTTCATGAACAACGTTTTCAGACATAACCTCTTGAGTTCGCGGACTCAAGCTAACCGGTTGAAGTTAATAAACTCCAGCAGAATTTCTCGGGATGAGAACTTCCGTCAGTTCGCGGACTGGGTTCGTGGACTGCACCTGATCTTCAACTTCAGCTGTAGGACCAGAATATCTCTACAACGATATTCTCTGCGAGATTAACGATACTTTCCAGCGAGCATCACCGCAAGATCTTCGACTACACTTCATGAGTGTCACAAAAGCCTTCAAAACAGTGACATAATAACTGACGATTGAAGAAAACTTGAGAAAAGTATGTTTGTTCTGCGATGGTTACAAAACTTGCGAGATTTAACATTGTAACTATCGCGGTACAATCGCAGAATCAACCCGAAATAAGAGGAAAACTTAGATGTCATCCACTATGTAACTACCCTATAAATATAGACCCAATGTGTCCAGAAAATGATGATGTATTTTTGAGAGTTAAGAAAATCTTTAGGAGAGAGAAACTTCAAGAGAATAGTTGTAATCTTGAATTCTTCCATTTCTGTAAACATTTATGAGAACAAAATAATAAAGTGTCGTTTTTCATCTTTAATTGTGGGTTGATTATAGCAAGATCTTAACAAGGGTATAGTGTTGGAAATCCTGCAACTACATTTTGGCGCCCGAAATAGGGAGAATCAAGCTGAAAAATCTCTAATTACAATTTGAAGATTTGAAGAAATTGTTAGAGTTGAAGAAATGGCTAGAAGAAGAAGAAATACATCAGAACCACCAACAACTGTAATGAGGAGTAAAAGACTTGCAGGAGAAGAAACAAATGAATTAGGAGAATCTTCAAGGATAAGAACAAGAAGAAATAGAACAAGGATTGAAGGAGAAGATCAAATTCCGCAACCTAATCAACAAACACCGATATAGAATAGAAATGTGGATCATGATAGAGTGAGTGTGCATACTTGGAGATCGGATTCGATGGAAGGTGTAGAAGATCAACAATTAAGAGATGGGAGAAGAGAAAAAAGAAATCAAGGAGTGATTGAAGGATTAATTCATGGAGAAGATGAAAATGAAACAACAGATGATCCAAGACAAAGAATACAAGAGGAAAAAAGATTAGATGCGGAAGAGCGTGCAAATTTAACAAGACAAAATCACGAGTTGAGAATGGAGAATTTTAGGTTACAAAATAGAAGATCAAGAAGTACTATTAGATCGAATTCAAGATCATTAAGAGAAGAATTAAGTCAAAAAATTTCAATAAGGAATGCTAGAGGAAATATCTAAGAATAAATACAAAATACAAATGAAGAACAACGTCATAGAGAAGAAGAGGTAATAGAAGATCGCCATGATCAGCGTGGCGAAAATTTGGATAATAGATTTAACAACAGGAATCAAGAGGGAAGAGACAACCAAAATGATGAAGATAATCCAGAGGAAGGTAGGAGGATATTACATGGGCGAGAGATCCAGAGAAATCGAAGAATAATTGAGGAAGAAATTGAGAGGCATAATGTTGAACAAGCACGCCTGGCTTGCGAGAGAGAAAGATTAAGAGCTGAAATAGAAGAACAAGAATTTCAAGAGGCATTATGAAAAAATAACCATGAAAATCGAGAAAGGATACGGACGCAAAATCGCCATAATAATAATATTCAGGAAAAGTATGATAGAATACAAAGGAGAATAGAAAGACAGCGAAGAGAAATGATGAGAAATGAAGAAATTCGCAGAGAAGAAAATAAACAGTATAATCAGCTATGATGGAAAGAAGAAGGTGAACCAGAAGATCGCAGAAGAAGGAATGTGGATGCAGATGAAGATACATAAAATCTCGCAAGACAAGAAGTACATGAACGCAGGAGAAGGGAAGCAGCATTGAAAATACCAATGGAACCAAATTCAGCTGCGAATGAGCAAATTCTAAGAGAATTAGCAGAGATGAGGGGAATAATAAATAACAGAAGAGAAGGAGGTAGAAGGAAAATTGATGAAGCTATTGAAGAAGCTGCAAGAACTACATTCACTCAAGAAGTAAAGTTAAGAGGAATACCTCCAAAGTGCAACTTACCAGCATTAACCAACATTTTTGATGGAACTACCTGTGCTGTACAACATGTTAAGGCTTATGTTAGGTGTATCCTGCAATGGGAGAATCATTATGCTGTATTGTGTAATTATTTTGCATCTAGATTCTTTTGATCATTTACAAGCTACATTTCTGGGAGCATATATAAGAAACAATTCATCACGGCCAGGTATTGAAGATGTGTTTGGGTTAAAACAGAGGGTTGGTGAAAGTCTGAAACATTTAACCATAAGATGGAAGATAATTTGCAGTGAGATGGCAGGAAGAGTAGACGAGAGATATCTTATCTTGTCTTTTATCAATGCAATGTTCGCGACCAATCTGCTGTACATACAAATTTTCAGAGTCAAGAATACAATCACTATGACTGAACTACGAGAACTACAAGAAGAATACATTGCTTTGGAGGGGAAACAAAATGAGATGGAATCATATCCCATCGCGAACACCAATTCAGTAGCAGCAAATGGGAGCTTACTTCCTAAAATAATTAACAATGTGGCGAGCAACTCGCAAACACAACAAGAGAAAGTGGAGACTGATAACCAGCAGAAATTGGTAGCTATGGGCAGTCGAGATCAAGAAGAATATGAAAGGGAGAATAATTATTACAATCGCGGTGGGAATAATAAGATTCAAAGACTTGATCATCCGCAAGAAACTTATGGTGGACAGAGGCAAAATAATTTCAGAAGTCAAGGAAATCAGAAGATAATATGGGAAGAAATTAAGATGCCTCCTCTAAATGCTAGTATAGAAAAAATCTGGGAAGCTATCATTTTGATGGAAAATATACAATCTCCATGGAATATGGGAAAAGAACCATATCCTAATAATCGTAGTCAAGAATTTTGTCCTTACCATCACTTTCATGGTCACACAGTAAATGATTGCAGAAATGTAAAGAGAATAATTTTAAGGATGATTGACCAAGGAAAGCTAAACCACTTTTTAGTAGGACAATCACAATCTCAGCGATTTCCTCCAGCACCAAAAATTCGCAGGGTAAATACTATAAAAGGAGCAGAATCATTCGTAATAGAAGTTGGGGCTAAAGCAAAGAATTTGTTTTGTAATTCCATTGTACATTCACACAGAACTATGGAGGATTTCCATGATAATGTTCTAAGTAGAGTCTTCGATAGAGACAAAGATGGAAGAGAGATAATGAATATCGCGAGAGCCTCGCCATTAGAAGAATGGCATAAACAAGTTATATCTTTCACTGCACAAGAAGTACCAGAACCTGTCGAACAGCATGATAACCCATTGGTGGTAAGATTAGTGATAAATCCTGTAGTTGCATAATTTCCCACACTACACCCTTGTCAAGAATCTATGAAAATTAAGTCATAATTGTGGATGAACAACAACACTTTTATTAATTCACTTTCAGGAAGATTTACAAGAAATATCAAACCTCAGAAATACAAATTTCTTTCGGGAGTTTCTCTCTCCTCAAAACTTTCTCAACTCTCAAAAGTACCTCATCCCCTTATGGATTTAGTCGTATCCTTTATATAGTAATATACATAGTGGAAGACAAAAAGTACCTCATCCCCTTCTGGATTTAGTCGTATCCTTTATATAGTAATATACATAGTGGAAGACAGCTAAGATTTCCCCTTAATTCGGATCTACTCTGCGATCTCATCGCCATAACTTTAGTCTTCACCATCACTAATTTTGTTACCATCGTGAAGCAAACTTATTCTTCTCACAAATCTTCAGTCATTAACCGTTATATTACTCTTTTGTGACACTCGCCAAATGTCATTGAAGAATCTTGTGATGCTCTCGTCAAAGTGTTGTTAATACTTGTAGAAATGTTTGTGTTTCTCGCAGAAGTGTCGTTTCCATCGCGAGAATATCGTTGTGGCGATATTCTGGTCCTACATCTTGCCTCTTCTCATGTATTTTCTGCGAAGAAGAGAAGATCATGAGAATCAAAAATGCTGCAACTACTAATCTTTTCATTATCACCTTTGCTCTGACACGTTTCTATGTTTCTTCACCAGCTGTCTCCATGCAACTTCTCCTTCCAATCAACATTTGACACGTTGATTTAAACCGCTGCGATTTGACCGTTTATGTCCTCTCGTTATACTAATTGCATTTATTTTCTCGAGCAATCTCTTCCTCTATAAATACCTCTCTCATTATTCTATTTTCCTCTTTTTACTTTCTTCTTCATTCTTCTTCTCTGCAACTTTACTGTTCTTCCGTAAATTGCACATTTATTATTCTCGCGATTTCTTGTTTTTCAATTTCTTCCTTCATTCCCATACTCAAAAATGGTTGCTGCTGGTAGCAAAAACTTGAAGGCCTTCAATGAAATGCGAGAGAAACTCAAAATCAAAGGTTTTAATTTGTCTTTAATCCCGAATCAGGATTCTAATTCTGAACTTTCTCTTAGATTATTCACTGATGATCAATGTTATCGCGAAAAAATCATAGTATCGCTAGGACAACTTGAAGATGGTCTTCCCCTTCCTCTCTATGGCCCAGAACTTCCATTATTCTACCAAATAATATCTGATGAGAGGTTCTCACGAGCAATATATCAACTCGGTGGAGATTGCATTAGGTTGCTACTTGAATATGCTTCTCGTGGTGCTGGTAAAGGATCGCGCTATTCTGAAGATGCTCAAAATCCTCTTTACAAACATATTCCAATTAACTCTGCAGATTACACTGTAGAAAACTTTTTCAGAAATTACAAGATACTCCCTATGAAGAGGGATAACACCTGCTGGGGTGTTCGCCTGAAAAAACTCACTGTCGACGAAGCTCTTATGCTAGATATTGATTTTCACACGAAGACTAACCATGGCCCTCGCCAATCTAGCGATGATAAGTGGTTTATCTTTACGTTGTGTCTCGAGGGTCCTTATATTTCTGGTTCTCGCGAACTTCCCACGAGTCTTGCAGAATATCAACCTTGGGTCTTTAATTGGCCTGAGATATCTAAAGAAGTATATTCTCTCAACCTTTTACATTATTATCATTTACTGTCTTCTTTATGTTTTCGCTAACTATTTTGATCTTTTTCAGATTGATAGAATGAAACTCAACTACCAATCTCTTAGGAAACCCAACACCTTCTTGGCTTTGAAATCTTTCACGGATGAAGTAAGAAATATTTCTTCATAAATTTTAACAATATATTGTTGCCCCTATTTCTTATCTTCATCTGTGCTCGCAGGATATCGAAGAATTAGAACCATTAATACCCGCAAAAACCAAGGAGAAACCTTCAAAAGAGAAATTCGGGAAATCTTCAAAAGATAAATCTGCTGCTTCTTCCAGGGGAAAGTCTTCTGCCCCTCTCAATGAATAATCTAGCGATCCTCCACCAAAGAGAAGGAAAACTCAACCTACTTCTTCTTCAACTCCTCAACCAGTTCCAGAAATTCCAAGTGCTGATCTTGATAAAGATAATAATGACGAGGGTTTTAATGTTAGCGGTTTTCCTTCAATAAAAAATTCTTCTTCTTCAGATTCTTCAATGACTCATTTGTCCAGAATTTTTAGCGATATTTCCCACAGCATAACTTCTAATGACGAGGATGATATTATTGATAAAACATCCCAAGCTCTCGCTAAAGTTTGCGATGCCCCTATTCTGGTGGATAATGATTCTCTCCAAGGAATCTCAAGATCGCTGACTCCCAGTCTCTTGAATTATCTTGGTGCTTTGGTAAGTTTTCATTTCTTTAGTTTGTTTATATATTTTGTCCATCACTAGATCTCAATTTATATTCTTCTTTCGCAGGTTGGAAGAGCTTCTTTTGATGTTGCTTCTGATTTAGATAAAAGATGTGCCAGCTCTGAAGAAAAATCTATTAAACTTCTCCAGGATAAACAAAGATTAGAATCTGAAGTTATTGAGCTTCGCAAGAAGAATAAACAGCTGGAGACTGAAGCTTCAATTGATAAGCAAAAGATCTATGATCTCGATAGAGCTAACCAACAACTTTATGGTATGACTGATTTCCTTTCTCTCTTAATTCTTTTTACTCTATCACAGCTTATTCAAGCGACCACTTTTAACTTGCAGATATTTATGGTCTTACTGACGAGGCTATACTCTTTCAATCTTTCCCTGAACCTGTAGATGATCATACTCTTCTCGCATGTCTTAATAATTCTTTAAGTAACTTATCAGATGATAAGATTAAATCCTTCTCTATAGATGAACTTAGATCCAAGCTTAATCTTTTAAAAATTGAACACAGATTCAATTTAGGTATGACTGATAGATATAAGCGCTTTTATCTTGATTCAAAGAAAGAAATAGATAGATTAAGACAGAAGAATAGCGATCTTATTGACGAGAAAGATCTTGTTATCAAAAGGGGATCCAAGACCCTAGCAGACTTTCATAAAACTCTCCTTGATATTCAAATGGACAGAGATAAACTTATCCGCGAGAATGAATATCTTCTTGCGAGGGAGACTCAAGTTCGATATCGTCTCCTTATTAATAGTGATGACGAATTTGCTTGGGCTGCGAAGGTTCTTGATAATGCCAGGAATGACCTAGGTGTAAATGTTAGCCTTCAACTTGAACAAGCAGCTTTAATTAGGGATATGATTTTGGAAAGAGAAGGTTGTTAACTTGTTCAAATCTTGCTAATTTTTCATTTTAATATTCTTCTTGATAAAGCTTCTAATTCGTTATCACGTTCTCGCAGTTGTTGAAAGGAATTATCGCAAGAGATTTCAAGAACTTGAAGATGAAAAACATAAACTCGCGACCAAACTTATTTCTCGCAATGAGAAGTATTCAAGATTACTACTGCGAATTTTAACAGATCTCTTGTTATTACTCGCAATAAATTTATTAAGTTGGTTTGCGATGATCATAATATCTCCCATTCTGCATATCCTGATCTAGAAGAAGAAATCCCAGAAGAAATTCCAAGACCTGCTATCTCTGATAGAGAAGCTGAAGATTCTAGTGATGAAGACAATATTAATGATGATGAACAAGATAAAAATTCTGACGATGAAGAGAAATCTGACAATGGTGAAGAAAATAAATCTGGCGATGAAAATAAGAAATCTGACGATGAAAATGGCGATCAATCTGATTAATTTTGTTCTTCTTTTATCTTCTTTGAATAATTATTTCCTCTTTTCTGTAATTAGCTACGAGTTTCTCCATCATTATAAACTCCTTTTGCTTCTATCTGTATGAGTCAAAAAACAATTCTCTTCTACAAAGCAATCAATATAATTGTTATCTTTTAATGATCTGTAAAAATATGTTATTTATCAATGCAATTTTATCATATAATAGATGAATAATAATTTCATCATTCTGTGCAATCCCATACTTGCCTCTATTATTCATCTGCAATAAGAGAAAATTGCATAAAGATTAAATATTAGTTGAAATAAAAATATATTATGTCTCAGCTTTGGCGTTACATTATGCCTCAATACTTGGCAATTCTCATAAATACTGCGAGCAGTATCGCATTAATCTGTTGGTCTTATTATGCCTTCCTAGTTAAAGGTCTTATTTTGCCAACTCTTACATTTCTCTGCGACAAAATCGCAGGACGTCTTTACATTTCCATGTATCGACCCATTGATATTGCCTTATCTGTATTATTTTAATTGTATTGCGACAATATGACAAGTCTAAGCTTTCTCGCGAAATCAAAGTCTCGTGACATTGCCGTCTTGCGATGAAATCGCAGGACATCTTTACACTTTCATGTAAAAACCTATTGATCTCATCTTAACATTTATCTTTTGGCTTGTTGCCTCTGTATAATTTTCGTCTCGCGACAATATGACATGCCTAAATGTTCTTGCGATCATAAAGCCCCATGACATTGCCGTCTTAAGACACTTATCAGCTCCCTAATGGAGGGTGCCGCCCTTATATTCCCCCTGGTTGCCTCTTCAAGGAGGGCACATCGGCCATACAAGATTAGCTCCTCCCATCCAGATTTACCAACAACCAGTTGTTTTCGCAGCCTCTTGTCCTTTATGCCTATATGGCTTATAGTTACAAGACTGCACCCTAAGTTGGGTTTTCTTCAGGCTAAGTGCATCATAGACAAGACTTACCAAGAATGGAAAGGGAGTTTCGTATGCCCTTGGCACCCTTGGCTCAACCGTGTACCTCGGTGCCTTGGTCATACTTTGCACTTCTTGGAAGAGATTCTCGGTCGTCCATCCAGGGTATAACCATATATAGTTGGAAATCCAAGATCTCTCTCCCGGATAGGTTTTCTTTAACCCCAACATCTGCATGACTCAGGATCCAGCAGCGGTATAACCTTACCCCTGAATCATGTCAAGAGATCCCCCCTCATATGACGCGCTATTAGGTCTTACATTTGCCTCTTGCGAAACTTTATTCGCGAACTAGGGTGCACGCCATAAAGGTTCGTCCCATTCTTATGTCTCTGCGAAAGTTTATTCGTTGTTCTCGCGAGTTTTGTGGCTCTGATAGAATTTCATAACTTTGAAAATCTTGTGATTCTTTCAAGCAGAATATTCTGTTCAATTACATATTTTTTCAAACAAATCATTCATAGAGTTCTCTAAAGTTCATCATTTTACCTCTCTCCTTACTATTTTCTGATTCTGCTTTTCTGCTACGTTTTACCGTTGTTTCTTTTTCTGCGAGATGCTCGCCATCAGCTTTCACATCCTCTTTCCGCTCTATTGCATCAATCATTAACCTTTCACATCTCTATTGTTGTTTGATTATGTACTTCCAATTGCTATTCTTTTCAGCTCTTTCTTCGCAAGACTTCATGTCGATTTCATAACATTTCTTGCTTTCTCCCTAATCTCCCTTAATAATTCCAACACCTTTAGGATGAGGAAATTTGATACATTGGTGATAAGTGGAGGCAACACCCAATATCCCATGTAACCAAGGTCGTCCTATCAAATCATTGTAAGGTGATTCGATGTCCACAACGCAGAATAAGATTTTTAAAGATATTCCTTTTAACGGTATCTGCATTTCAATTTCCCCCTTTGGTTTGTTAGTTGTACCGTTAAATCCATATATTTTATATGTTGATGGTATCGAATCTTCATCTCTTCCGCCCATGGTTCTATAGGTATGATAGAATAAGATATCAACTGAACTCCTAGTGTCTATTAAGACTCTGTTGATGGCCCAAGAGTCTCCAACTTTACCATCATTTTCTTCATCTTCTTCTGGCATTGGATTTGGGTTTATCTCTAGCCTTACTACCAACGAATTATCATGCTGCTCTCCAAGCCCTAGTACATCTTGTGCACTGAAGGATATAGTTTGTTTTTGCCATTCTTCTAATGGCGAAGCTCTCGCAATATTCATTATCTCTCTTCCATCTGTATTTTTCGCGAAGACTCTGCTTAAAACATTATCATGGAAATCTTCTATAGTTCTGTATGAATGTACTATGTAATTACAAAAAAAATTCTTTTCTTTAGCCCCAACTTCTATCACGAATGTTTCTGCTCCTTTTACAAAGATTCACTCTGAGAGTTTAAGTCTTGGTGGAGGCAATTGCTGAGATTGTGGGTGTCCTACTAAAAAGTGATTTAGCTTTCCTTGTTCGGTCATCCTTAAAATTATTCTCTTTACATTCCTGCAGTCATTTACTGTGTGGCCATGAAAATGATGGTAAGGACAAAATTCTTGACTGCGATTGTTAGGATGTGGTTCTTTTCCCATGTTCCATGGGGATGGTATATTTTCCATTAAAATGATAGCTTCCAAGATTTTTTCTATACTAGCGTTAAGAGGTGGCATTTTAATTTCTTCCCATATTATCTTTTGATTTCCTTGCCCTCTAAAGTTATTCTGCCTTTGTCCGCCATAAGTTTCTTGCGGCTGATCAAGTCTTTGAATCTTATTATTTCCACTGCGATTGTAATAATTCTTCTCCCTTTCATATTCTTCTTGATCTCGACTGCCCATTGCTACCAATTTTTGTTGGTTATCAATTACTACTTTCTCTTGTTGTGTCTGCGAGGTGCTCGCCACATTATTTATCATTTTAGGGAGCAAACTTCCACTTGCCGTTAGCGAGCTGGTGTTCGCGATCGGGTATGATTCCATATCATTTTGTTTCTCATCCAAAGCAATGTATTCTTCCTGTAATTCTCGCAGTTCAGTCATAGTGATTGTATTCTTGACTCTGAAAATTTGTATGTATAGTAGATTGGTCGCGAACATTGCATTGATAAAAGACAAGATAAGATATCTCTCGTCAATTCTTCCTGCCATCTCACTGCACATTGTCTTCCATCTTATGGTTAAATGTTTCAGACTCTCGCCAACTCTCTGTTTTAATCCAAACACATCTTCAATACCTGGCCGCGATGAATTGTTGCTAATATATGCTCCTAAAAATGTAGCTTGTAAATGATCAAAAGAAGTTATGGTATTTTTTGGTAATCCTTCGAACCATTTCAACGCCTCACCAGTTAAGCTAGATGCAAAATATTTGCATAACACAACATCATGATTTTCCCACTGTACCATACATCTAACATAAGCTTTGACGTGTTGAACAGCACAAGTAGTTCCATCAAAAATGCTGGTAAATTTCATTTTGGAGGTATCCCTCTTAATTGTACTTCTTGGGTAAATGGAGTTCTTGCTGCTTCTTCAATAGCTTCATCAAGTTGCCTTCTAACTCCTTCTCTTCTATTGTTTATCATTCCTCGCATTTCTGCTAATTCTCTCAATATTTGCTCATTCTCAGCTGAGTTTTGTTCTATTGGCCTTTTAAATGTTGTTTCCCTTCTTCTGCGTTCTTTCCTTTCTTGTCTTGTGAGATTTTGTGTATCTTCTTATTCATCATCATTTCATCTTTCTCTGCGATTTTATCTTTCATCTTCCTCTTGATATCGTAACTGCCTATCTTCTTCTCTACGAATTTCTTCATTTCTCCTTATTTCTTCTCGTTGCCTCTCTATTCTCCTCTGTATCCTATCATATTCCTCCTGAATATTACCATTGTAGCGATTTTGTGTACGTCTCTTTTCTCGATTTTCATGATTATTTTGTCGCACTGCTTCTCGAAATTCATGTTCTTCTACTTCTGCTCTTAATATTTCTCTCTCGCGAGCTAGACGTGCTTGTTCAGCGTAATGATTCTCAATTTCTTCTTCAATCATTCTTTGATTCTCCCACCCATGTAATATCCTCCTACCTTCTTCGGGATTTTCTTCTTCAATTTGATTGTTTCTTACCTCTTGATTTCTATTGTTGCGCGGATTATAGCGATCACCAATTATCTCTTCTTCTCTATTTTGCACTTCTCCTCGAGTATTTTCTCTAACATTTCTTATAGGGGAATTTTGCCTTGGTTCTTATCTGAATGATCTTGAATTTGACCTAACAGTACTTCTTGATCTCCTTCTTTGTAATCTCAAATTCTCCATTCTTAGCTCATGATTTTGTCTTGTTAAATTTGCACGCTCTTCTGCCTCTAATCTTCTTTCTTCTTGTATCCTTTGTCTCAAATCATCTACTATTTCACGTTCTTCATGAATTAATCCTCCATCCACTTATTGATTTCTTTCTCCTTCTTCCTCATTTCTCAATTGTCGATTTTCTGCCTCTTCTACTAAATCTGACCTCCAAGTATGCACACTCACTCTATCATAATCCACATCCCTATCTTGCGTTTGTGCTTGTTGATTCGGCTGTTGGATTGAACTTTTTGCTTCATTTCTTGTTCTATTTCTTCCTGATCTTATCCTTAAAGATTCTTCTAATTCACCTATTCCTTCACCTGCAAGTCTTTTACTTCTCCTCACAGTTGTTGGTGGTTCTGATGTGTTTCTTCTTCTTCTAGCCATTTCTTCAATTCTAACAATTTTTTCAAATTTTCAAGTTGTAATCAAAGATTTTTTAGCTTGATTCTCCCTGTTTCGGGCTCCAAAATGTAGTTGCAGGATTTCCCACACTACACCCTTGTCAAGAATCTATGAAAATTAAGTCATAATTGTGGATGAACAACAACACTTTTATTAATTCACTTTCAGGAAGATTTATAAGAAATATCAAAACTCAGAAATACAACTTTCTTTCTGGAGTTTCTCTCTCCTCAAAACTTTCTCAACTCTCAAAAGTACCTCATCCCCTTATGTATTTAGTCGAATCCTTTATATAGTAAAATACATAGTGGAAGACAACTAAGATTTCCCCTTAATTCGGATCTACTCTGCGATCTCATTGCCATAACTTTAGTCTTCACCATCGCTGATTTTGTTACCATCGTGAAGCAAACTTATTCTTCTCACATATCTTCAGTCGTTAACCATTATATTACTCTTTTGTGATACTCGCCAAATGTCGTTGAATAATCTTGTGATGCTCTCGTCAAAGTGTTGTTAATACTTGTAGAAATGTTTGGGTTTCTCGCAGAAGTGTCGTTTCCATCGCGAGAATATCGTTGTGGCGATATTCTGGTCCTACAAATCCAAAGCAAATAGAAGAAGAAGATGAAGAAAATGGTGATGAAAATGAAGATTCTTGGGCTATCAATAGAGTTCTAATAGACACAGGCAGCTCAGTTGACATACTATTTTATCATACCTATAAGACCATGGGTGGAAGAGACGAAGATCTAATTCCCTCAACATATAAAATCTATGGTTTTAATGGTACTGCCAATAAACCCAAAGGGTAAATTGAAATGCGGATTCCATTAAAAGGGATAACTTCCAAGATCTTGTTCTGTGTTGTTGACATTGAATCACCTTACAATGCCCTGATTGGTTGACATTGGCAACATGGGATATTAGGTGTAGCATCTACTTTCCACCAGTGTGTTAAATTTCCTCATCCTAATGGTGTTGGTGTTATTAAGGGAGATTGGGGAGAAAGCAAGAAATGTTATGAAATTGATATAAAATCTTGCGAGGAAAGAGCTGAGAAGAAGAGCAATTGGAAGTACAACATCAAGCAACGACAGAGATGTGAAAGATTAATGATTGATTCAATAGAGAAGCGAGAGGAAGATGATGACGAGCGGCTCGCAGATAAAGAAAAAATAGCAAAACGTAACAAAAAAGCAGAACCAGAAAATAATAAGTAGAAAGGTAAAATGATGAAACTTAAATAAGCTTACGTAGAATTTGTTTGAAGAAAATGCAATTGAAAAGAGTACTCTGTTTGAAAGAATTGCAAAATTTTACAAGAAAATCAAAGAAATAAAATTTTATCAGAGTTACAATACTCGTGAGAAACGCGAATAAAATTTCGCAGAGATTAATAGAATGGGACGAACCTTTATTGCGTGCACCTTAGTTCGCGGATACAATTTCGCAAGAGGCAAATGTAAGACCTAATAGTGGGTAATATAAGGGTGTATCTCTTTACATGACTCAGTGATAAGGTTATACCGCTGCTGGAACCTGAGTCATGAAGATGTTGGGGTTAAAGAAAACCTATCCATGAGAGAGATCTTGGATTTCCAACTATATAAGGTTATACCCTGGTTGGACGACTGCGAATCTCTTCTAAGAAGTGCAAAGTATGACCAAGGCGCCGAGGTACACGGTTGATCCAAGGGTGCCCGGGGCGTAAGAAACTACCCTGGCCACTCTTGTTAAGTCTTGGCTATGATGCACTTGGCCTGAAGAAAACCCCACTTAGGGTGAAGTCTTGTAACTATAAGCCATATATGCATAAAGGACAAGAGGCTGCGAAAACAGCTGGTTGTTGGTAAATCTGGATGGGAGGAGATAGTCTTGTATGGCCGATGTTCCCTCCTTGAAGGGGCAACCAGGGGGGAGATAAGGGCGGCACCCTCCATTAGGGAGATGATAAGTGTCTAAAGACGGAAATGTCATGGGGATTTATGATCGCAAGAACATTTTGGCCTGTCATATTGTCGCGTGATGAAAGTTATACAAAGGCAACAAGCCAAAACAGAAAAGTTAAGATGAGATCAATGGGTTTTTACATTTAACAAGTGTAAAGACGTCCTGCGATTTCATCGCAAGACGGAAATGTCATAAGGTTTAATTGTTGCAAGAGAGTTTATACTTATCATATTATCGCAGAGATGTTGAAAAAATATTGATAATACAAGATCAATGGGTCAATACATGCAAATGTAAAGACGTCCTGCGATTTTGTCGCAGAAAGAAAAGATGTGGCAAAATAAGACCTTTAATTAAGAAGGCATAATAAGACCATAAGATTATTGCGATAATGCTCGCAGAATTCATAAAGTTATGCAATTATTGCTAGCGATAACATTGCCGATATTGAGGCAAATTGAATTTGATTCACAACTAATATCTAATCTATACTCAATTTTTTCATATTGCAGATGAATAATAGAGGCAAGTATGGGAATGCATAGAATGATGAAATTATTATTCATCCAGCATATGATAAAATTGCATAGATGATACATTTATACAAATAATTAAAGGATAATAATTATGATTGATTGATTATGTTGCAGAAAAAAAATTATTTTCTAATTCATAACAGATAAAAGCAAAAGAAGTTTACACATCAAGTTGGAGAAGCTCGCAACGATGTTACGAGAAGCAAAAAATAAATGTACAAAATTTACAACGAAGAAACAGAGAAGAAACAAGACTAAGTAGATCCATCACCACCTTCATCAGATCTCTTTTATTTCTCTTCATTACCATTATCATTATTATCTCTATCAATGTCATCTTTCTCTTCCTCGCCAGATAATTATTCATTATTATCATCTTCGCTAGACCCCTCAGCTTCGCTTTCAGAGAAAACTAAATTTGGGGAATCAGCTGGAATTTACTTTGCAAGATCGGGGTATGTAGAATGAGGAATACCATGATCATCACAGAATAATTTAACAACGTCATTATGAACACGGAGAAGGGCATTACTAAAATTCGAAGATGAGATTTTCAATTTTTACTTCAATCTAGAATACTTTTCATTGCGAGAAGATAGATTTCCAGCGAGTTGGCTTTTCTCTTCTTCTAACTTATCAAATCTTTTGCGATAGTTCTTTTCGGATGCTGCGAGCAAATGATAACAAAGTTAATACATATAAGGATGATTCAATTAGGAAATAATTCAGTGAAATCATAAGAGTGATAACCTTCTCTTTCAGAAATCATGTCTTTAATTAAAGCCGCTTGATCAGCATGAAGACTAACACTTACATCTAAATCATTTCTGGCATTATCAAGAATCTTCGTAGCCCAAGCAAACTCATCATCTCTATTAATAAGGAGACGAGATCGAACTTGAGTTTCCCTCACAAGAAGATCTTCATTCTCGCGGATAAGTTTATCTCTTTCCGTTTGAAGATTAAGAAGAGTTTTATGAAAGTTTGCTAGGGTCTTGGAGCCGTTTTTAACAGCAAGTTCATTTTCATCAATAAGATCATTATTCCTTTTTCTTAATCTGTTCACTTCTTCCTTTGAACTAAGATAAAGGTTCTTAAACTTGTTGGTTAAATTTAAATTGAACCTATGTTCAATTTTTAAGAGATTAAGTTTGGATTTAAGTTCATCAAATAGAGAGAGATCTAATCCTATCATCTGAGAAGTTACTTAAAGAACTATTAAGGAAAGCAAGAAGGGTATTATCATCTACAGGTTCAGGGAAGGATTGGAAGAGTGTAGCCTCATCAGTAAGACCATAAATATCTGTAAAAATGGTCGCTTGAATAAGCTGCGATAGGGTGAGAAGAATTAAAATAGAAAAGAAATAAATTATACCATAGAGCTATTGGTTAACTTTTTCAAGATTAGAGATCTTTTGATTATCAACTGAAGCTTCAGCCTCTAACTGTTTATTCTTCTTGCGAAGCTCAGCAACTTAAGATTCTAATTTTTCTTTATCTTGGCGAAGATTAGCAGCTTTCTTTTCATAAGTAATATGCCTATTGTCTAAATCAGAAGCAACAGAAAAATCGGCTCTTCCAACCTGCGATAGAACTATATAAATCAATGTCTGACAAAAATATCAATAGATACACAAAAAGGATGAACAAGTAGAAACATACCAGGTTTCCAAGAGAATTTAAGAGACTTGGAGTCAGCGATATTGAAACCCCGCGAAGGGAATCACTGTCAGCTAGTATGGGAGCATCTCATACTTTGGCGAGGGACTGGGATATTTTATTAATAGATTCATCTCCATACTCATTTGGGATACCAAACATATTCTTGCCAAATTTTTTGGATAAATGAACCATCGAAGAATCAGAAGAATTCTTTATAGAATGGAAGCTGTTATCATTGAAATCCTCGTCATTATTTTCCTTGTCAAAATCAACACTTGGATTTTCTGGAATGGGTTGAGGAGTTGAAGAACAAGAAGGTAGGGTCTTCCTTTTTTTCAAAGGAGGATCGCCAAATTCTTCACCGCGAGGGGCAGAAGACTTCCCTTTGGGAGGAACAGTAGATTTATCCTGATTGCTAGATTCTTCACCGCGGGGGGCAGAAGACTTCCCTTTGGGAGGAACAATAGATTTATCCTTTAAAGATTTCTCCTTAGTTCTCACGGGTTTTATTGGTTCTAGTTCTTCCATTTCCTGCGAGCACAGATGAAGATAAGAAATAGGGGCAACAATATATTGTTAAAATTTAGGAGGAGATATTTCTTACTTCATCCGTGAAGGATTTAAGAGTAAAGAAAGTGATGGGTTTCCTAAAAGCCTGGTAGCTGAGTTTCATCCTTTCAATCTGGGAAAAATTGAATTAATTAGCGAAAATATAAAAACATGAGAAAGATAATGAATAATAATTATAAAAAAGATCAGAGAGATTATACCTCTTTAGTTCTTTCAGGCCAGTTGAATACCCAAGGTTGATATTCCGAAAGATTCGCGAGAACCAGAAATATAAGAACCTTCAAGACATAATGGAAAAATAAACCACTTATCATCGCTGGAGTGGCGAGGGCCTTGATTAGTAGGTGTATTCCAATCAATGTCTAACATAAGAGCCTTATCATCAGCGATCTTTTCTTTCTTCAAGCGGACACCCTAGCAAGTGCTATCCCTCTTCATAGGAACTATCTTGTAATTTTTGAAGAAATTCTCCACAGTATAATCTACAGAGACAATGGGAACATCTTTAAATCGAGGATTCTTCATAGCTTCAGGATAGCGAGATCCTTTATCAGCACCGCGAGAAGCATATTCAAGCAGCAATCTAATACAATCTCCACCTAATTAATATATCGCTCGCGAGAACCTCTCGTCAGATATTATTTGATAGAATAATGGGAGTTCTGGGTCATAGAGAGGAAGGGGAAGACCATCTTCAAGTTGACCTAGCGATACTATGATTTTCTAGCAAGAGCATTGATGATCAGAAAATAGTTTGAGAGAAAGTTCAGATTTAGGTCTTTGACCTGTAATTATAGACAAGGTAAAACCTTTGCTTTTGAGCTTTTCTTGCATCTCATTAAAAGCAGTCAAGTTTTTAGCACCAGCAACAACCATTTTTGAGTATGGGAATGAAAAAAAAGGTTGAAAAATAAGAAATAAATCACAGCGATGACAGACGCGCAATTTACGGAAGAACAGTAAACTTGCAGAGAATATACGCATAGAAAGAAGAAGAAAGTAAAAGAGGAAAAGAAAAGAATGAAAGGAGTATTTATAGAAGAAGATGTTTCTCGAGAAGATGAACGCAATAAATGTAAAGAAAAGACATAAAACGGTCAGATCACAGCGGTTAGAAAGGACGTGTCAAAGATTTATTGGAAGAAATAATGCATGAAAACAGCTGGCGAAGGATATAGAAACGTGTCAGAAAAGAGATCGATGTGAAAAGATAAGTATTTGCGACATTTAGTTCTCATGATCTTCTCTTCTTCGCAGAAAAGACATGAGAAAAGGCAAGATGTAGGACCATAATATCACCACAACGATATTCTCTGCGAGATTAACGATACTTTCCAGCGAGCATCACCGCAAGATCTTCGACTACACTTCACGAGTGTCACAAAAGCCTTCAAAAGAGTGACGTAATAACTGACGATTGAAGAAAACTTGAGAAAAGTATGTTTGTTCTGCGATGGTTACAAAACTTGCGAGATTTAACATTATAACTATCGCGGTATAATCGCAGAATCAACCCGAAATAAGAGGAAAACTTAGCTGTCATCCACTATGTAACTACCCTATAAATATAAACCCAATGTGTCCAGAAAATGATGATGTATTTTTGAGAGTTAAGAAAATCTTGAGGAGAGAGAAAATTCAAGAGAATAGTTGTGATCTTGAATTCTTCCATTTCTGTAAACATTTATGAGAACAAAATAATAAAGTGTCGTTTTTCATCTTTAGTTGTGGGTTGATTATAGCAAGATCTTAACAAGGGTGTAGTGTGGGAAATCCTGCAACTACATCAGCAGATATTCTCGGGTTCGAGAACTTACGCCAGTTCGCGGACTGGGTTCGCGGACTGAGTTGCTGCTCATGTTCCGGTTCCACTTGATCAGCAAAGTTCACAAACTTCGGTTCAAGTGTTAAGGACTTATACATATATGTGTTGCCACAACAATGTTTATATCCCCCAATGGTTATATTGTCTAAATTCTCATTTCAATCATTGAAACATTCTCAGAGGACGTCATATAGCTATTTTCTCGAACTAGTTTTCGTCAGAGCGATTTCCAAAGTGATTGAAACATAACATGACTTTCGTCACTAGGCAAAGATGAACTTGGCTAAAGCGAAAGATTTACCAACACATATTTCTAGAAATAGATAAGCGAGATATACTCATCTCGAAATGTCACATGTGCATATCTTTAGTCTATATAGTAAAATGACTTTTGTCTCAAGATATGAGATAGAGTAGATAGACTTTTGAGTGATAGATAAGTTCAAGTCTCCATATACCTTTTAGTCGATGAAGATCCACTGGTTCCTTGAGTAGTCCTTCATCTTGTATGATGATCGTCATGGAGTTCTTGAGCTCAACTACACTTTATATCCTAGTCCGAGACCTTAGCTATAATAGACTAGAAATCAAGACTATATAGTTTTGATCACTAAGATTGACAAACATGCTTGAGATAGCAACGCATTCGAGTTTGACCGAGCAGTGCTCTAACATTTTTATCTAGATTGATTCTGACTGTCTAGTTGATTCTCTATAAAGTATATTGGAGTTTGTCCATATAGATTGCTAATCGAAATATTGGGTGTGGTTGTTAGACCCTCGATTTTTCAATTGGTATCAGAGCAGGCAAACACGTTCATGACCTAAAAAGTATGTGTTTGTGGCGATTTGACTCTTTGGACGGTAAAGTCTCTTATAACGCTTCATCGGGTTTAAAAACCAATAGTAGAAGAAGTTTTGATAAACCGGTTATTCTCCAAAAAAGGTTGGATGAACAAATCAGGATCAATTCTGATCTTATTGCAGAAATTGCAGTACTTAAGGATTTGAAACCCATTATAAATCCTTTAATGGATGTTAGTAACTTCAGTCATTCCTCCTTGAAGAACGATCATACATCAGGTGATAAACAATGATTAAATATTGAGAAAATTGATATGACTCAGAACTGCTCTTCCAAACTAAAAGGTGTTAGCCCATGTTTGTGTTATGATTCTTCTTATCACTTTCAACATGATTGTGCGTCTTTTTAAAAGAGATTAAAAGCTGCAAGTAATCTTCACAAGAAAACTAAACAACTCATTGCTTCTCTACAAAGACATACAAAACTATCAGGAAATCCTAAACAGAATAGTACTGATAGTATGGGAGCTTTTGCTTTAAAATCAACATCACCCTTTCAATGGTTTCTTGACAGTGGATGTAGCATACATATGACAAGGGATCTCACTTGGTTTCTTTCTTCAGACGACTATGAAGGTGGACCAGTAATTTTCGAAGATGAGAGTTGTTGCTACATAAGCAAGAAGGGAACGAACAAATTACCTGGCATACCTGAAATCCATGATGTAGTCTATGTTAAAGGTATGACTGCAAATCTTATGTCTGTTATTAAAATTTGTGACAAATGCCATCGAGTTGTCTTCAATGCAAATGGATGTCACATTGAAGACAAAACTGGGAAAGTAATTTTTCAGGGAATTCGTGGTAAACATACTGTTATCTTCTGGATACTCAGTTCAGCAATTGTTGCAATTTGACTAAGGTGGAATCTACACATTGTTTATGGGTAAAAAATATTTCTGCTGGTTTTGGTAATTTTGGGTGTGTGGATGAGTAATGAATCTAAACCCTAAACAAATGCACTGCACGGGAGTGATTTTGATTCGAGAGATCAATCTATACAATTCTGGCCTAAACCAAGAAATAGCCATTTCAGACTTGCTTCGGTCACAATGTAGGATCAGAATGTTGTCACAACAATATTCCTGCAAAATAAACAACAATACTGTGATACATCGATAATAAACGACTGTTCTGCGATACATTAATGATATTCTGCGAGACATCCAAAGATGACTTAAACAATGACGTAATAATTGAAAACTACGGAAACATGAAGAAAGTGTGATATGTCTGCGATATATCAATAAAACCTGCGAAAGATAAAGGCGGTGCTAACTGCGATTTATCGCAAGAACTCAGATCCAAAATTGAAGGGGATCTTAGCTGTAAATGAGATGTAATCCACTATGTAAATACCTATATAAAGGAGATGAATAGTTCCAGAGTGGGAGAAATTTTTTGGGAGTGCTAGGAAAGTTTTTAGGAGAGAGAAAAATCTTTTATCAAGTGTTTTGTGTTCTTGATTTCTGTAAATCATTAAGATCAAATTAATGAAAAAGTGTCTTTAATCTTCAAATTATGTCATAAATATTGATAAATTCTTGAATAGGGTTTAGTGTGGGAATTCCTGCAACTACATTTTGGCGCCCAGAAAGAGGGACTAAAGAGTTGAAAATCATAGTAAAAGTTAGGTAAAAGAAAGAAATTATTCAAGAATTAGAAGAATATCAAGAAATTGGATGGAAGAAAAGATGATTGAAGTCAAAGATAATCAAAAGAAATTGGAGTGTGATGTAATAACAAAGATGATGATAGATAAGTTCCATGAAGATATTAGAGGAAGGATACACAAGCGAGATTTTGAAGGAAAGAAAATCATGACAGTAAATGAGGCATCACCGCTAAAAGATTGGGAAAAGCAGAAGATCACATTCACGGCAGCAGAAATTCCGAAAGAGAATTTAAGTCATACATCTCCATTGGTGATCACAGTGTCTCTTGTACCAACAAGAAAAGAGAAATCAATAAGATCTACAGAAGAGTGGGATGTGAATAGGACGCTGGTGGACGCAGGAAGTTCTGTGGATATAATGTTTTACCACACATTCAAGAAAATGGGATACACAGATGAAGAAATGATTAGTCCAACATATCATATTCATGGATTTGGAAAATCTCTAACAAAACCTAAAGGTGAAATTGTAGTGCGAATTCCGCTGGGGAAAATAGAGACGCAGGTCACTTTGTGCGTGGTGGATGTAAAATCACCTTATAACATGCTGTTGGGAAGACCATGGATACACGCAATCAAGGCTGTATCATCAACTCTACATCAGTGTTTAAAATTCCCTATGCCTAGTGGAATTGGCAAAATTAGAGGAGATGCAGATTATGTAGCGTTATGTTTCAAAAATGAAGTAAGGAATTGTGAAAATGAAATTCAGTTGCGAAGACAACGCAGAAAAGTGAGGAGAGAAGAAAATAAATAAGAAGAATTCAAGATTTACATGATAAAATCAGAAGAAGGAAAAGGAATATTTGGCGATGTGTCGCAAGAAAATGATGAACCAGTGAAGATAATAAAGGCACCAACACCAATGGGAGAACAAGAAGCTAGTTATACTGCAGCAGAACCAACAAAAGAAGTAAATGTTGGAAATGAAGAAGACCCAAATATGCTGAAAATTGGAACTAAGATGGACGTGGAGGAAGAAGAGCAAATTGTAAACCTTCTGCGAGAATACAGAGATATTTTTGCATGGAATATGGATGAGATGCCTGGAATAGATCCATATGTTGCGTGCCATAGATTGGAGATTAACAAAAAAATGATACCAATCAAACAAAGAATAAGAAAGATTGCAACTACTTATCATGCCAAGATAGAAGAAGAATTGCAAAAAATGCTTGATGCAGGAATTATAAGGTAAGCGAAATATCCAGAATGGATTGCCAATATGGTAGTAGTTCCCAAGAAAAACAAGGGGATAAGAATTTGCATCGATTTTACTGATTTGAATAAAGCATGTCCCAAAGATAGTTTTCCCTTACCAGATATCCCACAGATGGTGGAATCTGCCGCAGTAAATGATTGAATATCTTCGTTAGATGGATACAAGGGCTATAATCAAATCCCGCTGGCAGAAGAAGATCAAGAACACACTGCATTCTTTGCTCCCAGAGGATTATATTGCTACACAAAGATGCCTTTTGGGTTACGAAATGCAGGAGCAACATACCAAAGAATGGTAGAAAAAGTGTTCGCAAAATGGATACATAAAAATTTAGAGGTATATGTGGATGATATGTTGGTAAAAAGCAAAGAAGCTAAAAATCATGTGCAGGACCTAAGGGAAATTTTTGATCAGATGCGACTTTTTAATATCAAAGTAAATCCTGAGAAATGTACTTTCGGAGTATCATCTGGGAAATTCTTGGGATATATTGTATCAAAAGAAGGAATACAAGTTGACCCTGAAAAGTTGCAAGCGATTCGAGATATGCCAACTCCAAAGAACAATAAAAGATGTGCAAAAATTGAATGGACTTTTAGCCTCACTAGGAAGATTTATTTCGCGGTCATCAGATAAATGCAAGCATTTCTTCAACATACTAAAGAAGGGAACAAAATTTAAATGGACAGACGAATGTGAGAAAGCTTTTCAAGGAGTTAAGGAATATTTGATGAATATATACATATTACAGAAGGCTGAACCAGGAGAAGAATTGTTGATATATCTTGCGACAACTCCACATGCTTTAAGCGCAATACTTTTGCTAAATGATGTAGGAGTTGAAAAACCTATTTACTACATCAGCAAAACATTCAATGCTGCGGAGAAAAATTATTCAAAGATTGAAAATCTAATTTTGGCATTAGTTTATGCAGCTTCTAAACTTCGCATATATTTCCAAGCGCATAAAATTAAAGTACTAACAAAAGTACCAATCGAGTCAGTAATGAAAAATTCAAAAAGATCAAAGCGAGTCGAAAGATGGAATGCACAAGTGGGGCATTTTGAGATCCAATATGCAATTTTATCTTCGCCAAAATCTCAAATTGTCGCAGATTTTCTCATGAGAATTTCCTTTGGAGGATGATGAAGCTGTAGAAGACATGATGGATATAGAAGAAGAATATGGGGATCCTAGAGATCTTTTAACAGAACCAAATAGGTGGGAGATATTAGTAGATGGATCATCCAATGGAGTGGGAGTCGTTTTTATTTCGCCAGAAGGTGCAAAAATGGCATTTGCATTTCGACTGGAATTCGAATCTACCAATAATGAGACAGAATATGAGGCTGTAGTACATGCTTTAAGATTTGCGATAGAAATGAAGGTGGAAAATGCAAGAGTTACAAGTGATTCACAATTGATTATTCGCCAAATTGAAGGGGAATATGCAACTAATGATATATCTTTGAAAAAATATAAGAAACTTGTTGAAGAATTATCTGCGAAAATTCCAAAACTCAAATGGAGGCATATTTCAAGAAGAGACAATAGGCTTGCAGATGCTTTTGTGTTTATATCAAGTATGATGGTAGATCCGACTGCGAGAAATATAAAAATACAAACACTTATAGCACCGTCAATTAATAAAGAAGAAGAAGAGGAAGCTGAAGCAATGGTAGTAGAAAATAATGGCGAAGAATCAAGCCGAATTATCGCAGATTGGCGTGCAGAAATTCACGCATATCTAGCAAAGGGGGAGATACCAAGGAACAGATTGGAAGCACATAAATTAAAAAGTAGAGCAACAAATTATGAGTTAAGAGATGGGGTATTATATCGAAAATATTTAAATGGGCCTTCCCTCAGATGTTTGACACAAGAAGAAGGAAAGCAAATATTAAAAATGCTACATAGTGGGGATGCTTGGTAATCACAAATGGCAGATCTTTAGCATACAGAACTAAAATTCAAGGTTATTATTGGCCATATATGCATGAAGATGCAAAGAATTTATCAAGAAGTTGCGAGGAATGTCAGCGATTTGCAAAAAGAATACATGCGCCAGGTGAAACATTAACATCTTCAAAAAATGTTTGGCCATTTGGAAAGTGGGGTTTAGATATTGTGGGACCATTTGGAAAGTGGGGTTTAGATATTGTGGGACCATTTGTACCAGAAATAGGGCAAAAGAGATACTTAATTGTCGCAACAGATTACTTCACAAAATGGGCGGAAGTTAAGGCAGTACAACATATTCGTGATAAGGACATTTTCACATTTATATTTGAAAATATCATTTGCAGATTCGGAATTCCAACGCAATTGGTGTCAGATAATGGAAAACAATTTGAAGGACAAAATATAGAGATGTTACTTAATGCATTCAATATAAAGTATGGAAAATCAACTCCTTTATATCCACAGGCTAATGGTCAAGCTGAAGCAACTAACAAAACAATTGCAGATATTCTCAAAAAGAAGTTAGAAGGGCATCATCAAACGTGGTGTCAACAAATCCATAATGCAGTTTGGGCTTATAATACAACACAAAGAGAAGCAACTGGGGTATCACCTTTTTGTTTAACATATGGGGTTGAGGAAGTATTACCAACAGAATTTTCTATTCCTACAACAAAAAGAGAAGCTTGGGAAAAGAATCTTAGTGCTGGTATGATTCTAGACAAACTTGATGAGGTAGAAGAGAAGAGAGAAAAGGCACTACAACATATGGAAAAATACCATCGCAGATTAGCTCGTGAATATAATAAACGAGTAAAGAAGCGTGAATTCCAAGTTGGAGATTTAGTTCTGCGAGAAACACCAGAATATCAGCGAGAAAATGGAGGAAAATTAGCGAAAAAATGGGATGGGCCATATATAATCAAAGAAATAGTTGTAACTGGAGCATATAAATTAATGGATCCAGAAGGAAGAGACATGGGTCAAAGACTTGGAAGACCATGGAATAGGCAATATCTAAGAAAATATTATCAATAAAGGTTTGAAAGACTAGAATGAATGGATTACACGCAAGAAATTGTGAGAGAATAAAAGAGATGTTCTGCAAGAACAAAGTTGGCTGAATATAAAAGCTATTTTCCGCAATAAATTGCGAGATTATTAAATTTTTTTATGCAAATGCATAAGACGGGCGCAAATCGCCTAAAAATATATAAGAACGGGACGAACTTTTATGGCGTACACCTTAGTTCGCGGATTCTATTCCGTAAGAGTCAATGTCCTTAAAGTGCGTCATAAGGGGGGTATCTCTTTGCATGGCTATGGGAAAGGCTATACCGCTGCTGGAACCTAGTCATGGAGATTTGGGATTATAGAAAATCCATCCGGGAGAGATAACTTGGATTCCCAATTATATAAGGTTATACCCTGGTTGGGCGCCCGAGAGTTTCTTCTAAGGAATGCAACGTATGATCAAGGTGCCGAAGTACACGGTTGATCTGTGGGTGCCCGGGATGGATGAACCTACCCTGGCCATCCACGGCAAGTCTTGGCTTACGATGTGTTCGGACCAAAGAAAACCCCACTTAGGGTGCAGTCTTGTAACTATAAGCCATATAAGGCATAAAGGACAAGGATGCTAAAACAACTGGTTGTTGGCAGAACCGGATGGGAAAGTGCTAGTCTTGTATAGCCGATGGATAATCCTTGAAGGGGCAACCGGGGGGAGAGATAAGGGCGGTACCCTCCATTAGGGAGATGTGTATCAAAAAAGACGGAAATGTCATTGGGCTTTATATTCACAAGAATATTTAGGCCCGTCATATTGTCGCGTGACAGAGACAGCAATGTCATGGGACTTTATATTCACAAGAATATTTAGGCCCGTCATATTGCCTCTTGACTGGCCAAAAAGCCTAAAGAGAAATGTTAAGATGAGATCAATGGGTTTTTGCGATAAATTCAAAAGATGAAGTAAATGAAATTAATAATAAGAGGATATAAATCGCTAAGACGTCCTGCGATTTCATCGAAAAGACGGCAATGTCATAAGTCTTAAAAAGCAAAGAGAGATTAATCTCACAAGATGGCTTAGATTTATCATATTGTCGCAGAAATTAAAATTAAATGATAAGACAAGATCAATGGATTATTACATATAAAAGTAAGAATGTCCTGCGATCTTGTCGCATAAAAGTGGCATAATAAGACCTTTAACTAGGAAGGCGAAATAAGACCACAAGAAAAGTTATATCTGCGAAGCATATAATAAATTCTTCACATACATATTTGTGATAATTCATTTATCATATTACAGATTGATAAAAAGAGGCAAGTATGGGATTTCTTACAAGGATAACAAATAAAATACTTCACAAGGAAGATTATGGGGGGCAAATATGGGGAATATAAAATAATATTTCATTATCTTCCTTGAGAAGAATCAAAATAATAAAAAAGAAGGAAGATAATCAAGTTACAAGAGTTTATGAAGATTGGATTCAGAATTAATAAAAGTATATTATAAATCAGAACAAATGATTGAGTTACAAAAACTTCAATGTTTCGCAAAAAGAGCAGGAAGAAGAAAGATTCGGAAATTACAATCATTCGCAGAATAGGGAGAAGAACAAGAAATATTTCGCAAAAGTCCATGATAATAATATTCTTCTCTAATTTCATTATTCTTGTTCACCACTATTATCTTCACCAGCATCATCTTTTTCAGTTTGAGTTTTTCCATCACCAACGATTGTTTCATGAGGAGGATTTTGTTCTTCATGAGGAGGATTTTGTTCTTCATGAGGAGGACTTTGTTCTTCTGCTTCATTAAGAGGATTTCCTTCGCCCTCAGGTGGACTTTGTTCATCTTCAGAAAAATCTTCTTCATTGCTAGAATAATTTAGATATTCATCTATGGGATGAGGAACTTCGTCATCATCTATCTCTAAGGGTTTGATTTTCATAGGAGGTAAAGAATGAGAGAATATAACATTATTTATGAAAACCTCAGCGCCTAAATGAGCCTTGCAGAGGCAATTCTTCTCCCGATTTCTGATCTCTATATCTTTGAAATACTCAAGATAGTCAAATCTTCTCAATGCTCTGTTGTGAGAATTGGAAAGCGTGGTATTCTTTTTGCGAAGTTTGGCTAACCTCATAGACAAATCAGAAATTGAAGCTTGAAGATGCTTCTCAGATTCTGCGAGAGAAAAATTGCATATTAGATGGAATTTACGCGAAAAATAAGATGATAAAATACAATAAAGTAATTAATAGATGAGGCAGTCAAAATGACTACCTTCCTTTTGTGAAGATAAAGTGTGAATTATATTAAAGAAGCAACTCTTCCATCGGTTCATGGCATCATAAAAATTATCCCCAACCTTACCTTTTAAACGAGATTTTATACTTTTTTCACAATTGCGAAGATAAACATTTTCTTCCTTCAGTCGAGTAAAATCATCTTTGAGATTGTTGACTTTTACACTTAGAGCTAACCTACCCTTTATAAGATTCTCTTGTTCAGCAGCAGATGATTCAGTTATCTTTTTAAGTTCATCTTTCAGTGTACGAAGAGATTTCTCTTGGTCCTTACACAACTTTTGTAGATTGTCTAATTGCTGCGAATAAATCTTTGTTGTATCCACAAAATTACGTTTCTCTTGGGATAAAACTCTGTTTTCATCTGATAAAGATTCCACCCTCAAGTTAATTTGATTTAGCGAATATAAAAGTTGGGTGGCTTCATTATTTAGACGATCTCGTTCATGAATTAGTTGATCTCGTTCATGAATTAGCTGGTGGTTCTCATTCTTGAGATTATTTATCTCGTCAATTGAGTATGTGTGAAGAACATTCAATTTATCAAATTGATTCTTCCAAGATTCTTTCCCAATACGGGCCTCATCAGCGATTGTTTCCCACTCAAGTATCTTCATTAATTGGTTATGTTTTGAAGCTAAATATGCATCAACAAATAAATAAAGGAAAATTGAGTACATAAAAAAGCAAATATTTACAGAGGTGAAAGCAGAAGCAAGAAAGTTATACCTTTTAGATCATCATTTCTGCTGCGAAGAATTTCACAGTCTAATTCAGAATTGTGAAGCTTATGATCGAGAAGTTCACACTCCAAAGTTTTTGCTTGAAGATTCTTCTTCAAAGTTTCAACCTCATCTTCTAAGGCAGTTAGCGAAGATGCTTGCTTAGAATCATATAAACATCCTGTCTCGCAGGATCTGAAGAAGATTTCATAGCATCATTTAAAACTTCAGATAATATTTGAAAAGCAGCTTCAACCCCTGTTGCTATTTCTTGGGAGGAAGGAAGAGAAGTAGAGGAAGAAGTTTTGGCGACAGTAAGAATGGAAGAAGGAATTTGATTGGTCGCAGCTACAGTTTCATTCACCACAACATCATCCACCGCAACTTCCTTAATTGCAGCTTCGTTTACCATAGTTTCATTATCTATGACTTCATTCACCGCAGCCTCATTAACTGTCGTTTTATTTACTATAGTTTCATTCACCGCAGTTTTATTCGTCGCAGATTTATTTCCAACTATCATAGATTCATCCATCGCAGTTTTTAAAATGTTTGGATTATCATAGATCGGAATATTAGTATCAATAACTTTATTAGGGGTCGATGAAGAAGTAATATGGGTATTGAAATTCACGCAAGGAGAAGAAGAAGATTTATCTTGCGACGGAACAGGTTTTGCAGGTAAAAAATTCAAGAATATCCACTTCGTCTGAAAGAGCTTTAACTTGACGAGAACGCTTAAGAGGTTTAGGAATATTCCCTTCATTCTGAGAATAATAATGTAGATAAGAAACAGAGGTAGCAATATTGTTATTTCAAAGGAATGGATGTTTCTTACTACCTTATCATCCTAAGATCTTTTCGTCTTCCCAACACGCCTTTTCTGAGAACCCTTAGGGTTAGGGTTTTTGATAGTAACTTTAATCTGAGGAGTGGTGTTACTGAAAAAGATGATAAAATATGGGGAATATGAAGAAAATGGGGCGATAAAGATAACATAACATGAACAAAGTAAGATTCAAGATAAGAACATACCTTTGAGTCTCCATTAGAGCAGAAGCAGGAAGGATACCAGGAGAGAAAAAGTTGCAGACCAGAAAAAGGAAAAGTTGAAGAAAAAATAGAAAGTGAAAGAAGAAAGAAATACTCTCGAGTGGGACATTATTTATAGATGAAGGATGGGTAACCGGGTTAATCGGTAAAGATTGACGCGTGTCAGTAGTACAAGCGTAAAGTAGGGAACTTTGTCGGGTAAAAGATAAGGAGTTGCGGCAAATTAAAAAAAAACTTAAATTCTCATGATCTTTATCTTCTTCGCAGAAAAGATATGAGAAGAGGCAAGATGTAGGATAAGAATGTTGTCACAACAATATTCCTGCGAAATAAACAACAATACTGTGATACATCGATAATAAATGACTGTTCTGCGATACATTAATGATATTCTGCGAGACATCCAAAGATGACTTAAACAATGACGTAATAATTGAAAACGACGGAAACATGAAGAAAGTGTGACATGTCTGCGATATATCAATAAAACCTGCGAAAGATAAAGGCGGTGCTAACTGCGATTCATCGCAAGAACTCAGATCCGAAATTGAAGGGGATCTTAGCTGTAAATGAGCTGTCATGAGCTGTAATCCACTATGTAAATACCTATATAAAGGAGATGAATAGTTCCAGAGTGGGAGGAATTTTTTGGGAGTGCTAGGAAAGTTTTTAGGAGAGAGAAAAATCTTTTATCAAGTGTTTTGTGTTCTTGATTTTTGTAAATCATTAAGATTGAATTAATGAAAAAGTGTCTTTAATCTTCAAATTATGTCATAAATATTGATAAATTCTTGAATAGGGTGTAGTGTGGGAATTCCTACAACTACACACAAAGTGAAGGAGATGGGGTTGATCTTAGGGAGGGAAGTGAAGAAGGTGTTGAGATTGTGAAGATGTTGGTTGTTTATGACTTGTATCAGAATATCGAACTGGCTTGCAAAAATGTAAGCAATGCATCGAATATATTCAACATGTATGAACCATCGCCGTTTTAAGGATTAACGGAGTAAGTCACGGATAAGCGTCTTGTAGGACCAGAATATTGCTACATCTATTCTCTGCGAGATTAACAACACTTCCCAGCAAGCATCACCGCAAGATCTTCTACTACACTTCACGAGTATCACAAAAGCCTTCAAAAGAGTGACGTAATAACTGACGATTGAAGAAAACTTGAGAAAAGCATGTTTGTTCTGCGATGGTTACCAAACTTGTGAGATTTAACATTGTAACTATCACGGTACAATCGCAGAATCAACCCGAAATAAGAGGAAAACTTAGCTGTCATCCACTATGTAATTACCCTATAAATATAGACCCAATGTGTCCAGAAAATGATGATGTATTTTTGAGAGTTAAGAAAGTCTTGAGGAGAGAAAAACTTCAAGAGAATAGTTGTAATCTTGAATTCTTCCATTTCTGTAAACATTCCTGAGAACAAAATAATAAAGTGTCGTTTTTCATCTTTAATTGTGAGTTGATTATAACAAGATCTTAACAAGGGTGTAGTGTGGGAAATCATGCGGCTACATTTTGGCGCCTGAAACAGGGAGAATCAAGCTAAAAAATCTCTAATTATAATTTGAAGATTTGAAGAAATTGTTAGAGTTGAAGAAATGGCTAGAAGAAGAAGAAATACATCAGAACCACCAACAACTGTAAGGAGGAGTAAAAGACTCGCAGGAGAAGAAAAAAATAAATTAGGAGAATCTTCAAGGATAAAAACAAGAAGAAATAGAACAAGGATTGAATGACAAGATCAAATTCCACAACCTAATCAACAAACACCGATACAAAATAGAAATGTGGATTATGATAGAGTGAGTGTGCATACTTGGAGATCGGATTCGATGGAAGGTGTAGAAGATCAACAATTAAGAGACGGAAGAAGATAAGAAAGAAATCAAGGAGTGATTGAAGGATTAATTCATGGAAAAGGAGAAAATGAAACAACAGGTGATCCAAGATGAAGAATACAAGAAGAAATAAGATTAGAGGTGGAAGAACGTGCAAATTTAATAAGACAAAATCACGAGTTAAGAATGGAGAATTTGAGGTTACAAAATAGAAGATCAAGAAGTACTGTTAGATCGAATTCAAGATAATTAATAGAAGAATAAAGGCAAAATTCTCTAATAAGAAATGCTAGAGGAAATATCCAATAGGAAATGCAAAATCCAAATAGAGAACAATGTCATAGAGAAGAAGAGGTAATAGAAGATCGCCATGATCCGCGTGGAGAAAATTTGGATAATAGATTTAACAACAGAAATCAAGATGGAAGAGACAACCAAAATGATGAAGATAATCCAGAAGAAGGTAGGAGGATATTACATGGGCGAGAGATCCAAAGAAATAGAAGAATAATTGAGGAATAAATCGAGAGACATTATGCTGAACAAGCACGACTAGCTTGCGAGAGAGAAAGATTAAGGGCAGAAGTAGCAGAACAAGAATTCCAAGAGGCATTACGAAAGAACAACCATGAAAATCGAGAAAGGAGACGTACACAAAATTGTTATAATAATAATATTCAAGAAGAGTATGATAGAATACAAAGGAGAATAGAAAGACAGCGAAGAGAAATGATGAGAAATGAAGAAACTCGCAGAGAAGTACATCAACGATTGCAAGAAGAAGGTGAAGCAGAAGATCGCAGAAGAAGGAATGTGGGAGTAGATGAAGACACACAAATTCTCGCAAGACAAGAGGTACATGAACGCAGGAGAAGGGAAGCTGCATTAAAAAGACCGATGGAGCCAAATTCGACGGCGAATGAGAAAATTTTAAGAGAATTAGCAGAAATGAGGGGAATAATAAATAACAGAAGATAAGGAGGTAGAAGGAAACTTGATGAAGCCATTGAAGAAGCTGCGAGAAATCCATTCACTCAAGAAGTACAGTTAAGAGGAATACCTCCAAAGTGCAATTTACCAGCATTAACCAGCATTTTTGATGGAACTACCTGTGTCGTACAACATGTTAAGGCTTATGTTAGGTGTATGTTGCAATGGGAGAATTATGATGCTGTATTGTGCAAGTATTTTGCATCTAGCTTAACTGACGAGGCGCTAAAATGGTTTGAGGGATTGCCAAAAAATACTATAACTTATTTTGATCATTTACAAGCTACATTTCTGGGAGCATATATAAGCAACAATTCATCGCGGCCAGGTATTGAAGATGTGTTTGGGTTAAAACAGAGGGTTGGCGAGAGTCTGAAATATTTAACCATAATATGGAAGACAATGTGCAGTGATATGGCAGGAAGAGTAGACGAGAGATATCTTATCTTGTCTTTTATCAATGCAATGTTCGCGACCAATCTGCTGTACATACAAATTTTCAGAGTCAAGAATACAATCACTATAACTGAACTACGAGAACTATAAGAAGAGTACATTGCTTTGGAGGAGAAACAAAATGAGTTGGAATCATATCCAATCGCGAATACCAATTCAGTAGCAGCAAATGGGAACTTACTTCCTAAAATGATTAACAATGTGGCGAGCAGCTCGCAAGCATAACAAGAGAAAGTGGAGACTGATAACCAGCAGAAGTTGGTAGCTATGGGAAATCGAGATCAAGAATAATATGAAAGGGAGAAGAATTATTACAATCGCGGTGGGAATAATAAGATTCAAAGGCTTGATCAGCCGCAAGAAACTTATGGTGGACAAAACAATTTCAGAAGCCAAGGAAATCAGAAGATCATATGGGAAGAAATTAAGATGCCTCCTCTAAATGCTAGTATAGAAAAAATCTGGGAAGCTATCATTTTGATGGAAAACATACCATCACCATGGAATATGGGAAAAGAACCACATCCTAATAATCCACTAGTACAAACCTTCACATAGGCCACGTTTTTTTGTTTACAACCCAGCCACGATTCGGGTTATTTGCGTGGCTACTAGTCATAGGCATAACTATAGCCACCTTTTGTGTTACCTTGTAGCCGTAGTGCACCATTTGGTCATGGGTTTAAACCTAAACCCATCAACTGTAGCCATAAGTAACCTTTTGGTCATCGGTTTTAGTCTAAACCCGTCACCTGTAGCCATAGATGTGTATATTACCACATTAAGTAATTATGTATGTCTCGAAAGTGTAGGATGGCAATAGACACATCTATTAATCCGTGACAAAAAAATGATTTATTTAGTCACATTGGTTTGTTTATGTGTCCATAGTATATGGTATATTAGACATGCACATACTAAGAAATAGACACATTTTATCAAACATGACAAAAGAATGACATATGGCTGCACCATTTTCTTTTTTGGAGGATTATGATATGGCTACACGAAAAAAAAATTGTGACCATAGCGTTGCATGACATTGAATTTCAATTTTTAAAGAACTAGCCATGGTTGTTACCGAGTCTTTTCTAGGCCTACTTTTCCTAGTATGCTTAATTTTCAAGCAACAATATGCATAATGTTTATGCTTGTTCACTACAATATAGAAACCTCAAGCTCTGGTGTATAGAAGGATATATTACAAGTGATTGTTGTTTCCAAGGGAATTGCAATACAACATGTGCAGCTAGGTATTTTATGAAAATAAAACACCCATAGTGGAGTTCTATTGTGTTACTTTCTCCACTGATGACCCCCCAAAATCCAAAATAGGAAAACATATCTAAAACTTTTCAGAAAAAAACAAAAGGGACTGCAAACTATAGGAGTCATCTGTGAGACAAATGAAAGCTGTTTAACTTGATTGATTCACAAAAGCTTATATATTTTTATCCAATATGAAAATTTTGAGATCTATGACCAATATTTTTTTATTTACCTCTTTCGAAAAGAAAAAAGCAAAAATATTTACATCAAATTGATGTTGGAGCCAGACTCCAAAACTGCCACTGCAGTAGCAACGCATTTCTTTTGCTCCATAAGAAGAAACAATCCCATAATCAAATTCTTGATATTTTAGATGCAGAGTTTGTGTCCAACAACGTGCCAAACTTATCAAGGCATCTGATGGCATAAAAATGACTTCGTCAAAGCTCAGTAACTTGAATAGCCACAACGAACCTGCAACAGGAGGGTTCTGACTTATGAGTTCAACAAAAACAAGGAAGAAAGAACGAGGCACAGCAATTAATACAAGGTGTCAGGCCAATTCAGCATAAACTGTGGTCAAGACTTCATACAAAGAGGACTTTCACAAAATATGGGGAATTCCCTGTATAAGTATGTTGTATTCAAAACGGTTGAGGGATCAAATTGAAACAAGGAAAATGAGATTAAACTTCATTATTATTCACACAGGCTACACAATACAAACTCCTCACACAGGTAAGTGAACCTCTCCAAGGAATTCACTTAGGAACAAGCATCAGTCCGCGTCCAAATGCTTTCACCATAAAATTGAGAAACATAAGACCTTTAGCACCATCATTTTAAATGTTTTTTTTTTGTGGTTAATGAACTGAAGTTTCCATCATACATCTACAGGGTTATGAATTTAATTTTGAGTACTTGGAATTCAATTTCACTCTATGCTTTGAATAATGTAATAAAGTATGACATATTTCTGACATACAAGTACAACATCTAGGCTAATTATAGAATGAAAAGCTAGACTTACAATAGATGCCGATGAGCGTCTTTCTGAGTTTTTATATGCTGGGCCATCAGTTTGGGCAATATCTTCCTTTCTTGATCACAGCTTAAAAAGTATAATGCCAAAAGCTTAAACATCACATTTTATTGTAGCCTGCCTTTCACTTGAGTATCGGCCAAAAATGACAATAGTTAGGTTGTAATCAAACGAAAGTTTCTGTAGACATCAAACAGGTTTAAAGCATAAAAATGTACATTCACTTATGTTGGAACCAAATGACCAAATTTTACCACAACTTTTGTCACAGGTGCTTCTCCTTCATCTGTTTCCCCAAAATCTTTGCAGCCCAAAGTCTGAAACTTAAAATGCCAAATATGGAAGATATCAATTAATTATCCTGAATGCACATGACCTTTACCATGAACGAATTCTCAAGTAGAAATTGCTCATCTTGACATCACGACTTACATAATGAGTTACAGTGCATGTGCCCAAGAACATATTCCAGACCACGAACAAGTGCAACATGTACCCTCACAATCCATTAAAGGGATGAATACCTGAATGACAACATTAGAGAATGTTAGGAACTCGGGACTAAATAAACTTTAACATGAAATATTGTGGTAAGTTGCATAAAGCAAATGGTTTCACTCGGCAATAGAAGGCACCAATATTACTACCTCAGGATAACGTTCTTACCCTTGTTGTGTGGATCATGCTAATGACTTGGTAAACTTAAAGGAATTACAGGTTGATTGTGTCTTACAATAGATTTTTCTCACATAAATGGAATGAATCTACACATGGCTCTTCTTTCACACAACAAATAAATAGACAAGTTCGACACATTTGAAGGTTGATTCTAGTGCTGGTCTTAGGAAACTTAAGGAAGTAGTATACCTATAGAATTTCAATTAGTTGAACTTCTGAACTGGGATTCTCTCTGCTCACCACAATCACACAAATTCTAAGTATCATTTTTTTTCGTACAATTTTTACCGATATATAATCCAAGAACATCCCAGGTCTTTATGTTTTATCATATGCCAAATATCTATCTTATGTTAGATTTTAAGATTCTTATTCTGGCAAAGAATTGCTGCATTTTGCATAAAATGTATCAACTGGACAATGAGACCATCAATAAGTTCTCTCTCTGTATTCTAAATAATATTGGTAGAGACATCCGACATACAAATTATGAAACAAAAAGATTTTGACCTCTTGGGCAGCTAAACCACTAACAAATATAATCATGTTTGTGACAAAAATGGCTCATCTTCTTTGTCAGACTTGGATAGGCCTTCTATCGCAGATTTTACATGCAATCCTCCCAAGAGCCTCTCGTATTCATCTTCCGCCTAGGCAGATCTACCTTTCTGTTCCACCCAAATAGAACAAAGGTGATGTTTCATATTTGTGTTCAATTTAAAAAGGTATGGATATAATTATTAGAACAAATGTACATGCGAGTTAAGGCAAGAAAATGTCTGCAACATAACCTCGTAGTCAAGAATTTTGTCCTTACCATCACTTTCATGGTCACACAGTAAATGATTGCAGGAATGTCAAGAGAATAATTTTAAGGATGATCGACCAAGGAAAGCTAAACCACTTTTTAGTAGGACATCCACAATCTCAACGATTGCCTCCAGCACCAGAAATTCGCAGGGTAAATACCGTAAAAGGAGCAGAATCATTCGTAATAGAAGTTGGGGCTAAAGCAAAGAATTTGTTTTGTAATTCCATTGTACATTCACACAGAACTATAGAGGATTTCCATGATAATGTTCTAAGCAGAGTCTTCGCGAGAGACAAAGATGGAAGAGAGATAATGAATATCGCGAGAGCCTCGCCATTAGAAGAATGACAGAAATAAATTATATCTTTCACTGCACAAGAAGTACCAGAACCTGGCGTGCAGCATGATAACCCATTGGTGGTAAGATTAGAGATAAATCCAAAGTAAATAGAAGAATAAGATGAAGAAAATGATGATGAAAGTGAAGATTCTTAGGCTATCAATAGAGTTCTAATAGACACAGGCAGCTCAGTTGACATACTATTTTATCATACCTATAAGACCATGGGTGGAAGAGACGAAGATCTAATTCCATCAACATATAAAATCTATGGTTTTAATGGTACTGCCAATAAACCCAAAGGGGAAATTTAAATGCGGATTCCATTGAAAGGGATAACTTCCAAGATCTTGTTCTGTGTTGTTGACATTGAATCACCTTATAATGCCCTGATTGGTCGACCTTGGCTACATGGGATATTAGGTGTAACATCTACTTTCCACCAGTGTGTTAAATTTCCTCATCCTAATGGTGTTGGAGTTATTAAGGGAGATTGGGGAGAAAGCAAGAAATGTTATGAGATTGATATAGAATCTTGCGAGGAAAGAGCTGAGAAGAAGAGCAATTGGAAGTACAACATCAAGCAATGACAAAGATGTGAAAGATTGATGATTGATTCAATAAATCAGCGAGAGGAATATGATGACGAGCGGCTCGCAGATAAAGAAAAATAAGCAAAACGTAACAGAAAAGCAGAACCAGAGGATAGTAAGTAGAAAGGTAAAATGATGAAATTTAAAGAAGCTTACGCAGAATTTGTTTGAAGAAAATGCAATTGAAAAGAGTACTCTGTTTCAAATAATTGCAAAATTTTACAAGAAAATCAAAGAAATGAAATTTTATCAGAGTTACAATACCCGCGAGAAACTCGAATAAAATTTCGCAGAGATTAATAGAACGGGACGAACCTTTATGGCGTGCACCTTAGTTCGCGGATACAATCTCGCAAGAGGTAAACATAAGACCTAATAGTACGTCATATGAGGGGGTATCTCTTTACATGGCTCAGGGATAAGGTTATACCGCTGCTGGAACCTGAGTCATAAAGATGTTGGGGTTAAAGAAAACCTATCCAGGAGAGAGAACTTAGATTTCCAACTATATAAGGTTATACCCTGGTTGGACGACTGAGAATCTCTTCTAAGAAGTGAAAAGAATGACCAAGGCGCCGAGGTACACGGTTGAGCCAAGGGTGCCCGGGGCGTACGAAACTACCCTGTCCATTCTTGGTAAGTCTTGGATATGATGCACTTGTCCTGAAGAAAACCCCACTTAGGGTGCAGTCTTGTAACTATAAGTCATATAGGCATAAAGGACAAGAGGCTGCGAAAACAGCTGGTTGTTGGCAAATCTGAATGGGAGGAGCTAGTCTTGTATGGCCGATGTGCCCTCCTTGAAGGGGCAACCAGGGGGAAGATAAGGGTGTAACCCTCCATTAGGGAGCTGATAAGTGTCTAAAGATGGCAATGTCATGGGGATTTATGATCGCAAGAACATTTAGGCATGTCATATTGTCGCGTGACGAAAGTTATACAAAGGCAACAATCCAAAAGAGAAAAGTTAAGATGAGATCAGTGGGTTTTTACATTTAACAAGTGTAAAGACGTCCTGCGATTTCATCGCAAGATGACAATGTCATAAGGTTTAATTCTTGCAAGAGAGTTTATACTTATCATATTGTCGCAGAGATGTTGAAAAATATTGATAAGACAAGATCAATGGGTCAATACATGCAAATGTAAAGACGTCCTGCGATTTTGTCGCAGAAAGAAAAAATGTGGCAAAATAAGACCTTTAATTAGGAAGGAATAATAAGACCATAAGATTATTGCGATAGTGCTCGCAGAGATTGAGGCAAATTTATTGCTAGCGATAACATTGTCGATATTGAGGCAAATTTAATTTGATTCATAACTAATATCTAATCTCTATTCAATTTTTTCATATTGCAGATAAATAATAGAGGCAAGTATGGGAATGTATAGAATGATGAAATTATTATTCATCCAGCATATGATAAAATTGCATAGATGATACATTTATACAAATAATTAAAAGATAATAATTATGATTGATTGATTATGTTGCATAAAAAGAATTGTTTTCTAATTCATATAGATAAAAGTAAAAGAAGTTTACACATCAAGTTAGAGAAGCTCGCAGCAATGTTACGAGAAGCAAGAAATAAATGTACAAAATTTACAACGAAGAAAAAGATAAGAAACAAGACTAAGTAGATCCATCACCACCTTCATCAGAGCTCTTTAATTTTTCAGATTTCTCTTCATTACCAGATTTCTCTTCTTCATCATTATCATTATCATTTCCATCTACATCAGATTTGTCTTCCTCGCCAGATAATTCTTCATCATTATCATCTTTGCTAGACTCCTCAGCTTCGCTATCAGAGATAACTAAATTTGGGGAATCAGCTGGAATTTCCTTTGCAAGATCGGGGTATGTAGAATGAGGAATACCATGATCATCATAGACTAGTTTAATAGCGTCATTACGAACACGGAGAAGGGCATTACTAAAATTTGAAGATGAGATTTTCAATTTTTTCTTCAATCTAGAATACTTTTCATTGCGAGAAGATATATTTCCAGCAAGTTGGATTTTCTTTTCTTCTAACTCATCAAATCTTTTACGATAATTATTTTCGGATGCTGCAAGCAAATGATAACAAAGTTAATACATATAAGGATGATTCAATTAGGAAATAATTCAGTGAAATCATAAGAGTGATAACCTTCTCTTTCAGAAATCATGTCTTTAATTAAAGCCGCTTGATCAGCACGCAGACTAACATTTACACCTAAATCATTTCTGGCATTATCAAGAATCTTCGCATCCTAAGCAAACTCATCATCGCTATTAATAAGGAGACGAGATCGAACTTGAGTTTCCCTCGCAAGAAGATCTTCATTCTCGCGGATAAGTTTATCTCTTTCTGTTTGAACATTAAGAAGAGTTTTATGAAAGTTTGCTAGGGCCTTGGAGCCGTTTTTAACAACAAGATCCTTCTCATCAATAAGATCACTATTCCTTTTTCTTAATCTATTCACTTCTTCTTTTGAACTAAGATAAAGGTTCTTAAACTTGTTGGTTAAATTTAAATTGAACCTATGTTCAATTTTTAAGAGATTAAGTTTGAATTTAAGTTCATCAATAGAGAGAGATCTAATCCTATCATATGAGAAGTTACTTAAAGAACTATTAAGGCAAGCAATAAGGGTATTATCATCTACAGGTTCAGGAAAGGATTGGAATAATGTAGCCTCGTCAGTAAGACCATAAATATCTTCAAAAATGGTTGCTTGAATAAGCTGCGATAGGGTGAGAAGAATTAAAAGAGAAAATAAATAAATCATACCATAGAGTTGTTGATTAGCTTTATCAAGATCAGAGATTTTTTTCTTGTCAACTGAAGCTTCAGTCTCTAGTTGCTTATTTCTCCTGCGAAGCTTAGCAACTTCAACTTCTAGTTTTTCTTTATCTTGGCGAAGATTAGCAGTTTTCTTTTCATAAATGATACGCCTATTGTCTAAGTTAGAAGCAACAGCAAAAATAGCTCTTCCAACCTGCGATAGAACTATATAAGTCAAAATGTGGCAAAAATATCAATAGATACATAAAAAGGATGAAAAAATAGAAGCATACCAGACTGCCAAGTGAATTTAACAGACTTGGAGTCAGCGATCTTGAAACCCTGCGAAGGGAATCACTGTCATCTAATATGGGAGCATCGCAGACTTTGGCGAGGGACTGGGATATTTCATTAATAGCTTCATCTCCGTACTCATTTGGGATACCAAATATATTCTTGCCAATTTTTTTAGATAAATGAGCCATTGAAGAATCAGAAGAAGAAGAATTCTTAATAGAAGGGAAGCAGTTATCATTATTGTTAAACTCCTCATCATTATTATCTTTGTCAAAATCAACACTTGGATTTTCTGGAATGGGTTGAGGAGTTGAAGAATAAGAAGGTCGGGTCTTCCTTTTCTTCAAAGGAGGATCGCCAGATTATTCACCGCGAGGGGAAGAAGACTTCCCTTTGGGAGGAACAGTAGATTTATCCTGATCGCCAGATTCTTCACCTCGAGGGGCAGAAGACTTCCCTTTGGGAGGAACAATAAATTTATCCTTTAAAGATTTCTCCTTAGTTCTCGCGGGTTTTATTGGTTCTAGTTCTTCAATCTCCTGTGAACACATATAAAGATAAGAAATAGGGGCTACAATATATTGTTAAAGCTAATAAAACAATATTTCTTACTTCATTTGTGAAGGATTTAAGAGCTAATAAAGTGTTGGGTTTCCTCAAAGCCTGGTAGCTGAGTTTCATTCTGTCAATCTGGAAAAGATTGAAGTAATTAGCGAAAATATAAAAACGTGGGGAAGATAGTGAATAATTATTATACCAAAGATCGGAGAGAACATACCTCTTTAGTTCTTTCAGGCCAGTTGAAAACCCAAGGTTGATATTATGAAAGATTCGCGGGTAATGCGCAAGAACCAGAAATATAAGGACCCTCAAGACATTAAGGAAAAATGAACCACTTGTCATCGCTGGAATGGCGAGGGCCTTGGTTAGTAGATGTATGCCAATCAATGTCCAGCATAAGAGATTTATCATCAGCGATCTTTTCTTTTTTCAAGCGAACACCCCAGCAAGTGCTATCCCTCTTCATAAGGACTATTTTATAATTTTCAAAGAAGTTGTCCACAGTATAATCTGCAGAGACAATGGGAACATCTTTAAATTGAGGATTCTTCGCAGCTTCAGGGTAGCGAGATCCTTTGTCAGCACCGCGAGAAGCATATTCAAGCAGTAATCGAATACAATCTCCACCCAATTGATATATCGCTCGCGAGAATCTCTCGTCAGAAATTATTTCATAGAATAGTGGAAGTTCTGGATCATAGAGAGGAATGGGAAGACCAACTTCAAGTTGACCTAGCGATACTATAATTTTCTCGCGAGAGAATTGATAATCAGTGAATAATCTGAGAGAAAGTTCGGATTTAGAGCTCTGATTTGGAATTGTAGACAAAGTAAAACCTTTGCTTTTGAGTTTTCCTTGCATCTCACCAAAAGCAATAAATTTTTTAGCATCAGTGGCAACCATTTTTGAGTATGGGAATGAAAGAGAAGGTTGGAAAATAAGAGAAGAATCACAGCGATAACAGACGCGCAATTTACGGAAGAACAGTAAACTTGCAGAGAAATTACGGAGAAAAAGAATAAGAAAGTAAAAGAGGAAAAGAAAAGAATGGAAGAAGTATTTATAGAAGAATAAATTTCTCGAAGAAGGTGAATGCAATAAATGTTAAGAAAAAAAAACATGAACGGTCAGATCGCAGCGGTTAGAGAGGACGTTTCGTAAATTCATTAGAAGAGAGAATATGTGAAAAATAGCTGGCGAAGGATACAGAAACGTGTCAGAAGAAAGACTAATGAAGAGATAAGTAGTTGCGGAATTTTAAAGTTCTCATGATCTTCCCTTCTTCGCATAAAAGACATGAGAAGAGGCAAGATGTAGGACCAGAATATCGCTACATCTATTCTCTGCGAGATTAACAACACTTCCCAGCGATCATCACCGCAAGATCTTCGACTACACTTCACGAGTGTCACAAAAGCCTTCAAAAGAGTGACGTAATAACTGACGATTGAAGAAAACTTGAGAAAAGCATGTTTGTTCTGCGATGGATACCAAACTTGTGAGATTTAACATTGTAACTATCACGGTACAATCGCAGAATCAACCCGAAATAAGAGGAAAACTTAGCTGTCATCCACTATGTAATTACCTTATAAATATAGACCCAATGTGTCCAGAAAATGATGATGTATTTTTGAGAGTTAAGAAAGTCTTGAGGAGAGAGAAACTTCAAGAGAATAGTTGTAATCTTGAATTCTTCCATTTCTGTAAACATTCCTGAGAACAAAATAATAAAGTGTCATTTTTCATCTTTAATTGTGAGTTGATTATAGCAAGATCTTAACAAGGGTGTAGTGTGGGAAATCCTGCAACTATACGTCTTAAAATAGCATCACGTCCAACCATCTTCGAGTGATCTTTTGGAGACTGCATGGTCGAGCCATGCTTTGGACGATCACTCTATGTAGAAGAGTGGTGGACGGTGATCATGGGGATGCTTAATTAGTCGCTTAACTCCTAGCCAGGGCTGACCAACTAAGATGGTAGAGTTGGACAGACGAGATGATCTTGTGACGCGCATCTGCGACCGTTGATAGAGTTTAGGGTTTTGAAGAGGTGCGCAATCATCACTCTTCAGCTTGGTAGAAACCAAGCATGTGAGGTGTTTTAGGTAGGAATAACCGGGCATGCGTGTAGACAGCTTGCCGGTGTACACATCGATACCTCACTGTCCCACGAAGGTGCGATCTAGGCCACTCAATTTGACCGGCAAAGAGGAGCGGCTGAGATTGATTTGCAATAGAAATCCCATGCCGCAAAGGAGTTGGAAACCGCGCAACATGCCTACTTTGGGAATGCGTTTCGAGACATCCCGCCATGGTTGGACTTGGTCGATCGGTCATGCGTGTATATGGGACCACGGTGATCATATTGACATGCTCGAGACCTTTTAAGTCTACATCTACACCCTCCATCCAAGCTTGCGAAGATGGACGCTCGTGATCGATTAACGACACATGTAACATGCCGCAAACCCTAATTAGAGTTTTTTATGGTTCACGCCCATGCAACTTCAACCGATCGGTTTTGCATGTTATGCTTCTATCTTGGGGAGGACGATAGTGTGGGGCCCACATTATGCCGGCGGTGAGCATGTGTGTACTTGTTCCACGGTCTTATGTGTGATCTAAGCTATCTAACCATGCTTGCGAAGTTGGATGGTTGTGATCAATTTTAAGACACTAATGTAATTCCGTGGTTTTTAAAGCATCATGCCAGCCATGTTTCGAGCAATTATTCAATGCTCCATGGCTTGTTCGTGAGATAACCGATCAGGTAGGTGGAAAGTGGGTCCACTAATGTGCATGCCAACACTTCACCGATCGATCATGAGATGATCCAAGCCGTCCAACTTTTCTTGCAAAGTTGGATGGTCGCGACTTCTTTGAGACTGTTTTTGACAGCCTTACCCATACGAGACACTCCATACCAGCTCGACCATCCTTCTTCAAGGCTGGCATTGGTGGTTGTTTGGGGGAATATCACATGATCGACCATCCAGGGCATAAACGGGCCCGCTGGTGGTCATTGCGGTGATAGCCTGCTCTTATTGAGAATCTTCTAGGCTGGTTAAATCATGCGGCCAACTTGCGTGTCCGTGATCGTTTCTGAGACTGATATGGACAGTCCAGATTTCCCTTAGGAAATTAAATATGCTCAATCGGGCTAGTATAACATATCTAGATACGTATGCTCAATCGGGATAGTATAACACACCGTGAGATATATGCTCAATCGGGCTAGTATAACACACCGAGAGATATAGCCTGTATGGGTATTTCGTGTATGCCTCATTATTGATACTTGGATATTCATGCTACTCTGTTGAGAGCAACAATCAGTCATCATGCCGCACCAATAATGAGATTCCTGTTGAGAATAGCACAGGAAATACAAGGCTAGTCATGCATTAATTAATAATGCTATAAATCCACAGAATATCGGGATTGTTGGTACATGCTCCGTTCTTGGTGAATTTTGTATATTTATCGAATTGCTTCAAATAAATAAAACGAGAGGATTTCTACGCTTATTGTTTGTCAAATGGCCTTACCCTTTGAAGGATGTCGGTATAAATTTGGCTTTACAACTTTAGCCCTGAACTAAAATCCACCTTCACCATTAAGTCCTCTGCCTAGCATGCAATGGTTACACTATTGTGGGGGTAGGCATTAGATGGTGATGAATAAAGATAAAACTTTTGAGACAAAGTTTAGATGTTAACAGGAGAGACGGGTCATCCTGTCCTTGGAGCATGTCACGTTCAAGAGGTGTCCAGGCGAGCGTTCCCCTAGCATGATATCGGTATTGCCTGCTTCGATTAACCTTGTTATGCCTGCTTCATGCTTTTTCCACTTGAATGTCGGTATTGCCTGCTTCGATCGACCTTGGTATGCCTACTTCGGTCGAGTGTGGGACCTGATGTGAGCATGCTTGCTTCGTTCTTTCTTCGCTCGAATATAGGTCTTTCCTGCTTCGATATACCTTGCTATGCTTGTTTCGGTCGAGCGTGGGACCTGATATGAGCATGCTTGCTTCGTGATTGCTCCGCTCGAATGTCGGTCTTGCCTACTTCGATCGAACTTGCTATGCCTGCTTCAGTCGAGAGCTTGCTTCGTTCTTGCTCCGCTCAAATATCAGTATTGCCTGCTTCGATCAACCTTGCTATGCCTTCTTAGGTCGAGTGTGGGACCTGATATGAGCATGCTTGCTTCGTGCTTGCTCCACTCGAATGTCGGTCTTGCCTGCTTCGATCGACCTTTCTATGCCTGCTTCGGTCGAGCATGGGACCTGATGTGAGCAGGCTTGCTTCGTGCTTGCTCCGCTCGAATATCGGTCTTACCTGCTTCGATCGACCTTGCTATGCCTGCTTCAGTCAAGCGTGGGACCTGATGTAAGCATGCTTGCTTCGAACAAAAGCAGATGTGCATGCTTCGATCAAACACGAGTCCACCATGTACATGTTTCAGACGTCGGCCATGTCTTGTGCCTGCTTTGCCCGTATGGTTGATGTGATTGCTCGAGCGTCATCCTTGCTACTTCGACCAAATACCGACCCTGCTATCTTGACCAAACATCGTCCTTGATTCTTTGACCTTGCTGCCTATTTCGCTCAAATGTGGGACCCACTGCGTGCTTGATTTGCTCAAAAATAAACCGTGTGTGCTTAAATGTGGATGTGGGTCCTGCAGAGAGCGTTGAAGCAGCTTTTGGAGTGAGCAGGTCCCGAAGAGTGTTGAAGTAGCTTATGGAGCGAGCCGGTCCCGGAGAGTGTTGATCCTGAAACGCCTTCTTCTGGAGAGAGACCTTTGAAGCGGCTTCTGCTGGAGGAAGCCTTGAAGCGGCTTCTTCGGGAGGGAGCTTTGAAGCATCTTCTGCTGGAGGTTGCATTGAAGCGTCTTCTTCTGAAGGGAGCGTTGAAGCGGCTCCTGCTAGATAGAGTGTTGAAGCGGCTTCTTCTTCAGTTTGGTTTCCCCTTGTGAATTATATGCTTCTTTATACGTAGTGGTCGTTGATATGGTGAAGCTCTTATGGTATCAATCGACGAGCAACAACGGTTCTTGGCAGCTGTGATTAGAAGAGACTGGCAATGAGAGGCATGGTGGAAACTTGCACGAACTTAGAACTCTTTATATAATGGTAGAGATCGTATCGTTATTAGAGGGATAAGCTGGAACCAATGGCTTTCTTGATGTTTCTTCATGGAATAGAGAAGAGGGAGACAGTCCCCTATCATACTCCTTTGGTAACGCAACTACTTCTTCTACGGGAGACAGATTATGAAAGCATCTCTCATTTACGTAGTTACCATCGATCCATATATGGAATATCTTGGATGTTATTTCACCATTGTGGAAGTCGTGCATATGGTACTAGAGTTTGGAGTTGGTGATTTTGGACGTGCATGATGTTTTATCTCGGTGGTCTTCCTCTTGCTGCTTCAGCGAAACTGCTTATAGAAGGCTGAAGCTTGCATTGCCTATTGGTGAGATGTATGTTTCCACGAACATCATAAGGCTCTTTATGATGGGCAGGCTTGTTCTTTCTAGTAGGGCAGGTGTTATTGCAACCTCAGTGTTTAGCATCTTCATGGAGTTCATAGGGTGTCTAAAAGCACAGGCTCTTCGACAAAGCATTATTGACAGTTACCATCCTATTGATGCACAATTACACCACTTGTTGTTCAATCAAATTTGGATTGTGACCCTTCAGTGCCTGAATTCGGGACCTCTGGACATAATCATTTGGATGTTCGATATTTCGCTGAAGCATTCCTCTTAAGTATGACAGAGTGATTCACCCAAGCTGCATATTCTTTCTCGACATGATGATGCGAACATCACTATCTTCTTGAGGATGCTCCCTTGAGGTATTGGCTCCAGTAGATCTGAAGATGTCCCGGGCTCTCTCTTCATAAGGACTGAAATAATAGGAGAACCCTTTATGATGATTTGGAGATGACAATGTTCGTTGAACCTTCCGAAACGCTTCCCGTTGTAGTGCGGTCCAGACAAAACTTGCTTTTTTCTTTCCCATGAAGATTTGGAGTTTGTTCACAGTTCGCGGAGGATGCATCGTGAGGATAACTTGTGTCTTGAATGGATCCACTTTGATTCCCTCAGCAGTCACCTGGAATCCCAGAAACTTGCCTGAAGAAACGCCGAAAGCGCATTTCAAAGGATTTATCTTCAATTTGTACTCACGGCATATTTTGAACACTTGCTGCAGGACTCCTGTGTCATCTTCCCGAGCTTTCGATTTTAATACTATATCATCCACGTAGTCTTCAACTTTCTTATGCATCATGTCATGGAAGATTTCCGTCATAGCGCGTTGATAGGTCACACCGGCATTCTTCAAACCAAATGGCATTACAGTATAATAAGAATTTCCGAGAGGATTTTGAAAAGTTATCTTACTTGCGTCATGCTCCTATATCCTTATCTGATTGTACCCGTTATATCCGTCCATGAATGAGAACATGTATTTCCCGCTAGTTGCATCTACTAACATGTCGATGTTAGGTAGAGGAAAATCGTCCTTGGGGTAGCATCTGTTCAAGTCTCTAAAATCCACACAACACCTGATCTGTCCGTTTTTCTTTTTTACCGAAACCACATTAGTCAACTAGGTCGGATGATGAATGGGTTTAATGAAGCCAGCAACTAGCAACTTCTATATCTCAGTCTTGATTTTCTCTTCCACTTCGTGCTTGAATTGCCTCGGGGATTGCTTGATCGGCTTGGATCCAGGTATGACATGTAGATGATGAGTGACCAATTTTTCATCTAGGCCGGATATTTATTCATTTGTCCAAGCAAATATGTCCTGGTATTCTTTGAGAAGTTGCACAAGATCCGTACGTTTATCCGTGGACAAGGTTGAGTTGATGGAGATAGGCCTGGGAGATTCTTCATTCCCAATATTAGCGATTTCGAATTCATCAGTCGTGGAGCTGGTGCCGTATTGCAGCTGTCGTGGAGCATCCAGCACCTCTTCATGAGGCTCGTTGTTATTATAGCATTCCATTGGGAAGAGAGACTGGGTAACAGTCTCCCCTGCTAATTTCTAACAGCGGCGTCGGTAGACGGGTTTTCCTTTCTGATCACGACTTGGCACAAAGGTTCACTGCCTCTTAGTGTGAACGTGGGTCAGGGATTTACCGGATGAAGAATAACGCCTTGTCTGCCAAGATGCATCGTGAGCCTTAGCCTTCAATGATGCGAGTTGGTTCTCCTCCTGAATTGGCGCCCACGTGGGGAGTGGGATGCAATGAACTCTGTCTGATTCTTCCCGCGGAGCTTCTCTTGGTTAAAACAATTCCACTCCACATATTGGTTCATAAGGAGACAACGATACATGGATACGAATGACTTCCCTATTCAGCATAGTATTCAGGCACTGGTGATATGTCGAAGGGACAATCATATTGTCACGAAGCCATGGTCTCCCCAGTATCATATGGTAGTCTGGATCCTTTTCTATGACTTAGAATTTCACCTTTGATTGGACAGGCCCTACAGATAAATTCAGATTGACATACCCGTACGTGTTGATCTGGTTTTCTTCGAAGTCTGTCATCGTGGTAGGCTTCCGTACGATCTTTCCTGGGCGAACCTTGGCTGTCCTGAGTGTCTTCATAGTAATCATATTCGCAGATGCTCCTGTGTCGATAAGAGCCCTCTTGAACTCTAAATCCTTATTGCGTCCAGTAACGTGCATGACCGGTTGTGACCTTCTTCCTCCATCGTTTCTTCTTCTATAAATGTGATATTATTCACAGACATCTCTGATGTTTTTGAGGCGTCTGGATGCAAAGGAATTAAGTGCACATCCAGGTCTGTCTGGATGATTGCAGCAAATGTCTCCGCCCGTTGATTCTTCGAGAGGTGCAAAAGTTCGCATAAAATTTTCACTAGAGAAGCCGCTTCCTGATCTACCGGCCTCTGGTTCGTAGTGAAGCTAATGACTTGAGGATCGTTGTGAGGATCAGTCCCAGTGTAGAAATCTCGGTCACAGGAAAACCGCTCATATCTGACGTCATCTTGATGAGGAGATCGAGTATGCCATTTATTGCTTCCTTGATCAGGTCCATGTTCTTTGTGTGAATCTCCAGCACTCGTGCCAACTCGATCAATGTTGGGATTCTTCCATCCGCGCCGTTAGACATACTGTCGGAAAGAGGAGCATCTCCGTTGGAGGAACTCCGATTTATCCTTGAAGTTGTTGGGGAAGTCCTAAGACCAACCATTTTGAAATCACCCAAATGGGATTGGGTATTGAAGAAATTGACTTCACAACCAAGAGATTAATCTCCCACCGTGGTCGCCAGTTGTTTATGGGTAAAACCTATTTCTGCTGGTTTTGGTAATTTTGGGTGTGTGGATGAGAAATGAATCTACACCCTAAACAAATGCACTGCACGGGAGTGATTTTGATTCGAGAGATCAATTCATACAATTCTGGCCTAAACCAAAAAATGGTCGTTCCAGACTTGCTTCGGTCACAAAGTGAAGGAGATGGAGTTGATCTTAGGGAGGGAAGCGAAGAAGGTGTTGAGATTGTGAAGGTGTTGGATGTTTATGACTTGTATCAGAATATCGAACTGGCTTGCAATAATGTAACCAATCAGCTCTGGTATTTTCTGGATACGAACGACAACACTTGGTTTTCTGTGCTTGTTTGTCCTTGGAAAATAGGCAAAGGACCTATTTATACAAGTCAAAGAGCGCAAAACCTCATCTCATAGGAAGTGGAGGAAGTTGAGTGATGGAGTAGTGAGGTCGTGTGGGTGATTGCAAAATCACGTCTTAGCCCACTTCTCCCATCATTGCTAACCATCCATGCTTTCCTGACACATTATTATGATGGTGCATTGCACGCTACACGTTGTAAAGGCTTAACAGATACCCCAGTAAGTATCCCCCAGTTTGTGGCATGTTTTATGTATCGAGTGAGGATCGTGGGACCCAAGGGAAGTAGCTTACGGTGCTAGGTTAAATAACTAAGTTATTTGGAAAATCGATATTTATGAAATATCATGTGTATTCTATGCATGTAATGCATCGAATATATTCAGCATGTATGAAGCATCGCCATTTTAAGGCTTAACAGATGTAGGATCAGAATATCGCATGAGCAATAATATTGCGAAACTAACAACAACACTCTTGCGAGATTTTCAACTGTTCATTACAAATGTCGCAGAATGATTAGAAAAACGACGTAATAGATGACGATAGCACAAACATGAGGAAAGTGTGATAGTCTTGCGAAGGAAATCCACTAATAAGATTGCGAGATTATCGCAAGACAGATCCGGAATTAAAGGATGCCTTAGCTGTCATCCACTATGTACTTACCCTATATAAAGAGAACTAACAGATTCAGGAGGAGAGTGTTGAGAAAGTTTTGAGGAGAGAGAAAGTTTAAGAGAGCGGTTGTATTCTTGATTTCTTCCATTTCTTGTAATATTTCTGAGAATTAATCAATAAAAGTGTTGTTCTTAATCTTCAAATATATGTTGATTATTATGAATTCTTGTGAGGGGTGTAGTGTAGGAATTCCTGCAACTACATAATGGCGCTAGAAACAGGGACTGAAAGTTGAAAATCGTAGAAAAAACAAGATTAAAGATCAATATTCAACTTAAGAAGATGATCGAACAAGTTGGTGAAATAGTTGAAGGAAAAATGATTAAAGCCAAGGAGAATTACAGGAAGTTGGAGTGTAATATAATAGCAAAAGTGATGATCAACCAATTTCATGAAAATATTAAAGGAAGGATTCATAAACGAGATTTTGAAGGAAAGAAAATTATGATGGTGGAAAAAGTATCACCCCTGAAGGATTGGGAAAAACAGAAAATCAAATTCACAGCAGCAGAAATACCAAGAGAAAATTTGAACCATAAATCTCTGTTTGTACCCAAAATAAATTTTAGGCACTAAACACGATTATTTGATGATGATGATGATGATATGAAATTAGGTCTAGAAAACGATTGAAAATAAAGAGAAGACACAGATTTAACATGGTTCGGGGAGTTGTGCCTACATCCACGGAGGAACGGAGATATACTTTATTGATTATGACGATACAAAGGGTTTTCTTCGGGTTAGCTAACCTAAAATTCCATATCCCATTAGGGTTTAAGATACATGTATTTATAGTGTTTATGTAACCCTAATTATGAGATTAACTTAATATGCAAGCAACTTGGGCAACAAGACTCCTGGAAACTTCTGAAACCTTCCTTCACGGGCTAACGGGCTTTGACTAGCGGGCTTCCCGTGTATTTTATACACGGTACAAACATCACCCCCTCTTAACCTCCAACTTGTTGGGGGTTAATAAATTCCTTTATCCTTCTGCATGGATCGTTGATGATGAAACTTGCCCCCAAGCGTGAGTAGAGACATTACGAAGACGCCCCCAACTGTGATTACCTGCAAAAAAATTTCTCACGTGCTAGGGGAGACTTTTTGCCACGTGATGGACTTATGATGCTCGATATCTAGTCGAGTCTTTAGGAGAATGTAGTGTGTGCTTGCGGCTGGGGCAAGGCTTTTTGCTTGCAACGTAACAAGGCTAGCGCTTGCTACTCGGGGAGACTAATTGTTGCTTGTGTTAAGTACAAGTCTTTGGACTAATATCGGGCATTGGGTTCGTGGTTCGACGAGACTTTGGACCAACATCGGGCGTTGGGCTCGTGGTTTAGATGAGACTTTACGCTTGCCAAGGTGCAAGTCTTTCATACTCGCGTGTAAGACGAGATTTTATGCTTGCGATAAGAGCAAGACTTATGTGCTCACATGCAAGGTGAGGCTTAGATGCTTGCGAAGTGATTTAAGGCTAAATATTGAAGGGTCTAAGCAATCCTCATCTTGAACTCGATCATGTCGCTATCCACGACCCTCGAACTCGATCATGTCGTTATCCACGAACCTCGAACTCGATCATTTTGCTTTCCCAAGTGCATATAAAAGTTTCTCTAACACTGGATTTTTTTGCTTCCATGTTGTAGGGAATTCAAAGAGGATTCCAACGAGCCAAAAATCACTCAATTCAGACTTAAAACGAATAAGTTATTGACGAAACAAGATTTGAACGAAGCGCGCGTGCTGTTGAATATGTGGCAGTGCTGACTGGACCAACTGGCTGACATGGCACTGCTGATAATGATGAGTTTCTGACGTGGCACCCGAACAATGATGATGTGGTGAATCAAATCTTCTAAAATGCTCATGTGGCAGCTGATCCAGCAGTGATGTGGCAGTTGAGTCATCGATGACGTGGCAATCAATGCTGACATGTCAGTTGACTGGATGAAGACGTGTCCGCTGACTGGACCCATGTGGCATTGACTGTGCACTGACTTGTCTGCTTTTGAGAAGCACTGGATCGTTGGTGTACGGAGGCTGGACATATCTAATGGTTCAGATTCGTCAGATCTGACGGAGAGAAGATGAGGCGTACCTGAGGATGGATCTCTGTAGATGTACAGGATATGAGCTTTTGTAACTGTTTCTGCAACTGTAATATTTGTGACTAATTTGTAACACTTCCTGTTTCTGTTTGCAACAACTTCTGTAACTGTTTCAGAACAGTTTTCTGATGGACCTAACTTTTGCGTTTCTTTTCTTCTTCGTTGTTGTGTGCATGGAAATCCGAGCACGTTTTCTTCTGGACTTCTATCAATAGTAAAACATGATCATTTTACTCGAATCCCCTTAGATGACGCCAATGTTTGTACCCAAAATAAATTCTAGGCACTAAACACGATGATTTGATGATGATGATGATATGAAATTAGGGCTAGAAAACGATTGAAAATAAATAGAAGACACGGATTTAACGTGGTTCAGCGAGTTGTGCCTACTTCCACGGAGGAACGGAGATATACTTTATTGATTATGATGATACAAAGGGTTTTCTCCGGGTTAGCTAACCTAAAATTCCATATCCCATTAGGGTTTAGGATACATGTATTTTTAGTGTTTATGTAACCCTAATTATGAGATTAACTTAATATGCAAGCAACTTGGGCAACAAGACTCCTGGAAACTTCTGAAACCTTCCTTCACGGGCTAACGGGCTTTGACTAGCGGGCTTCCCGAGTATTTTATACACGGTACAAACAATCTCCTTTGGTAATCATGGTATCCACTATATGAATGAAAAAGGAAAAATCAACAAGATCTGCGGAAGAATGGGCTGTGAAAAGAACTTTGGTGGATACAGGAAGTTCTGTAGATATAATATTTTATCATACCTTTAAGAAAATGGGATACAAGGATGAAGAGATGTCTTGTTCAACTTATCATATTCATGGCTTTGGAAAATCTATAACAAAACCTAAAGGCGAAATAATGGTAAGAATTCCGCTAGGAAAGATTGAAACACAAGTAACATTATGTGTGGTAGATGTGGAATCACCATATAACATGCTATTGGGGCGACCATGGATACATGCAATCAATGCTGTAGCATCAACATTGCATCAATGCATCAAATTTCCTATGCCCAATGGAGTTGGAGAAATTAGAGGAGATACTGATCATGCGAAACTATGTTATCAAATAGAAGTGAGGAATTATGAAGGGCATGCAAAGCTGCGAAAAGATCGCAGAAAAATGGCAAAAGAGACAATGAAAGAAGAAGAATTTAAAGTTTACATGATAAGACCAAAAGAAGGAAAAGGAATACACAGCGAAATTTCGCAAGAAGGAGATAATAAACCTGCGAAAGTTTAACATCAACACCAATGGGAGAACCTGAGGCCAGCTACACCGCAGCAAAACCAACAAAGGAAGTAAATATTGGAAGTGAAGAAGAACCTAAGATGCTGAAAATTGGAACTAAAATGGATGCAGATGAGGAAGAGCGAACTGTAAACCTCTTGCGAGAATATAAGGACATCTTCGCATGGAGTATGGATGAGATGCCTAGAATAGATCCATCAGTTGCATGTCATAAATTAGAAATTTACAAGGATGTAAGACCATTTAAACAAAGTATAATAAAATCGCAACAACATGCCATTCCCAAATAGAAGAAGAATTACAGAAAATTCTTGACGCAGGAAATATAAGGCAAGCAAAATAACAGGAATGTATTGCAAATATGGTGGTGGTTCCAAAGAAAAATATAGGGATAAGAATTTGCATAGACTTTACTGACTTAAACAAAGCTTGTCCTAAAGATAGTTTTCCATTACCAGATATTCCTTAAATGGTCAAATCAGCAGCGGGAAATGATATAATATCTTCATTAGATGGGTATAAAGGTTATAATCAGATTCCCCTCGCTGAAGAAGATCAGGAGAACACCGCATTCTTTGCTCCAAGAGGAATATATTGCTATACAAAGATGCCCTTTGTTTTGCGAAATGCTGGTACAACGTATCAAAAAATGGTGGAGAAAGTGTTTGCGAGGTGGATCCACAAAACATTAGAGCTGTATGTAGATGACATGTTAATCAAGAGTAAAAAAGCTAAAAACCATATGCAGGACTTGAAGGAGATTTTCGATCAAATGCGATAATTTAACATCAAGGTGAATACCGAAAAGTGCATTTTTGGAGTGGCTTCAGGAAAAATTTAGGATATATTGTGTCGAAAGAAGGAATACAAGTTGATCCAGAGAATTTACAAGCAATTCGCGACATGCCAACACCAGCAATAGTAAAAGATGTGCATAAGTTGAATGGGCTCTTGGCTTCGCTAGGAAGATTCATCTCGCGATCTTCAGACAAATGCAAGCATTTCTTTAATATACTCAAGAAAGGAACAAAATTCAGTGGACAGATGAATGTGAAAAGTCTTTTCAAGGAATCAAAGAACATTTAATAAATATATCAATCTTACAGAAAGCGGATCCAGGAGAAGAATTATTGATCTACCTAGCGACAACTCCGCACGCATTAAGTGCAGTGTTACTGCGAGTGGATGCAGGAATAGAAAAACCAATTTATTACATTAGCAAAACATTTAATACCGCAGAGAAAAATTACTCAAAGATTGAGAAACTAATTCTGGCATTGGTTTATGCAACTTTTAAACTTCGCATCTATTTTCAAGCACATAAAGTAAAAGTACTAACAAAGGTTCCAATTGAGTCAGTAATGAAGAATTCAAAAAGATCAGGCAGAGTTGAGAGATGGAATGCACAAGTAGGACACTTCGAAATCAAATATGAAATTCTATCTTCGCCAAAATCACAAGTTGTAGCATTTTCTTAGCAGAGTTTCCTCTAGAAGATGATGAAGCTGTGGAAGAGATGATGGATGTAGAAGAAGAACATGGAGACCCAAGAGATCTATTAACAGAACCCAACAGGTGGGAAATATTGGTGGATGGACCATCAAACGGGGAAGGTAATGGAGTTGGATTTATCTTTATCTCGCCAGAAGGAGAAAAAATGTATTTTTCATTTATATTGGAATTTGCATCCACTAATAATGAGACGGAATATGAAGATGTAATACATGCTCTAAAATTCGCAATAGAAATGAAGTTGGAGAATGCTAGAATTACCAGTGATTCACAATTGGTTATTCGCCAAATAAAAGGAGAATACACAACAAATGAACCATCTTTGAAGAATACAAGGAAATTGTTGAAGAACTGTCAGCAAAAATTCCAAAAATAAAATGGAGACATATATCAAGAAAAGATAACAGACTCGTAGATGCTTTTTCTTTCATATCCAGCATGATGACAAATCCAGCTGCGAGATGCATAAAAATTCAGACACTTATATCACCTTCAATCAATAAAGAAGAAGAAGAAAAATAAGAAGCAAATGTAATGATAATAGAATGTGGCGAAGAAGAACCAAGAGGCAATATTGCAGATTGGCGAACAGAACTTCATGCATATTTGGCGAGAGAAGAAACACCAAGAAATAGATTAGAAGCACACAAATTAAAAAACCGTGCAACAAATTATGAATTAAGAGATGGAGTGTTATATCACAAATCTTTTAATGGGCCATTACATAGATGCTTCACACATGAAGAATGAGAAAAAATGTTTAAAATATTGCATAGTGGGGATGCTAGTAATCACAGCGGAGGGATATCTTTGGCATACAGAACAAAAATGCAAGGCTATTACTGGCCATATATGCATGAAGATGCGAAGCAACTATCAAGACGTTGCGAAGATTGTCAGCGACACAGAAAGAAGATATATGTACCAGGGGCACCATTGTCATCTTCAACAAGTGTATGGCCTTTTGGAAAATGGGGCTTAGATATTGTGGGACCATTTGTACCCGGTTATGGACAAATAAGATATTTGATTGTCGCTACACATTATTTCACAAAGTGGGGAGAAGTAAAGGCCGTACAACACATTCGTAAAATGGCCTTACAATACAACTAGGAGCCAAGCAACTGGGATGTCACCTTTTTATCTAACATATGGTGTTGAAGCAGTACTGCCAACAGAAGTTGCTATCCTTAAAACAAAAAGAGAGGCTTGGGAAAATAATCTTAGTGATGGTATGCTTCTAAATAAACTTGATGAGTGAGAAGAGAAGAGAGAAAAAGTTTTACAATATATGGAAAATTATCAGCGAAGATTGGCTCGCGAGTATAACAAACGTGTCAAAAAACGTGAGTTCCAACCAGGTGATTTAGTGCTGCGAGAAACACCAGGTTATCAGCGAGAAAATGGTGGAAAGTTGGCGAGAAAATGGGATGGACCATATATTATTAAAGAGATAGTTGGAACAAGGGCATATAAATTTATGGATCCGTAGGGTAGAGACGTTGGTCAGAGACTTGGTAGACCATGGAACAGACTATATCTAAAAAGATATTACCAGTAACAAATCTGAGAAAGGTTAGATGATGATATCATATATGATGAAACAAAGAAGAAATGAATAAAAGCAATTTTTATCATAGCTGCGAGATTATTCAAGATTACATAAAAAATAAGAAATAGCGATATTCGCAAAAGAAATATTAGAATGGGACGAACCTTTATGGCGTACACCCTAGTTCGCGGATAAAATTTCGTAAGAGGAAAATGTAAGACCTAAAGTACGTCATATAAGGGGGTATCTCTTTTCATGGCTCAGGGATAAGGTTATACCGCTGCTGGAACCTGAATCATGGAGATTTGGGGTCAATGAAACCCATCCGGGGGAGGTACCTTGGATTTTCAACCTGAACTTATGATTTAGGTTGGACGACTGAGGGTCCCTTATAAGGAGTACAGAGTATGATCAAGGCGCCGAGGTACACGGTTGAGCCAAGGGTGCCCGGGGCATATGAAACTACCCTGGCCATTCTTGGAAAGTCTTGAATATGATGCACTCGGCCTGAAGAAAACCCCACCTAGGGTGCAGTCTCGTAACCATAAGCCATATAGGCAAAAGGGATAAGAGGCTGTGAAAATAAATGGTTGTTGTTAAGACCGGATGTGAGGAGCTAGTATTGTATGGCCGATGTATGCCTCCTTGAAGGGTCAACCAGGGGGAGATAAGGGAGGCACCCTCCATTAGGGAGCTGATAAGTGTCTTAAGACGCAAATGTCATGAGGCTTTTTACTCACGGGAGTATCAAGACTTGTCATATTTGTGCAACAAATATACAGAGGCAAAAAGCCATGAGAAAAAGATAAAATGAGATCAATGGGTTTTTACATGAAAGTGTAAATACGTCCTGCGATTTCATCGCAATACGACAATGTCATGGGGCTTTATTTTCGCCAAAAAATTTAGGCCTGTCATATTGTCGCAACAAATTGAAAAAATGAGGATAAGTAAAGATCAATGGGTTCTTACATGCGAATGTAAGAACGTCCTGCGATTTTGTCGCAAAAACAAAAATTGGAAAAATAAGACCTTTAACTAGGAAGGAAAAATAAGACCAATAGAATAATTCTAAACATTAACTATTTTCTTTTAAGAATGCAGGAAAGATTTGTTCATTCTAAGAAAGATAATGAGGGGCAAGTATGGGAATTTATAAATTGAATATCATTATATTTCTCACAAATACTTAAAATGATAGAAGCACAACTAAATTCTAAAGTTGCATAAGAGTATATCGCTCGCAAGAAAAGGGAAAAGATGAGATAATTCAAGAAAACAAAATCAGGACTGAAGCTTCATCATTAGCCTCGCCAGTTTCGTTATCTTTTCCTGTGTTATCATCTTCACCAGTACTTCTATCATTATGATCAACTCGAGTTTCTTCTTCATTTAATTTCTCGCCAACTGTTGCTTCACCACCGGTAGCTTCTTATTCAGGAGAGATTTCTTCTTTATCTACTGAATCTTTTTGAGAAACATCTTCTTCACCACTAACATAATTAAGATCATTATCAGCGGGATGAGAAATTTCATCATCATCTACTTCTAGAGGATTAATTGATATAGGGGGAAGAGAATTTGACAACAAAACTTCATTCACAAGAACTTGAGCGCTAAGATGAACTTGGCAAAGAAAAGCCCTATCACGATTTCTGATCACCATATCTTTAAAATATTCAAGGTAGTCATATATTCTTTTTGCTCGACCGCGAGAACGGGCAAGATGAGTAGCAAGCAATTCATTTTCCTTGCGAAGTTTATCCAGTTTATCATTCAAAGCAGAAATAGATGAATGAAGACTCCTCTAAGATTCTGCGAAAAATAAGAGTAAACATGAAAGATATTCTTCTGTTGATTTTGCAAGAAGAATTATAAAGAAATATAATAGAGGAATTAACAGTTAAGGCATCCAAAAATGACTACCTTCTTTCTGCAAAGTTAAATTTTGAACTAGTGTCAAGCAAGAATCCTCCCATTGGTCCATGGCGTCATCAAATGTATCTCTAACTATGCCTTTCAGGCGAGATTTTATGCTTTCTTATTTAGAGAGGAGATAAGTATTTTACTTTGCTAATGAAGAATACGACTCTTCTAATTGGGAATATTATTCTTTAAGTTGTCTTACATTTATACTTAAAGCTATTCTACCTTGGATGAGTGTATTTTTCTCAGTGATGGATGATTCAGTTACTTCCTTAAGTTCAACTTTTAGCGAATGAAGGGATCGTTCTTGGTTATCATACATTCTTTGAAGAGTATTTAGTTGCTGCGAGGAGATCGCCACCTTATTTGAAAGACCCCGCTTCTCTTGAGATAAAATCTTGTTTTCGTCTGATAAAGTTTCCATCACTAAATTAGCCTTGGTTAACAAATAAGAGATGTGAGATATTTCGCTACTTAATAGATCTTGTTTCTGTGCTAATTGTGTATTCTCTTTGGTAAGGTTCTCTCTCTGATCAAGGGAATACGTGTGAATATTATCTAATCGGTTATATTGGTCCATCCAATAATCTCTATCAACGCGAATCTCTTCAGGAACGGATTCAGCTTTGAATATCCCCATTAATCGATTCTGATTTAAGGCTTAATGTGCGAACAAAGGATTTTAAGAAAATGGAGTATGAAAAGAATAAAAACAATTAACGTAGGAAAATCAAAGAAAGAGATAGAAAAAGTTATACCTTTTAATTCATCATTTTTCTTGCGAAGATTCTCGCAATTCAGTAAAGAATTGTTAAGTTTATGATGAAGAGTATCACATTCTAAAGTCTTGGCTTGGAGAGCCCCCTTTAAAGCTTCAACTTCATTTTTTAGAGATGCTTGCGAAACCATTCGGTCAGAACCAAAATATTTATTTAAAATCTCACAGAAACTATGCCTAACAGGATCGATAGAAGACTTCCTAGCATCATCTAAAATATCAGACAAAACCTTAAAAGCAACATCTACTCCTACTTAAATTTCTTTAGAAGAGGGGGAAGATGTAGATAGCGAAAAGGTGACAATATAAAGTTGGGGATTTGAATTCTTCGCAGCAAATGCATCATCCAAAGGTGAAGTTTCTGGAAAAGTAATAATTGGAATTGAAGTAGAATTAACTTGAGAAGTAACTACAGTAGAAGGGGGAGAAACTTCATTCGTAGCAATTTCAGGAATTTCATTTATAAAAGGTTCAGTTAAGGCAGGGATATTTATGGCGATGTTCTCGCAGACAGAAATTAGAGGTTCATTTTGCAAAGATGTAGGAATAAAACTGGCAGAAATTAATTTGGGAATAGTAACGGCAAAATCCACAACTTTAGCCTGGCGAGATTCCTTGCGAGGCACATTAGTGTTCTCATCACCCTGCGAATAAAAATCTAGATAAGAAACAGAGGCAACAATATTATTATTAAGAAAACAAATATTTCTTACTACCTTATGATTCGCAGGCTTCCTTTTCTGTTCAGCGGATTTTTGCTGCGAATTTTTGGAAGAATTAGGGTTTTGGACTACAAATTTGGTGTTAGAAGGGATTCCGCTGAAAAAAAAACACAGTATGGAAATTACATAAAATCAAATAAAGACAGATTAGATAATTTTGATGAACATAATTTAGATAAGCAAGATTCAGTTTAGCAACGTTAGAAGAACATATACCTTGATGACTCCATGAAAGCAGTAGTAAATGAATCTTTGGAGGAAGAAAGTTGCAGACGGAAAAAAGTACAAACAAACGAAAAGACGAAGAATACGGAGAAGCAGAAGAAGAAGATTATTTCGGTACCAGATTCTACCTTTTATATACAAAGGGATGGTGACCGGATAATAATGAAAGTACCGGAAAAAAGAGGAATATTCGACACGTGTAAGCGGTTATACTTAATTTACGGGGATTTTTCGTGAAGAGAATATAGAAATATAGGAAGATGCGGCATTCTGATGAGATGGAGATTCTCATAATCTTATCCCCTTCGCAGAGAATACATGAGAAGAGGAAAGATGTAGGATCAGAATATCGGAGGAGCAATAATCTTGTGAAACTAACAACAACACTCTTGCGAGATTTTCAACCATTCATTACAAATGTCGCAGAATGATTAGAAAAATGACGTAATAGATGATGATAGCACAAACATGAGGAAAGTGTGATAGTATTGCGAATAAAAGAGGTTTCCGAAGGAAAGCCACTAATAAGCTTGCGAGATTATCGCAAGACATATCCGAAATTAAAGGATGCCTTAGCTGTCATCCACTATGTACTTACCATATATAAAGAGAACTAACAGATTCAGGAGGAGAGATCAACTTGAGAGTGTTGAGAAAGTTTTGAGGAGAGAGAAAGTTTAAGAGAGCGGTTGTATTCTTGATTTCTTCCATTTCTTGTAATATTTCTGAGAATTAATCAATAAAAGTGTTGCTCTTAATCTTCAAATATGTGTTGATTATTATGAATTCTTGTGAGGGGTATAATGTAGGAATTCCTGCAACTACAACAGAGTAAGTCACGGATAAGAATCTTAAAATAACATCACGTCCAACCATCTTCGAGTGATTGATTGGAGACTGCATGGTCGAGCCATACTTTGGCCGGTTACTCTATGTGGAAGAGTGGCGGACGGTGATCATGGGGATGCTTCATTAGTCGCTTAACTCCTAGCCAGGGATGACCAACCAAACTGGTAGAGTTGGACGGACGAGATGATCTTGTGATGCTCATCTGCGACCGTTGATAGAGTTTAGGGTTTTTAAGAGGTGCGCAATCATCACTCTTCATCTTGGTCGAAACCAAGCATGTGAGGTGTTTTAGGCAGGACCGACTAGGCATGCGTGTAGACGGATTTCCGGTGTATACATCCGTACCTCACTGTCCCATGAAGGTGCGATCTAGGCCACTCAATTTGACCTACAAAGAGGAGCAGTTGAGATCGATTTGCAATAGAAATCCCATGCCGCAAAGGAGTTGGAAACAGCACGATATGTCTACTTTGGGCACGCATTTCGAGACGTCCGGCCATGGTTAGCCTTGGTCGATCGTTCATGCATGTAGATAGACCCATGGAGATCATGTTGACATGCTCTGGACCTTTTAAGTCTATATCTACACCCTCCATCCAAGCTTGAGAAGATGGACGCTCGTGATCGATTAGCGACACATGTAACATGCTGCAAACCATAATTAGAGTTTTGTATGGTTCACGCTCATGCAACTTCAACCGATCTGTTTTGCATGTTATGCTCCTCCCTTGGGGAGGACGATCATGTGGGTACCATATTGGGCCGGCGGTGAGCATGTGTGTACTTGTTCCAAGGTCTTAGGTGTAATCTAAGCCTTCCAACCATGCTTGGGAAGTTGGATGGTTGTGATCAATTTTAAGACACTAATGTAATTCCGTGGTTTTTAAAGCATCACGCCAGCCATGTTTCGAGCAATCGTTCACTGCTCCATGACTTGGTCGTGAGATAACCGATTAGGTAGGTGGAAAGTAGGTATGCCAATGTGCATGCCAACACTTCACCGATCGATCATGAGATGATCCAAGCCGTCCAACTTTGCTTGCGAAGTTGGATGGTCGCGACTTCTTTGAGACTGTTTTTGACAGCCTTGCGCATACGAGCCACTCCATACCAGCTCGACCATCCTTCTTCAAGGCTGGAATTTGGTGGTTTTTTTGGGGCATAACACATGTTCAACCAACCAGGGCATAAACGGGCCCGCTGGTGGTTATTGCGGTGATAGCCTGCTCCTGCTGAGGATCGTCTGGGCTGGTTAAATCATGCGGCCAACTTGCTTGGCCGAGATCATTTCTGAGACTGATATGGACAGTCCAGATTTCCCTTAGGAAATTAAATATGCTCAATCGGGCTAGTATAACATACCGAAATATGTATTCTCAATCGGGACTGTATAACACACCGAGAGATATAGCTTGTACGGGTATTTCGTGCATGCCTCATTATTGATACTTGGATATTCATGATACTCTGCTGAGAGCAACAATCAGTCATCATGCCACACCAATAATGAGAGTCTTGCTGAGAACATCACATGAAATACAAGGCTAGTCATGCATTAATTAATAATGTTATAAATCCACATAATATCGGGATTGTTGCTACATGTGACTTCTTATTTTCCCATCGTCTACGTAATGTAAACATCTCAAAAGATCTGATGCTAAGTAGTATCGATACCTCTGTTGAACTGATAATGTTAAGTGATAAAAGACATTTAAGGTCACCATAATAACAAAGAACATAAAGATAATATAAAGACTTCTAAATTATCATGAGACACAAGATATTACGTGGTTCGACATTTGTCTACGTCCACGGGATAATGAGTGATTATTTTGTATTAAGTTATAGTGGTTACAAAGATCTTAAATGCTTCCCAAAGTAATAGAGAGAACTCAAGCTCAAGTAATTACTTAAGTTCTAAACATTAAAGAGGTATAAGCTTAAGACTAGATCTTCTCCTTTTAGGTATTAAATTGAATGCCTCCTAGTTTGTTGGTGAGGCTTGGTATTTATAGCCCCTTCTGCTCTTGATATATCTTTGCTGCCTCTGGGTCCATCGTCCACTGATATACCTTTGGTGTCAGTGGTACCTTCGTCCACCGCGTATCTTCTCCAGTAGAATTATGACATCTCAGCTAACCCACGTTCCTTCGGGAACTACCCAACCTCAGTGTAGTTTGTACCTTCGTTCACCGCCAGCGTCTGCCAATCAGTTTCGGCCATGCTCCCTCTCTCCACGTGCCTTGATTCATGCATGTAGATAAGAGTTTTGTGTATTTAATGCTGATTAGATGGGTCATCTACCTCTGTCCCCTTTCCAGCTACGTCTTGTGGATTAGACTTGTACTCTTATCATCTCTACCATCGTGGTCTCCTTTTTTGGGGCGAGATAAAGTAAATCCGCGGAGGTATCCTTTGCTGCTTAGGTTCCTTTGTCTAGCGAAGGCTATACAATCTGGTTAATATGAGGCCACTACGATCGTAACACGTGCTCCACAGAATATTGGTATTCACAGTTTGCCCCTTTTCTTTCAATTCTACTATTTGGTAGAAGTGGAAGAATACTTCCATTACGCCGCCATTTCTGCACGTACCGATTGGGTGGTCCCTATATGTCCTTTCATGCAATAACTTCCCCTTGAATTTTGGGCCCTCCTAAATTTTGGAGAATAAAGAGAAGGAATTTTCCTTAACTCCTATTATTTTATTTCGAACTGTCGCTCTTCATCTCTTTCTTTGAGAATCTGCTTCCGCTGCTAACTGCTTCCATTGATTCTTCGAGTGATTTGGATTCATGATTGATCATTCAAGTAAGTAGTATTTGTTTTCTTGTTTCGCTTCTTTCCATATTTGGCTTTGTGTCCCCTGCTTCGACTAGGAGATTTTGCTGATGTGTTTACACTTGCATGTGAGAATTGTTACTATTGTTTACTTGCTTGCACTGTATTGAAACTTGGGTTTTGTTTCATTTTGATCTTCGATAATGAATCCGCCATGATCATCATATACCCCAACACCTTGCTTCCTGCGATGTGCGATGCTTGTTTTTTCATCATAGTGTAATCAAAACTGTTTTCCTTGGTTGGTTTAGTGAAACCCATGTCCAAAGTAATTCAGTTTTTTCCCCTGTCCTGTTTTTGGACGAACTGTAATTTTCTTCTGCCATTGTTGATGGAGAAATTCTTCCTGTTGGTGTTAGGTATTATGAGACTCCCAAAGAAGCTTGCGCGTAAAGGTCCAAAGACATCTTCGTCGACTGATCCCCCTCTGCGAATGGATCATCCAGATGATACGCCTTCTCATCCTCCTGAGGATTCCGAGGTTCCTGCTGGAGCTGAGATGTATGCGGTTGCTGAGGAGTCTGCGGGCCCTGAGGTTGACGAAGTTGCTGCTGAAGATCTTCCTCCTCCTCTTCATTATGAGCTGTCGAGGCTCCAACTTCGTGATAAGGATAGCTACGCTAATTTGTCTATTGCTGATATCACTGATTCTTTTCGCCTTCACAAGATCGAGGTTTCCTTTGTTAATGGTCCTGATGTTTTTACTGAGTCTCTCATTTGAGGTTTTCCTTACGATGAGAATAACCTTTTTATTAGCATTGGCCAATTGGCCGCAGGTATGCTCCTCCCTTTGTTTAGTAGAAAGAACCCATTCTACTATGATGTTTCGTCTTCGAGGGATGATCCAGCAAACACGACTCAAGTTAGAGGAGTCATGCAATATACTGGAAATTTCTGGCATGCCCTTCGTGAGAGATAGTATCGCAGCAAGGGTAATATAAATATGGAGTATTATAACCCCTTTGATGAAGGAAGGTATAAGCGTGATGATTACACCCCCGCCAATTTCAATGCTACGTATGCTGATGTGATTCAGAAGACTAATCTTCTTCCTTGGAGTGTTGGTCCTCGCCGTATCTATGTTACTGCTAGGAAGATTAGGGAGGGTAAAAGCCTTCACTTGTTGGAGGATATTGATAAGACTGTCTTGACTACTATTACTTATTCTGATAGGCTGCCTTTGCCGAAGAATGGCCGCATCCGTCTTGACCATGATGATCGTTGGGCTCGTACTCCTGTTCATATAGTTGGTCCTTGGGCCTATGGTTTCACCATCCCTTCTATTTGTCGTTCAGCTCGCTCTTTTCCGGAGAAGTATAACGGATATCAGCCTTGGGTCTTTAATCCTGTTGCTTCTTATGAGGTACCTTTGCATGCAATATCTTCATCTGGTCTGATATCTTCGTTTCCTTTGGTATCTTCGCTTACTGTGGAAGCTTTGTATGCTTGGACATCTTTGTATGCTTTGGCATCTTCATGTGCTTTTCTGATGACTTTGTTTCGCAGTCTGCTCATGCTTCTTCTGCTGGGGCTGTTCGGGCTCTGCTGGTAACTCCGTGGCCACAAGGACTAGGAAGAGGGAAGTTTTGATTGAAACACCTGCAGAGGTAAGGATTATTATCATACCTTCGTGTTTGTAGGTTCCTTAGTGTATTACCCCTAATTCTTAGTTTCCGTATTTGTTTCTTTATAGTCTTCCCAGAGGAAGAGTAAGTTAAAGACTGTCATCGATCTTGACGCCTTGGAGGAGGAGGCTAAGTCTGCTGGTGGGGCACCGCATGATGAGGACATTGAAGATGTTGAGGATACTGGCCTTAGCTCTCATTTGAATGATATCGAGGAGGATTTTTCCAAGGGTAGCCATAGTCCTGTCTAAGCTTCTTCAGTTGAGGGTGAGAACCTTCTTGTTGGTTCTGGTCCCCAGTTCGTCATGCATGTTAGTGTTCATGCCCCCCGCTGCTACGTTGTCTTTAAAGATGCCTTCATTTTCTGCGACTAACGTAGCCTTTCTTGCTATTTCTGCCGCTGCCGGAGCTGTTGATGTGGCTTTGAAGAGTTTTCCTTCATCTCCTGCCATCTCTCTTCAATCGAATGGTTCGTTTACCAAGGTTGTTAACCCTACGAAGAAGGCTAGTGGTTCAGATTCGCAGTCGAAGAAGAAGGTTGTGATTTCACTAGATAGATTCTCCTTCAATGTTGCTCCTGATTCACTAGGGAGTGCTCAATCTGTTTCTACTTCCCCTGCTAGCAAAGCTATTGGACTTCCCCCTTCGTTACCAGATTGGACCGTGCTTGGTAATATTCCTTCTGCTGGTGAGATGGGTCTGAGTGGTTCTCAAGGCCCTTCTTCTGTTCCTAGCTCGTACACCATGCCATCTCTTTATCTTGGTAATGGTGCGGCAGTCGTGCCTCATGCTGGTGCTGAATCAAGCCATGGTAAGTTGTTGGAGAGTTTGAGATTAGGTAGCTCTGATGATACTATTCTCGAAGCTGTCCTCCGGGATTCCAAAGGTACCTTCTATGTTGGAGTTGATCACCATAAAATTGATAGTTCCATTGAAGTAGCTTCGCAGTAGGATGTGCTGACTGCGCAGTACCGCGCAGCTAAGGACTTGTTCTTTGACCCTAATTGTCTACGTTCTAGTCAAAGATTTGGTGAGATCCGCAGGGGTAGCATCCAAGAGATTGAAGCTTTCATGGATACATACGCAACCTTCCTTCCTCGTCTAGAAGCATTCTCAGTAAGTGGTTCTTACCTGAGTGTTTTTTCTTCTTAATTTGATCCTTCGTCCGCCCTTATGCTGTAACACCCCAAATTTCGGGCCTGGATTCCAACCAAAAACCCGAAATGCTACATTTAATATTTATCCCGGACTTGCACTTTTGGCCCAAGCCCAAACACCCATTTATTTGCCTAGTCTTTATTTATGTTCAATTCAGAAATTCTGTCGCAGCGGTTACATAACAATTCTTTTGGTGCACAGCTTGTTGTCAGGCTACCCACCAACATAATGTAATCTGACCTTCTAAGGATTTTTATATATATATATTCTTTTAGGAACATCCAACCATTAACTTGACGTGTTTTTTAATCCACATTAACCCTAAAGAACTATAGTTTACTATAAAAATTAATATCACCGTTAAACATTCCCGATTTAATCCAAAAGAGTCGCGTTTTTTAAGGAACAAACGTAAAACAGAAACAGACATCTGTTTACTCCAAGAATTTTATGGAACAAATTTCAATTCCAAAATTATTATGGTTATAGTTTTTCAACTCTAACTTAGTGTAATTTCAGTCAAAAATTGTTCTATGATTTTTGTTTTATCTTAAGTAATTATTGACCATAGTCAAACGCATAGTTGACCAGTACTGCAGAAATGTAAAACAGTGGCAGTCCAATTTATCAAAATCATATCAAATCATTAAAATCTCTAAATTAGACTTAGTTTACCATTTTAAAGAGGAAAAACAGAGATCTTAAAGTTTACCTAAGACATCAAAGCCTAAAAAGTTCCATAGAATAGTTTTAGAAAAGGAAACTTTCTATATAGTTAAATCTGTCAGAAAATTTATGAATTTAGTACAGTAATAAACAATTATTTTAAAAATACTTATGGGACTCATAAAATTCTGAAATTTTTATATGTACATCTAGAAAGCGTTTTGCATATACCGAGAAATAATTATACAAAATCGTATCATATAATAATTATAATAAATGGTCAAACTGATATGACTCGGAATTTTTTATTATTTAATCAAATAAAATTTTCTAAACAAAGCCTTATTTTCATTGGTTATACATTAACCCAATAATAACTAAAGTATTAATAATCAATAAAATAATAATTAAATCATCTAAAAGAGTTTGATGATATTTTATTACAATTCCCAAACAAAAATTCTATGCAAACTAAATAATAATAGCACCAAAACCGATCTCTACGCTTTTCTGCCATTAGCTCCTTGTGGTGCCATAAAATCTGGAATTTTTTTGTCATTAAGCGACGTGAGTTGTGACACCCAGTAGGAAAATAAGCAACAAAACATTTTATCAAACATTTTCAAATACCTTTAAAGGCCACTAGCATGATTAATAGCATCACAAGCACATGGAAACACCACATCCATAAAAACAATTAAATCAATCAAATCCGCTCGCCCCAGGGAGCCCCACGTGGGTTTAGGGAAACAAAACCGTTCCCAAGGATATCTCGTATCCCATCAAAGATAATTTTAAGGATCACAACCTATGGACCGCAGCCCGATATCATCATCATCAATAGCATCATAAAAACTTGTAAATATGAATTTAATTAACAAAACCATAAATAAAAAGAGTTTTAAATTGTGTTGCGCCTACCTCAAACGTTAGAAATATGAACACGAATCTCAAATCCCCAGACCAGCCGGTGCTAAAGAATCTCCTAACTTTCTTTGATGATTTATGTGATATGATAAAAATAATCTCAAAGTAGCCAATTTTTTTTTTCTTCTTCTACGCTTACTGTAACCTAGACATAGAACGGAAGCCTAAAAATTTTTTTGCTAGATCTTTCACCGACTGAAGCACCCCCCCTTGTGCGAGATATATAGTCAAAATTCATTAAACCCTAGTAATTTTTAACTAATGATATGACGACACCTAGCAATAAGAATACACCTAAGCCAATTATGTTGTCATCTCCGTCAAACCTAAAACTATACTCCATATCTGAATTAACCTAGCACATTCCTTAGCTATTGAACTCCAAACCTTTACTAACGGGCTAAGTGGCAATAGAGCCTATAAGGTAACTGTTTTTTTTTTCAAGGTCCGCTAACATTTGTTTAAGCAGCTATACGATTGTCCCCTGATCATATTTATAACCAAATAAAGGAAAAATTCCCACATGACATAAATTAGTTCATTAGTAATATCTTAATTATGGTAAACAAAATAAATAATCTATCTTACCTCAAACCCTGTTTGTTTCCAAGAAAAAAGTTCCAAAATTACTAAAACGCCCTCTAAAGTAAAATGACTATTTTACCCTCGTGTATAAATGACGGAAATTCCCTTAAAATTGGGACGGGCCTTACAATCCTATCCCCCTTAAATGAAATTTCGTAACGAAATTTAGAGGTTACCTTAGAAAAGATCAGGGTATTTGGTCCGTATCTCGGATTCCAATTCCCACGTAGCTTCCTCGACCTGGCGACGCTGACACTGCATCTTAACCATGGGGATGGTCTTAGTGCGGAGTACATGCTCCTTAAAGTCCAAAATTTGAACAGGTCGCTCCACGTATGTAGCATCCTCTTGGATCTCCAAATCCTCCTAAGCAATAACATGTGTAGGGTCGATAGCATAAGATGGATCTCTCTCGTACTTCCGCAACATTGACACGTGGAAAGTGTCATGAACGTGCCCAATTCGCTGAGGTAACTCCAAATGATAAGCTGCCGCACCAACACGCCGAATAATTTGGAAAGGCCCGATGTAACGTGGTGATAACTTTCCTTTCTTTCCAAAACGCTTAACACCTCTCTTCGGGCTCACTTTGAGTAACACCAAGTCACCCTCAGTAAACTCTAAAGGTCGGCGTCTCTTGTCTGCATAACTCTTTTGACGACTCTGATCTGTCATTAACCTCTGACGAATTAACTGAACCTTCTCAGTCGTCTCTCGTACCAAATCAGCTCTAAAAATGCTACGTTCGCCGATCTCGGTCCAACACACTGGAGATTTACAAGGTCGTCCATACAATTCTTCAAAAGGTGTCATACCGATACTAGCCTGATGGCTATTGTTATAAGCAAACTCTACTAATGGAAAGTGCTCACTCCAACTTCCCTTGAAATCCAAAGCACAAGCTCGCAACATATCCTCCACAATCTGAATTACCCGCTCAGACTGCCCGTCGGTCTGAGGATGAAAGGCAGTACTAAGCGAAACACGTGTACCTAACGCCTTATGTAAACTCTGCTAGAACTGAGAAGTAAAATGAGGATCTCTGTCAGATACAATCGACACTGGCGTACCGTGCAACCTTATTATCTCATGGATATACATCTGACTTAACGTGGCTAACGTATCAGTCTTCTTGATTGATAAGAAGTGCGCCTACTTGGTAAGTCTATCAACGATAACCCATATAGTATCCTTGCCATGTGCATTTCTAGGTAATCCCATGACAAAATCCATAGTGATGTGTTCCCATTTCCATTCTGCGATGGGAAATGGCTGAAGTAACCCTCCTGGTTTTCAATGATCAATCTTCACTTGCTGGAAAGTGAGACATCTCGACACATACAAGGCAACATCTTTCTTCATCCCTTTCCACCAATATTGCCTTTTCATGTCATGGTACATCTTTGATCCTCCTGGATGAACGGTAAACTTAGAATTATGAGTCTGTTCTAGTACCTCCATCCTCAATTGCACTGGCACAAAAAGTTTCCCCATAAAGTGAAATCCACCATCAGATTGAGTCCAACCCTATGGTGCTTGATCTTTCTCTAATTGAGCACGAATAGAGATCATCTCTCTATCAGTCTGTTGAGCTTCTACAATCCGTTGTTGTAATTCTGGAACAACTACAATATTGTAAATCATTTCGTCAGGGCCCAAGTCATATTCCTCCATAAGTCTGCACAAATCCCAAGAATGAAGTGTCATACTCACTACACTGACCCCTCGAATTTCGGCTAAGAGCATCTGCTACAATATTTGCCTTTCCTGGATGGTAATGGAAAGTGTACGTGCAATCCTTAAGAAATTCCACCCAACGCCTCTGTCTCAGGTTCAAATCTCGTTGGGTAAAAATATATTGCAAGCTCTTATGGTCACAAAATATGTCTATCTTTTCACCATACAAATAGTGTCTCCACAACTTCAGAGCGAACACAATAGCCGCCAACTCGAGGTCATGAGTTGCGTAATTCAATTCGTTTGTCTTTAATTGTTTTGAGGCATAAGCTACCAATTTTCCTTATTGCATAAGGACACATCCTAAACCCTTCAACGATGCATCATAAAAGATCACATAACCAATTCCGCTTATGGGTGTTGTCAAAACTGGTGCAGTAGTTAATTTCTCCTTGAGAATGGAAAAAGCCTTCTCACAATCATTATTCCACTTGAACTTGGAATACTTTCGAGTCAATCTCGTCAATGGTGAAGCAAGCCTTGAGAAATCTTGAATGAATCGCTTATAGTAACCCGCTAATCCCAGAAATCTACGAATCTCAAACACGTTCTTTGGTCTTTCCCAGTTGGTAACTGCTTCAACCTTAGCTGGGTCTACTTTGATTCCTTCTCTACAAACCACGTGTCCCAAAAACTAAATTTCAAAAATCCAGAAGTCACATTTACTCAACTTAGCATACAACTGATGAGATCTCAACAACTACAATGCTAATCTCAGGTGTTCCTCGTGCTCTTCTCGTGATCGTGAATAAATAAGAATGTCATCTACAAATATAACTACAAATTTATCTAAGTACGGTCGGAAAATTCGATGCATAAGATCCATGAATGTTGCTGGTGCATTTGTGAGTCCAAATGGCATCACTACAAACTCGAAGTGTCCAAATCGCGTTCGAAAATCGGTTTTCGGAATATCTTCTTCCTTGATTCGAAGTTGATGATAAGCTGATCGCATATCAATCTTCGAGAAAAACTGAGAATCCTTCAAATGATCAAACAAATCCTCGATCCTAGGTAAGGGATACTTATTTTTCACTGTAACTTCATTGAGTTTTCTATAATCAATGCACAATCTTAACGAGTTATCCTTCTTCTTCACAAAAAGGACTGGTGCACCCCAAGGTGATGTACTACCTCGAATAAAACCCTTAGATTCCAACTCGAGTAGTTGTTTATACAGTTATTTCAACTCCGTTGGTTCCATTCGATAAGGATCTATCGAAATTGGCGAAGTACCGGGTTGAACTTCAATAGTGAAGTCCATTTCTCTTCTAGGGGAAAAACCTGGTAATTATTCAGGGAAAATATCTTCAAACTCTTCTACCACAGGGATACCCATAGTAGAGACGGAATCTTGTTGTTCATCTTCTATCATCTCTAAGTGATAAAGAAAACCTCTAGAATGAGTCTGTCGAAAATGTCTTTCCGACAAGATAAGGGAAGCCGTAAAACTATGAGTTCCGGTAAAGTGAACCACTGAACCTTCACCCGAGTGAAGAGTCACGCATTTTTGGAAGCAATCAAAAACAGCACGACGAGCAGATAACCAATCCATACCCAGGATTACATCATAACCAGACATATTCATCACAAAAAGGTCAATCAAAAACTCATGCTTAGCTATACGTACTACACACATTCGTGTCACACGGTCAACACGTGCACTACCTCCTACAACACTAGCTACGCCTAGGTACCCATCAAGTAATTCAGTTTTCAAACCCAAGGACAAAAAAAATGAAGAATAAATAAACGAATGAGTAGCACCAGTATCAAACAATATCTTAGCCCAAGAATTGTAAACTAAGAATGTACCTTCAACAACTGAGTTATCCGGATCCTGTCCAACATGAGCAATATTGAATTCCTTAGGTTGCTAAGGGGGTTGTCGAGCTTGGTATTATGGTGGATTGTTTTGAGGACGGTTCTATTGATACCCTTGACGCTGGTTCTGAGGTGCAAATGGTTGTTGGTTCCTCTGAGAAATAAGTACAGGACATTTCCTCTTAAAATGTCCAGGTTGTTTGCAGTGATAACACGAAGGTGCAGGAAGCTCCATATTCGTTCCATTTCCATTCTTCTAGTATGGATGGTTGTTGTTGTTGTTTTTTTTTTTGTTCTTATCCACAGTATGACGTTCTCGAATTATATTTGCCTCCTCGATGTCTCTCTCAGCAATCATACCTCTTTCCACTATCTCATTATAAGAGGTAATCTTCAGAATAGACAACCTACTCTTAATTGAAGGCCTAAGTCCCTCCTGAAACTTAAAAGCCTTCAGCTCTTCATTCTCAACCAGGTGAGTAGCAAAACATGAGAGTTCTTCAAACTTGTCTTGGTATTGAGCTACTGTCATATTTCTCTGGGTCAACTGCATAAATTCGATCATGCGTTGGTTTCGTGCAGTTTTTGGAAAATACTTACTTAGAAAAGCGAGTCGAAATTCCACCCAGGTAAACATACCATCATTCCTAGAACGACGAGTCAAGTCCCACCAGCGAGTGGCCTCACCCTCAAGCTTATAAACAGCAAGATCTATCTTATCCTCGTCATTCACGCCTAATAGGGTGAATATTTTCTCAATCTTATCTATCCAATCTTCAGCAACTAGTGGATCAGGACTACCCTTGAAGGAATCAGGCTTTTGTTCAATAAACCTTATAACCAATAAGGCCCGTTGATTAGGTGGTGGAGGAGGAGGAGGTGCATTCTGATTAAGATTCACTTGTTGTTGCATCGCTTGAGCAACAGCATTCAAAGAACGGACAACATCACCAAAACCCTCATCTTGTGGGCCGGTTGAACCATTATTATGACGAGACATGTCCTGAATGAAGGACATTTAAATCATAAGTATCACAGAGAGAATTCTATATGCAAAAGAAGTGCAACCTATTACGCATGCTAACAAACAACAAACAATAATCAACAATACACAAACAATTCCACATTCAAGCATATACACGCACGCACTAACTTATTCAGAAACTAGCCTGCCCAAAGGATCAGACTAGCTCTGATACCAAACTGTAACACCCCAAATTTCGGGCCTGGATTCCAACCCAAATCCAAACCAAAAACCCGAAATGCTACATTTAATATTTATCCCGGACTTGCACTTTTGGCCCAAGCCCAAACACCCATTTATTTGCCTAGTCTTTATTTATGTTCAATTCAGAAATTCTGTCGCAGCGGTTACATAAAAATTCTTTTAGGAACATCCAACCGTTAACTTGACGTGGTTTTTAATCCACATTAACCCTAAAGAACTATAGTTTACTATAAAAATTAATAACGCCGTTAAACATTCACGATTTAATCCAAAAGAGTCGCGTTTTTAAGGAACAAACGTAAAACAGAAACAGACATCTGTTTACTCCAAGAGGTTTACGGAACAAATTTCAATTCCAAAAATTATTATGGTTATACATTGTAAACTCTAACTTAGTGTAATTTCAGTCAAAAATTGTTCTATGATTTTTGTTTTATCTTAAGGAATTATTGACCATAGTCAAACGCATAGTTGACCAGTACTGCAGAAATGTAAAACATTGGAAGTCCAATTTATAAAAATCATATCAAATCAGTAAAATCTCTAAATTAGACTTAGTTTACCATTTTAAAGAGGAAAAACAGATATCTTAAAGTATACCTAGACATCAAAGCCTAAAAAGTTCCATAGAATAGTTTTAGAAAAGGAAACTTTCTATATAGTTGAATCTGTCATAAGATTTATGAATTTAGTACAGTAATAAACAATTATTTTAAAAATACTTATGGGACTCAGAAAATTCTGAAATTTTTATATGTACATCTAGAAAGAGTTTTTCATATACCGAGAAATAATTATACAAAACTGTATCATATACTAATTATAATAAATGGTCAAACTGATATGACTCGGAAATTTTTATTATTTAATCAAATAAAATTTTCTAAACAAAGCCTTATTTTCATTGGTTATACATTAACCCAATAATCAATAAAGTATTAATAATCAATAAGATAATAATTAAATCATCTAAAAGAGTTTGATGATATTTTATTACAATTCCCAAACAAAAATTCTATGCAAACTAAATAATAATAGCACCAAAACCGATCTCTACGCTTTTCCGCCATTAGCTCCTTGTGGTGCCATAAAATCTGGAATTTTTTGTCATTAAACGACGTGAGTTGTGACACCTAGTAGGAAAAGAAGCAACAAAACATTTTATCAAACATTTTCAAATCCCTTTAAAGGCCACTAGCATGATTAATAGCATCACAAGCACATGGAAACACCACATCCATAAAAACAATTAAATCAATCAAATCCGCTCGCCCCAGGGAGCCCCACATGGGTTTAGGGAAACAAAACCGTTCCCAAGGATATCTCATATCCCATCAAAGATAATTTTAAGGATCACAACCTATGGACCGCAGCCCGATATCATCATCATGCTCATATCATCATCAATAGCATCATAAAAACTTGTAAATATGAATTTAATTAACAAAACCATAAATTAAAAGAGTTTTAGATTGTGTTGCGCCTACCTCAAATGTTAGAAATATGAACACGAATCTCAAATCCCCAGACAAGCCGGTGCTAAAGAATCTCCTAACTTTCTTTGATGATTTATGTGATATGATAAAAATAATCCCAAAGTAGCCAAATTTCTTTTCGTTTTTTTTTCCTTCTTCTACGCTTACTGTAACCTAGACATATCAACAACAACTTCTTAAAACCAGTCCTCGCTCCTTACAAACCCTACCGAAATAACAGAGAACCACCGCCGTTGCCCTCTTCTTACTCAGATTTAGTCCTTTAGGGACTAGATCTGAGTAGGAATCCGTCTGTAGTCTTCACCTCTATTTCTTTTAGGTTTATCTTGCAAGTTTAATTCATTTTTGTTGATTTTTCCCTTCTCAAAACCCTAAATCAAAATCCTCCATGAATTTCTACATCTTTTCTAGCTAATCTTCAATTCCACCGGCCCTGAGATATTGTAGGTTATATTAGCTATTAGATGAGTGGGTTTATCATGTTTCCATCCCTGATTGTTTCGATGGATTGGTTACAACGCCCTGATTTGGGTTTCTTCTGGGGATATGTTTCTAGGACTTTGGTGGTGATTTTAAAATCTGTCCGGCGTATTACCTCATCCGAGACATCCTAATCCCGGATATGCTTCTTCAAGTATCCTTGTTCAACCCTTCGGATATGCTTCCAAAAGAAAATCTGAAATATATTTGAGGAATCATTCTTCTTTTGAGGCAAGTTGATCTAGTATGGCTATTGATTGTTTCAAATCTGTCATTTTCATCCTAATGTTGGCTATAACTCTACATAAATCAAAACCCCAACCTATATGTTAATCAAACCTTTGATTACCAATTTACCATACAGAAGATTCCTTCTTCAATCCTTCCATGTTTAACCCTTGTTCTGAAAACCTAATTTGTTTAATTTTTATTCTATTTTGCCTGTTTTACCTCTCTTAGTTTTGGTGTTCTGCTTGCTATCTATGTCCTGTCTTGGTCTCGTGTGGTTGCCAGTTTTCTGGTCTCGTATGCCTTTATTTGATTTTGTGTCCTGTATCTGTAAGGAAAGTGTTCTGTTGCCGTGTTTCGACTGCCTTGATTTATGTCCAGAATTTCATTTTGGTTTGTTTTTATGAGGCATGTTTATTCAGTTTTTATCGCTGTTAGGTTTTTGGGTTATCATGTTTTACTTAAATTCGCTTATCAGTTTTTGGAGTTGTGTCTGGTATCTTGAAAGTACGAAAGTTCTGGTATCTTAAAGGTCCGTTTTTCACCTTCACTGATATTCAGTGTATCCTTGAAGGGTTTTTGAAATATTTCTTTTAATATCACTAAGTGCCTGCGAACATTAGAAAATTTTAACCATCAATACCCATATCCAGTGTCCTTTTGGTTTTCATACACCGACGTTAAAGCTGATGCTCTGCAGTTCTGAGGTTGGGGTTCATACTTCCAAATTCATTTGAACTCCTTATATTTTCGAGATTTGCTTGCTCGTCTAATGCTCAAGGTTAAGCATCAACTAGAGAACTCTCCATCACTTTTGAAACATGATCAAAAAGATTGAACTCCAACAGAAGATTTCGAGTTCAATTATTAATACTCTTGTAGCTCTGTAACTTATTAGCATCTATTCTCGGGCCGGTGGATACTACACCTTTGCAGTGTTCTCTGATTTTGTCTAAGGGTTCGTGTCTTTGTTTAGTTAGTACTTTAATTTTCCTGTAATTTATCATCCCGTGTTGTATTTCATTTCCTAATTCTAGGTGTATTAGTAATTGTAGTGTCTGTTTTCCTTTTTAGAAACAAGGTGTTTGTTCAAGTTATTTATTTCTTCTGTAAGTGCTATCTTATAAAGCACCTTCTCTTGTCTTTAGCTTTAACTGCTTCCTAGGCACTCTAGTTGGTCTTATTTAGTTTAAATATCTCTAGCATATTTTCAGTGTCATTATTAGCAGCAGTAAGTCAGTAACCTCTGTCTTCTCCGGGAATCTCTACCTAATGGATCTAAACAAAAAAAATGAGAGCGACAGTTTTCGTCCGGCCGGTACTCCTCAGCAAGTGGAGGCAATTTCCTGAATAGCACATTCAATCAAGCGCATCGAGCACCTCTACCATCACCTAACCTTTTATGGAATTTGTCATGTCCATCAACAGTACAACTTTTCTTGTGGAAAGCATTGAACGAAGGCCTTCCGACCTTCGACTCCAACATCTCCACCCGATGCAACTCTGATTCGAAGACCGCTGCTCAGACTCTGCTCCATCATTTTGATTTCTTAGATTCATGGCATAGTATTTCAAATGTAATTGATAAATCTCTGGGTTTTATATACCCTCGTGTAATAGCCTTTTAAGTACAATAAAATGCATGCTTCAAAAAAAAAAAAAAAAAAAAAACCTAGACATAGAACGGAGGCCTAAAATTTTATTTGCTAGATCTTTCACCGACTGAAGCACCCCCTCTTGTGCGAGATATATAGTCAAAATTCATTAAACCCTAGTAATTTTTAACTAATGATGTGATGACACCTAGCAATAAGAATACACCTAAGCCAATTATGTTGTCATCTCCGTCAAACCTAAAACTATACTCCATATCTGAATTAACCTAGCACATTCCTTAGCTATTGAACTCCAAACCTTTACTAACGAGCTAAGTGGCAATAGAGCCTATAAGGTAACTGTTTTTTTTTTTCAAGGTCCGCTAACATTTGTTTAAGCAGCTATACGATTGTCCCCTGATCATATTTATAACCAAATAAAGGAAAAATTCCCACGTGACATAAATTAGTTCATTAGTAATATCTTAATTATGGTAAAAAAAAAAATAATCTATCTTACCTCAAACCCTGTTTGTTTCCAAGAAAAAAGTACCAAAATTACTAAAACACCCTCTAAAGTAAAATGACTATTTTACCCTCATGTATAAATGACGGAAATGCCCTTAAAATTGGGACGGGCCTTACATATGCTCCTTTGTTTGCAGTTTTGTAAGCAGATCGATGTTATCTATACCTTATTCAAGGTTTATAGGGCTAAGTGTACTCATTTGAGTGCCTTATTGGAACGTTCTCACCAAGAGTGTGCACTTGCTTTTGCGAATCATCCTTCGTCAAGTGACGCAGCTTCTGTTGCTAAGATGTCTTCGTTGGAAGATGATTTGAGGAAGGCGCAGAGGTCTATGGAAGCTTGCTTGTTATCTCTTGGGAAGGATAATAATGCTTCCAAGGTTGATGAGGATGGTCGTCGGGCTGCTGATGCTGCTTTAGCCATTGATTCCTCCAAAGCCATAGGTTTGTTTTTTCTTCTCTTTAGATTTTTCTTTACTGTTGTTGGCTGCGTAGTCCTGAGACAACCTTCATCTGCCAGCTGGTGGCCCTAGTGAACTTAGACATCTCCAAGATCGAGTGGCCAAGTTAACTTCTGATGTCTGGTATTATCAAAAAAAGTTTGATAGGTTGATGAATGTAACTTTCCATAATGAGGCTCAACTCTTCCTTGAGTCTGCTCATAATGCGGACTTAGTGTAGCAGATGGCTTTGCTTCGTAAAGAGCATGACGAAGCCATTAGTTGGAAATAGAGTCTCAAAAAGAGGATATTGCTTTAGTCGAGAAACGTCTCTCATCCCAAGATATTATTCGGAAGAAATATCATGCCTATTTTGAAGATGCTTGTGCTTCCTCATCTAAGGTAACAGAGGAGCACAATGTTTTGGCTTCTGAGGTTCGTTCTCTTAAGAAAAAACTTGTTGATGCGGGCTCCAAGTCTTCTTACTTGTCTTATGTATCCTTAGAAAAAATATTTGAGGAGTTAGGTTTCGAATCTGGCATAGTTTTGATGAGATTCAATCTCGAATTTGTGTTGGGTTGGACTTCAAATGACCAGACAGGGCATGTGTATTCATTGGATCCAAATAAATTTGGTTGGATCACCGGATTTTGAGAAAACATGAGCTAAACTTTTTTCGGGTTTATGGGAGAATTTTGGACGAGATTGTAGCTGAAGTTTTTCACGGGAATGAGTTGGGTTCACCCTTTCGCAACAAGACAAGAAAGGTATATCTTTTAGAATCGGAAAAAAAGAGGACTTCTATACATATATAGTTTCAATTGAAAAGGAAAGTAATATATTCTCGGGATTTTGTTGTTGGAAAGTTACGTGGATTATGCAGGATATTTTCATGGATATGACTCGGATTAACCTATTGCTACAAAACAGGAGTGGTAGTAGAGTTTGAATTGAACCAGGAGAAGGTTAACTTTGATTCTTGACGAAACAGAGCATGGAAGGTATCTCGGGCTTATTTTTGGAAAGCATGAGGATAACAAGAAAGAATTTATTCTTCTATTAGATTCGTAACTATCTTTAGAGATTTTGGGAAGGTTTGAGTAACTCAGAATACGCGTACGATAAGAGAGGAGAAGAATAAATCCCGTGCCTTGGGTTAAAAGTCAATAATACAGCGTTAGGGGACCGAGATATGGAAGATTTTGTCGAGTTATTCTTTACTCTGTTACGTATAAATAAGATGGGTTCGAGTCAGGAAAGGGAGTCGATACTTTGGGGTTAGAATAGAGAAGAAAGAAATGTTGCAGGAAGAGTTACAGCAGCAGCAGAGAAGTGCAGGAAGAACTTCAAGAACACGAAGAACAGACTGCCAGAAACAGTTATTTTTCAACAGTACTTGTAACACCTTCTTTGCAACAAATAATTTGAATATGTAACAATTCTGGTAACAGTCTATCTGTAACGTAGACACAGCGTTGCAATTGAGCTGTTTTCTTCTTTTTCGTATATTTCATCAATAAAAACAACTTTTGAGCCATGGGTTATTATTTTGAGCGAGTATTTGACATCATGAGCTAAACCCCAACACTGGGATGACGGAGGAAGCCATATTTCATGCATGTGGTAAATATATTTAATTCTTTTATGACTTTTGCACTATTTTAAATTGTTTTATGATTTTTCTTAATTGATTGTGATTTTGTTTGATGACGTATGCTTGGTCTTAGTATTTTTGATACGTCATGCTTGTGATTTACTGTCAATCTTTTAAAAATCTACCTTGGTAAAGAATTAGAGTCAATATTATTTGAGCTATAATTGTTTGGAATAAATATACGAATCGCATGAATGAGTTTATGGTGGAATCCCGAGTCTCAGTACCTCTTGATATTTGTGACAATCCTTTGTATATAAGTCTAAAATTAATATTTACAAGTCTTTGAACGAATATTTACTACCACTTTACAAACAACACAAAAATCACACCAACTTTTGGCGCCGTCGACGCGTAATTGTATTTAGATTTGTTTTGGGTTTATTTTTATTATTTTTGTTCTCTTTTACGCCTTTGGTATTTTTTTGATTCTTTTCAGATTTGGAGTGAAGCTACAAGGAAATAAAAAGTGCTATAAAAGGAAAGCATCGCCAAAGAAGGAAAGAAAAGAGGAGTCCGAGGAGTGAAGAAGATTTTGTACATATTTATTTTATTTAGACTTTATTTATTGAATTTTTAGAAACTGTAAATAGGGTTTTATTTTTTGTAATTTTTCGTTTTATTTTTGGACACTTTTTGGACTTTATCTTTGACATTATTTTTAAAACCCTAAGGAAGGGTTGAGATTAAATATAAATTGTTTTCAGGGAAGGACGACAGTTACGATACTGTCTCGACCCCTCGGGTTTGTAGACTGACATAGGAGTCGGTGGCCTGAGTCGACTTCAACGGTTCATCGCTTGTCTGGTACGGGAGGTAATACTCTATCCACCCACGAATCCCCGGTCAGTGGGTTTTATTTTGTGTCACAACTCACACCCCTGCAATAGAATGTCGAACTGATATTACAATAACCAATACAACGAATATCCGACTGAGTTTGAAAATGGACATTACTACTTTGACCATAGTTTGAATAATAGTTGGGAACATCATCCTTTTGAAGGTTATGGCTCATACCATGATGAGCCCAATTACTATACATATGCCCACCGGTCGTACGAGCAAAATTCCTCTCTACTAGAGTCCGCACTTAAGTTAGCTAAGTCAACACAAAAGTTACTGGAGTCGACGCGTAGTTCAGCTGAGATGAATAACTTAGTTATGGACGAAAGAAATGCAACGAATGAAATTTATTTTCTATATTCAATTAGGAAGTCATGTGAGTCAACTCAGAATCTTTTGTTAGAGTCCCAGAACAGAACTGCTCAAAATAATCTTAATTTCCAATATAGTGTTTCCAATAGTACCTGCGAAAATGAAGATAGTTATTCACATAATCAAGATGACAAGGGTAAAATTGGTAACACTACTTGTTTAGATGAGGGTCAACCATTTTCATATTATTATAATGATGATTATGATGAGGATAGTGTTGATGAATAATTTGAAATAAGTAGGCATGATGATCAGGAATTTGTTACTCCAATTGAGCTTAATAATGATAATGTTTCTAGTTCAAATATAAATAATTTTAATAATTATTCACCTATTCAAAAGGACGAGGATTTGACTAGAGATACCACAGTTTTAAACGATGTAGTATTCCCTTTCGATTACGAAGCCAATGATGGTTAAGAGGAACGAGTATATTTTGAGTCTAGCGATTTAGAAATAATAGACTTAGAAAAAGAAAATGAAATAGTAGGGATGAGTGAGGATGAACCTGACTTAGAAGAATCAATTGACCATTTTCAGGAATTTGATGACCTAGAAATTAGGGAAGTTGTGACTAGTCTTTTTGGAGACACTGAAAATTCTAAGTTTGGGGGTGATTATCATTCTCCATGTGCTTTAACTCTTAGAAAAGTCCCTCACTTGGGACTTGACATTTGTGCATCAACCGTTTTATAAGATTATCTTCGTATACATTTTCCTGAACCTAGTGATTTCCATAAGGAAGTTAAGTTGTTAGAAACCCATCCTCTGGTTGATGTGGTTTACCGAGGCTATGATACCCAGATTGATTTTGTTTTCCCACCAAATATTTTTCAACCAATTGTGGGAACGTATAAATTTCAGATGTGCCAATTATTAAGTTTTGAGACTAAACCTAATTATTTTAGGAAAATAGAATTGACACATTTGCTTAAGAATGACCATCACTCTCATTATGGTCAATTGTGTGAGTCAAACCTGATTGACTTTAAGGATCCGCAGTTATTTAGGTTATTATTATGTGCTTCTAAGTTTTTACTTGAGTTTTTCCAGACTCTAATACCTGAATCGGATCTTAGCTACGAGGAAATGCAACCCATGAAAATATTTTATTTGGACCCAGTTATAGAGCCCGAACCTGAACCACAGCTAGATGTAGTTGTCTTAAACAAGAAACTAGACAAGGGTATGCTTTATTTTCTTATTTTCTTGGCAGGTTGCAGATTACTTTTACTTTTGGTAGATTTATTTGGTTCTGATGACCCACAGAAATTTCGGCTATTACTGTATGATTTTATGAGGTGACTAATCCTTTCTTAGTCTTGCTGAAGACTTTAAACTTAGCACTTCTTGGGAGGTAACCCAATACTCATGCGACACGGTAATATCTTTCCTTATCACTTTTGCTTCAAATGGTAACAGTTTCTCCTTGTTCATGTTTTTAATTTCATCTTTAGAACATTGAGGACAATGTTAGATTTAAGTTTGGGGGTATGGGAGAAACTTGTTAGTTGCATTAGTAAACTCCAGAGCCTAGAAATTTATGCTTATTAAGGATGGAACCAACCTATCTAAGTGGATGGAAGAATTTTGGTTGTAGGAGTTAAGGAACCAATCTGATTAGATGGAAACATCTAGAAGAGTCTATTCATAAAAGCACAGAGCTCAGGTGTTAAAAAAATAGGAAAACATGGTAGTTTCGCCATATCCTCGTGATGGAAACATCGAAAGAATCCTGATCACTTCTTTTATTTTCTTTTTACCATGGCTAGGGTGAAATAGAGTGACTGAGATAAAAAAAAAATTGAAAAAAAAAAAAACCCAGACCAGACCAGACCAGACCACTAGACCAACCGGAATAAATACAATAAAGTCGACCACTGGTACCCTTGTATATGCCAGCTGAGTTGACCTAGAGTTAGGATTATCGACCACTAGTTCCCTTGTATATGCCAGTGTGTTAATATTAGTCCAGACCAGTATCTCAGTCCATTAGGATAGGTTCACCTTAGTCAACATCATCCACGTTTTTCTCTACATCCATCTTCTTAATTTATCCATGTGATTAGTTGACTCCGGTTTATGATTTCCAGGAACTATCTGAGTAGAGCTCTATCACTTTATATGAATTTTAGTATGCTTGAGTACAAACTCGTGTACACCAATTGGAATTTCGCATCAGGGTACTTCCTCTTGTAGTCAATAAGTACGCCAACCAAGGAGATTATTTAGTGCCTTCTAAGGTTCTGCGTAGATAGCTAAGGTCTGGAGTAAGGTTTTGTGGGTATATCTCTTATAAGCCCTCCCGAGACTATAACTCGGCCACTAGTGCCACCTAGGGGTTTAAAGGCTTATTGCATACGCTAAATGCAATCGACGATGCCTGTGACAGTGAGTTGGGATTTTCTAGATTTGATTTGCTCGGGGCTAGCAAATAATAAGTTTTGGGGTATTTGATTGACGCATTTATGTGTCTATTTGGATCTCAATTATGTATGTTGTTAGTGCTCGATCTTGTACTTATTTGGTTATTTTATGTCTTTGTAGGTGTTTTTGGAGAAATAAGCTTTTGCGGCGAATTTGGCTAGAAAAGTGGTTTTCCCGCTCGTGGGAGAAAATTACTATACGGACCTCTATTTTGGATAAGGGGTAACCAAATTACTAAGGGGTACCCTAATTTCTATTTACACCCCAATTGCTAAAGGGAGACCAGTCACGGATAAGGGGAGGTCATCGACTTCATTTTGAATTTGAAATTGGCGGGAAACTTGTTTTCACGGACAGAATTTAGGTTTCGAATCTGGCATAGTTTTGATGAGATTCAATCTCGAATTTGTGTTGGGTTGGACTTCAAATGACCAGACAAGGCATGTGTATTCGTTGGATCCAAATAAATTTGGTTGGATCACCGGATTTTGAGAAAACTGGAGCTGAACTTTTCTCGGGTTTATGGGAGAATTTTGGACGAGATTATAGCTGAAGTTTTTCACGGGAATGAGTTGGGTTAACCCTTTTGCAACAAGACAGGAAAGGTATATCTTTTAGAATCGGAAAAAATAGGACTTCTATACATATATAGTTTCGATTGAAATGGAAAGTAATATATTCTCGGGTTTTTGTTGTTGGAAAGTTACGTGGATTATGCCGGATATCTTCATGGATATGACTCGGATTAACCTATTGCTACAAAACAGGAGTGGTAGTATAGTTTGAATTGAACCAGGAGAAGGTTAACTTAGGTTCTCGACAAAAAAAATCATGGAAGGTATCTCGGGCTTATTTTTGGAAAGCATGAGGATAACAGGAAAGAATTTATTCTTATATTGGATTTGTAACTATCTTTGAAGATTTTGGGAAGGTTTGAGTAACTCAGAATACGCGTGCGATAAGAGAGGAGAAGAATAAATCCCGTTCCTTGGGTTAAAAGTCAATAATACATCGTTAGGGGACCGAGATATGGAAGATTTTCTTGAGTTATTCTCGACTCTGTTACGTATAAATAAGATGGGTTCGAGTCAGGAAATGGAGTCGAGACTTTGGGGTTAGAATAGAGAAGAAATAAAGGCTGCAGGAGGAGTTGCAGCAGCAGCAGAGAAGTGCAGGAATAATTTCAAGAACACAAAGAACAGACTGCCAGAAATAGTCATTTTTCAACAGTACCTGTAACACCTGCTTTGCAACAAATAATTTGAATCTGGTAACAGTCTTTCTGTAACGTAGACACAGCGTTGTAATTGAGCTGTTTTCTTCTTTTTTCGTATATTTCATCAATAAAAATAACTTTTGAGCCATGGGTTATTATTTTGAGCGAGTATTTGACATCATGAGCTAAACCCCAACAATGGGATGACGGAGGAAGCCATATTTCATGCGTGTGGTAAATATATTTAATTCTTTTTTGACTTTTGCACTATTTTAAATCGTTTTATGATTTTTCTTAATTGATTGTGATTTTGTTTGATGACGTATGCTTGGTATTCGTATTTTTGATACGTCATGCTTGTGATTTACTGTCAATCTTTTAAAAATATACCTTGGCAAAGAATTAGAGTCAATATTATTTGAGCTATAATTGTTTGGAATAAATATATGAATCGCATGAATGAGTTTATGGTGGAATCCCGAGTCTCAGTACCTATCGATATTTGTGACAATCCTTTGTATATAAGTCTAAACTCAATCTTTACAAGTCTTTGAAAGAATCTTTACTACCACTTTACAAACAACATAAAAATCACACCACTCTGACGAAAATTAGTTTGTGAATAACAACTATATGACGTCCTCTGGGAATGTTTCAATGATTGAAATGAGAGTTTAGATAATATAACTATTGGGTTATATAAACATTGTTGTGGTAACACATATATGTATAAGTCCTTAGCACTTGAACCGAAGTTTGCGAACTTTGTTGATCAAGTGAAAACCGGAACTTGAGCAGTCAACCCGGTCCGTGAACGCAGTCCGCGAACGTGCGTAGTTCTCAAACCCGAGAATTTCTGCTGGATTTGTAGCTCAGTTTCAGTCCGCGAACTGACGGAAGTTCTTGAACCCGATAATTTCTGCAGGAGTTTGTGAACTCCAACCGGTTATGTGAGTCCGCGAACTTGTGTGGTTATGTC